>OX291540.1:24827062-25427062 GCA_946406115.1 Apoda limacodes
AAGAAATGCTCTAGAAGACTAGAAGAAAAGACAACCTTGAATTTTGATTAAAAAGGTAGTTTTAACTAAAAAATAATAAGCTGTTTCGGTAAACTTCTGTTTAATAAAGATTTTTAACTTTTAAAAATCCTTCTAATATTATAAACGCGAAAATTTGTAAGAATGGATGTTTGTTACTCAATAACGCTTCAGCCACTAGACGGATCGGAATGAAACTTGGCACACCTATAGATTAGGTCTTGAAATAACACATAGGCTACTTATTATCCCGAAAAATTCAAAAGTTCCCGCGGGAATAACTATAACCGAGCTTAAACGAACTATAGCTATAGCTACAGCTTGATATAGTAAAGTGCATTAGTATAATTAAGTAGGAAATCGCAGTATTGATACTGTGATTAAATATAGGAGTCCCACTAATTAAAGCCGGGCAGAGCCGCTGGAAAAGTCTAGTTTAATTTATAAATATAACTTATTGAATATAAATATTTCTGTAAGGCATTCTTTGTAAATTTATCTTTTATATGCCAGTCAAGAACGACACCATATATCGCAACATGCGCATGTACCTATCTAACTGCGATGTTTTTATATGTTAGGTCTTCTAAGAGTGGTTTATATCGAAGTTTGCAACCCTGATAACCCTGTAGGTACTACTCTAGTGGTGTTCCAAAAACTGCAAAATTATGGCTCTAGTTGTATTTTGAAATTACTTAAGGAAGCATATTCGGATATCTTTGCTTTGTAGTTTTGTCAAGCAAACTAAATTTGTTACAATTTTAATCCAACTTGAGCACTCTATGCCAGTTTACTGTGGAGATACGGCTAGTCAAAGATGGATATTTTTGTCTAAGAAGTGAAAGAATATCGGTAGGGTTGTTTGCCAAGTACCGGCTGAACTAAAGGAACAACGTTTTCTGGAGATTCATATAGTGTTGGGTCGTCATTGTTCTCGTCCTTCTTCTCCAGGGCGATAGGGGCGACGTTGTCGCAATTCACATCGCAAAAAGAGCATACGATAGAGCAATTGAGCCCTGCCTTTTTGCAAGTGCACGACCCTAAGTGCCGTTTTTTGCATTTGCAAGCCACCATCAACACACAAGCAGGATCTGGAGGCGGGCTCTGCGCACATTATAAAGGCCTTCAGACATTGATTCCTGGTGATCCTTTCCCAGGAACACGGGGTAAAATTATCCTAACCATTTATGCACCTGATGGTAGGTCCACAAAAAATATTTTGCTGCTTCTATAGTTGGGCAGAGGAGGGCAAGGTTGAATTTGTTGGCCATTGCTGCCAATTGAAAGTTTTTCAAAGACGTTGCACCACTTTATCTAGTTTTGCTACAAACTTGCAGAGGTAGTGTCACACCTGTAATGGCATTCAGGAACAAAACCTTCCCTCCTGGAACTTGCATTTTGCTGGATTTTGGGCGCACTTTGATTCACACCTGGAAGTACACGTTCGTCTGTTCAGAGCTTAAGCTGTTGAGGACCAGTTCACATTCTCCTCAATAACAAAAGCTTGAGCGAACGATGAGCTCTTGGAGAATGCAGTCTTCAAAATATCATCATTAGCGTATTCTTGAGATTAATGTATCTCGACTAAGTAGGGTTACTTTTTAAAATTCAGTAAGCATCATGGTGATCAGTCAGCGATTGTTAGTTTCATTTGAGAGCAATTTTACGTAAGGTACTTTGATGGAAGTTTCATAAAACTTTCACTACAGGAGAGAGAACCAGAGTGTCACAAGAATTCAGCTCATTAAGTGTTTTTCATAGCTGCATCATGTGGGTGTTCATCAAAAATCACAGCTACGAGTACGTATTTACAAAAGAGGTTAAAAACATAGCTGAAATCTCCAGTCACATTCGCACTAACTTTAACTGAATCATTTCGATGCCTAATCACCTTGTGTAGAAGTTCCACTATCGACCACTGTGAAAGCTCTGTTTTTCTAGTATGATGTTATCAGTAAGCAGTGTAAGTGGTGACGGTGAGTGAAGGAAAGATTTCGTTCTCTTGCACATTCCTTCTTTAGTGAACAAAGACAACGGATCCGTTGCTAGTACATACGCAAAATCCTGCTTTCATTGTTCATCTGATTATTTTGAATCATTGAAATTGACTCTCTGGTGAAACACACGAAAGTTTTCACTTGTTCCATTCGTTTAAAAGTCACGTTACCAAACATATAACCAACAATTTGCTTCTCTTCCTGCGCTACAAGTTCTTGTACCAAGTGGAAATTGATATGAGGGCCTCCGACGATTTCACTGTAGATGAAAACGAGGCGATTGATCTCCATAAATTAAGACTGTCTATAGGACAATTATTATCAATTGCTAGAATATTCATTTTCTGCAGCACAAGATTGAACATCAGCTGCGTTTCCCAACCAAATGAGAGTAACTGAAGAATATTATCCGATCTGTAGCTTCCTCCGTAAGTTGACGAACAATTCAAAACAGCGAACAAATCTACTAGGCAATCTAGTTTTGAGTCCGTAGGATAGATATAATATAATATAAATTTATATCATTTGTGGCTTAGCGATGCCGCCATTGAAGGTTGCGTCTAGAGTAGTACCAAGGAACAGCATAATATTTCTTATACTATGGTAGTTAGTACCTAAGAATATTGTGTTATGTAACTGCAAGATATATTTGCTGTTTTTTTTAGTACCTAAATAGAATAGATGTACCTATTAAAGATTCATAGGCGCTGAGAGGGGGGCAAGAGGGTGCAATTACACACAAAACGAAAATTTAAACAAACGGTTTGAAAACTATAAGCCAAAATTTTCATTCAGTATTCAAAAACTAACGTTTCAATTTGACGTGATTTTACAAAATTAGAGCATATTTTATAAAAAAATACATACGAGAGGCGCACTCAAATTACTTTGTTAATACGATCTTTAAATCTAATACCTTTAAACGAACAATTCTTGTTAATATATATATACAATCTGAATCACGGAACCTGCTCCAATGATTTTCATAATTTGTAGTATGTTCCGGGGGCGATAAATCGATTTAGCTATGTTTCATTTTTAGAAAACGTTGTTTTATCTGTTTTTCAGGTAATGATAAAGTGAAAAATATCACGCTTCCTGACATCTATTCTCGAGTAGTAATACTATTATTTTGACTGACACAGCAACACTAAAGCTACTTGACTATATATGGCGTTGTAAAAAACAAAAGTCCTAGTACTTGAGTTTAAACCTAATCATGTCTGTAGATGCAGAGATGTATGAGACGGGAGTGGACCGCACTTTTTACAATATATCCCGAGAGTCGTGCTATTTGGTCGCTTGTTAGGCTGCCGAGAAGAAATTTGTTCCGTAATCCTTACCATCTCTGCGAACAACCTTGTTTTAAAGGAAAAACTGATCTTCTTGGGAGTATCTTTGCTTCAAACTAGAATTTGAACGTCGAAGACGTTGTGCCGTTTGCTTTACCTATTGCAGTAAGACTATGCCAGAAATCTTTATAACAAAGCGGGAGAACCGGCGTCCGTGGTTTTTTCTAGATTTAAAAAGGCCGAGTGAGTAGGAAGTTATACCTAGCAATGGTGTTTCAACAGTGTACTCCTCAGTTATGGCCATATATATTCAGTTATATATATTCACGCGCCTCTTCGAGCTTTATTACCACACTACGCAATTCCCATCTTCGTGACACACATGTGCATAAAAAGGATGATAGATTAGATCCATTAAATGAATGGCCAATCGTTATTAGCTCTCTCCTCTTCAAGGTGATTAACACACAGGTCAGGGCTGTCACAGGTGCTAATTTATTGATGATATGTTGTTCATCAACTACATACACTGTTTTGCAGATGATAGTATTGAAGACGGTTATTACACCGACCGTGCAAACATCCTTCGTTCCAATGTGGACAAAACTACGTAGAACTTTGGTCGAAAATAGAGACGAATATGTCCCAGATCTTGAACCGTTTTTTGTCGTTTTACTGAGAGAGGAGTATCACGAGTAAGGGAGTACGCGTGCTCAATTCAGAAAATTCCATTATCTGAGGTCCAGTTTAATTAAATTAAATTTAAGAACACCACTTTTACCAATCTAATCCAATAACCATCTCTAAGAGCATTAAGATCCTTGGTGTTGTCGTCTCCAGCGACATTCAGTTCCGAGATCATTTGAAAGACAAGGTGAAGCCGGCGCCCAATAAACTTAGTGTACTCAACAGAGCGTAATTCACTGTGGGGAAAAGGTTGTTGCTTTATAAGTAGCTAGTGAGTACAATACAAACATGCAGTACTGCTGCCATTGGTGGCCAGGTACACCCGTATACCAGATTGGCCCTTTTGACTCTGTTCAACGATGAGCTAAGAAAATTGTCGACAATCCCAAACTCACAGGCCGTGTAGAACTCTTATCTACTTACCCGTGGAGAGAGTTTGCTCCCTGTGTGCGTTATATCATTTGTAATGGACTGTGTTCTCAGGAATTGTACGAAATGATGCCCATAGCTACTTCCTACTCCCGCACCAGCTCGCCACCGTGTAACCTAACGCCGCTTTTTGTATTCGACGTACGCTTGGATGACTGGTTGATTGGCTGATAATATGTCTCTAAGCCAATCAATGAGCGAGTGAGCGGCCGTAAAAAACAAAAAGGTTCCTGAGTGGATGCAATTTCAGAATGCTGAGGTTGTGAAATGAGCTTCCTGCCAAGGTATAATATGGGGTTCTTCAAAAAAAAAGCATATTAGATTTATCAAGGGTAAAGGCAATGGTGACCGCTTAACATCAGGCGGACCGCTTGTTTGCGTTGTTAATAGGTTAAATAAACTTTGGAACCGTTTCCTTTAAATTTTCAATTTGAACCACATAGAATAAAGCTGCCCACTTGTATTTATAGTTATGTGAAAACATAAACAATCTCACGTTGTTTTTCAATATTTTTTGACAAGTCATCAATGATTTTCCTCATAAAATTTTCGCTGAGCGCATACAATCTTTTTTATTCATTACAACATGGAGTTTTGATAAAGTCTCGGATGAAAATATTATGTCATTCCATATCATGTAAATCAAAAAACTATTTTTACTATTTATATTATATCGAGTAATATCGCTTCATATTTTGTGAGATATTCAATATTATGTGACCGTGGCTCAGTGGGTAATAAATGACCCGACTGCTGAATTACGGGGCGTGGGTTCCATTCCCACACAAGACAACATTAAATTTTATGTTATGAACATGTGTGTGTAGTCTTGAGACTGGGCGTTTTCTATGTATAATGTATGTATTTACACAATGAGTATATAAATAAATTTATTTGTATCCGTTGGTATCCATAGTTTCCAAACAGTGACAACTAGGCATTAATTAAATCAAATCAAATCAAACAATATTAATTGAAGTAGGTTTCTGGAAACACTTTTGAATCGTCAATACAATGTTAATTTCGGCCAATAAGAGCTGAAAAGAAGAACTATTTAAAGTAACAATACAATACTTTGTTAATCAGCTAACAAGTATACAAATTGTATAGAAACATTTAGTAATATAAATAAGTTATACCAGTACATGTCAATTATATTTTGTTTTAAGGCAGTACATCGGAGCGCACTAAAATTAAAATTATTAAAAATATCCATACGATCTATAAGTCTGTTACCTCTTCACGCTCATACCGCTGTACCGATCAAAATGAAAGGCATTGAGATAGTTTGAGTCCCGGGAAAGGACATAGGCTACTTGAGAACGTCAATTATGAGTCGGTTTTTTTCCATAATTTAGGAGTTGCCGTTGAAATCCTACACTGATAACCGAATTTAGGGCGGGTGAAACCGTGGCCAAAAGCTTGTATATTATAAATGCTGTAGTGAGTCTGTTCGTTTATCCCTGCTTCACGTCACAACGGAGCATCCAATTGAGCTAAGACTTTGCAAAGGGATAATTGAAGAGAC
This sequence comes from Apoda limacodes, assembly GCA_946406115.1. Classification (NCBI taxonomy): domain Eukaryota; kingdom Metazoa; phylum Arthropoda; class Insecta; order Lepidoptera; family Limacodidae; genus Apoda; species Apoda limacodes. Next base: position 24,833,014 of record OX291540.1, read on the forward strand.
GGAGAAGGACGTAGGACTTTTATTCCGTAAAAATAAATGTTTGAGGTACCGGTAGAGGTTGCTATTTTTTTTTTCATCCTTACATCCTCCATCCTACATTAGGTTATATGTTATTCTAAAACACTGAAACATATTTTAATAACGCATAATTATCTATTTTATGTGATAAATTTTAGCGCTGTAGATTAAATAGGTTTTGGGGAACATATTCCAGCAGCGACTTTATGATAAAAGAGTTTTTGGAGATGACTTTGGTTATGCTGTGGTATGACTAAGGTTAACATTATCAAATAATTCCACACAAAATCTCTTCCTGATGAATATCTAAAGGTCAAGAAGTAAAAAAAAATTATTGCTTTATAAGCCTTTTACAAAATCTTAATTCCGTAATACATTGTTGTCATATGCTTGCTTTTGAAAACTTGTATCGAGTATTACATATCGTGCTCTGGTACGATATTTTTTGCGGCTCTACACCTTTTTCCCTTCCCTAGCAACACAGTAACAGTACCGTTTGCGATTGCGCGGAGGTGGGTTGTACACCACTAGTTCGGATATCGTTATTCTTTCTTCAATTCTTCGTGTATGCGGTGCAGTGTTAAGCAGATTGTTTTCAAGTTGCATCTTAAACGTTAGCGTCGGAAAAACTTGAGAAGATTTTTTATTGATAAATTCAGGTAAGTAGACTATTTTCTTACCGTCAAAAATATAGTTTTTAGACAGAGAATATTGCTTCTACCCATTTTTTGAACGTGACAGTATGTTTTTATTTCTATTTTAGTTAACAAACTTTTTTAATTTTTTGTTTGCTTAGAGATTTTAATATTACAATGTTTTTGAATGTTTTTACTTTTCACTTATGTCCCGTTCTTATTATTATTATTATTACAAGTTCCATAATTATTAAATCTGCAGTGTATCCCAGGCAAAGCGGGGTATTATAAATAAATATATTAACTTGACTTTTGAAAATAATAAATTAACTTGATTTTTGAAAAAATATCTAGAAATAACCATGTAAAAACAAAACTCATGATATTAATGTTACATTTTCAAAAGTTTGTAAAATAAAAATTATTTGAAGATGAAAGGAACTTACGACATGAATAAATTTATATTTTACCGAAATTGCACTTTTTAAACTGCCTAGATATCTTTTTAATTGATGTATGTAACTAAATTTTGTAAAAAATAGTATTGGCCATTTACGTTAATTTTAATTTATTTTTTGGGGGCATATTGACCCAAAAAATATTTTTTAGTAATCTGTAAAAAAAATTAATAACCCTGAGCTTTACTTATTTGTATTAACGTGTTATAATTAGTAATTAATAAGTTTTCATAAATATATTTGTACTTTATACTTGCTAAACTTACAAATAATAAAATATAACAATAAGAACAATTTACTTTGAAATATTTAGCTTCCTATGGGGCATCAGCAGTCTACATTATATAATATATTATATTTTATTATTTATGTGTTAATTAGGTCATAAAATGGACATACCCGGATGCAAAAAAATAGACTTATTGCCTATTTAAAGTCCACTAAATTTAGCTGATTCCAGGAATGACAGTTTAGCATGATAAAGGTTAAGTTAAGGTGAGTGTTTGACACACTTAGATGTGAGAGACGCAAATAATGATCTTGATTCATTTCGTTTTTATGTTTCTCTTTTTAACCGACTTCAAAAAAAGGAGGAGGCTCACAATTCGTCGGAGAATGTTTTTTATGTATTATATTCATTTGGCCTACTAGATCTACATAGCTTTTTTGTGACTACTTCGCACAATGAGTATTAATTAAATACAAGTTAATTAGCAGCTTTTGCACCTTATTTGTATTTTACCCACATTTTACAGCATAAAAATTCACGATATATTTATCGAGTAAGATAAAGCACTGTAACCTCTATATATGTTTTTGTGCTAGTTTCGTCGCCGGAGGCAATCTTGAGCCGAGCCGCGCCGACCCTACCTTAGCTTTAGGCGATTCAAAATAATTTTCGGAATGATTGTTCTGTAGATGATCGCCTACGGTAAAGTTGCCCGAGGGGCCAGCAAAGCTAGGTATGCTGCTTATAATATTGTCGATGGTGGCGCAGCGCCTCGGGCGCCGAGCGCGCCCTACCGCCTCAGGCGAGGGCGCCGCCCGCCCGCTAACCGCGCCTCTCCTCCTAACTCCTCTGTCTCGTTATATACTATCCTCTTATAAAATAATCATATTCGCATATGGGATACGTAACTCATGTAGCTAAATAATAATTTATGACCTGAAATGCATTTTAAATAGCAAGCCAAAGGCGATGAACGGATCGTGATCTGGCGCTCGAAATTACTTATTGTTTCAAGTTCAACTTTACTTGTAATATGTGTTTATTTTTATAAGGAAGTAATATAATAAATGTATTTGTTTCCAACGCATAGAATGATAATAATAAACATATAACCGAACGTGAGTTTGAGGTCAGTGATACTTATTCCTTGTGGTTACTGTACATTATAGTCCAGTCGATATCCGCTAATATCTGGTAAGTATTCCGAAGTTAATGAAATGTTGGAATGTCATTAAGGCATACTCTGGGGCATTGAATCTAAGTTTTTGACCTCGAAGGCCCTGTGCTAAGTTGAGGGTGGGCAAAAAACTTTAAAATGTTTGGTTTTTTTTCAGTTTTTGGTTTATATCTATTAAACTAAGTGTTGTATGTGTACTGTGTCTTTCAAAAAGTTGTAGAATATTGAATTTCCTTCAATTTCTACTAGTCATAAGTAAGTTTTGTTCCAAAACTAACTGATATACAACAAATCAAAGTTTAAAGAAAATTTTGTCATAGGCGCGCCGCGTCTAAAAAGAGTACAAGACACAATTTTTTTTTTTCAATAAGTATCAATTTAAAAAAAATAAGAAATTATGGTATAATCTACACATAAAAATAATAAAGTTGCGTTTCGCAAATTCTTTTAAATTTATTTTATAAGGAAAATAGGTATTTCTCAATATTTTTTTATTATTTGAAATTGTGCTTCCATTGAAAACAACATAAATATTCAAATAATAGCTATAAAAATGTTTCGCTTCATATACATATATTTATAGAAATCGCAATATAAAAGTTACAGAAAACTGTTTATTTAATTTTTTATATTTTTTTAAATTACCAAAAAATTAAGATTTTTGAATATTTTGTTGATTTAAAAAATTATAACAAATAAACAACCAATTTTATATCGTTTTATATCGTCGAAGCGAAACATTTTTAGACTTATTATTTTAATAGTTATCTCGTTTTTAATGCAAGCCGAAGTTCGAAAAATTATAACTGATCAAAAAGGCTAACTTTTTATAAAATCAACTTTTTTGAAACGCGAATTTATTCTTTTCAATGTGTAGAATGAACCATAATTTATTCAAATTTTTACATTGATTTAAGATACCATAAAAAATATGTTGTGTTTGTACTCTCTTTAGACGCGGCGCGCCTATGACGAAATTTTCTTCAAACTTTGATCTGTTGTATCTCACTTAGTTTTGAAACAAAATTTACGTTAGACCAATGAAAATTTAATATTCTACAACTTTCTGAAAAACAAAGTTCACATAAAACACTTAGTTTAGGAGATATAAATGGAAAACTAAAAAAAGTTTTTACCCCCCCTAAGTTAGCACTGAAGCCTCGAGGCCAAAAACTTTGACTGTATACCCTTTTATCAACCGGACTATTATGCACTTACTGTCAAAAAAAGCAAAATTAAAGATAAGAATAAAAATTGGTTTAGCTCTGTCACACAAATTTATGTTTCTTTAACTTGGCTGGATTTAATGACTTTAAACGCATTAAAGGTGCTAACAAGACACGGCTTAGCTATAAAGACCTGCAAAATTTATTTATAACGTTCTAACGTCCTTTACCCTCTTATTGGGTATTTCAATTGAACGTAGTGTGTAGACGCTTAGCCTATAAACAGTGGACCATCAGCTGACGATTTATTAAATTATGATCTAGATAGTTAAGAAGATATGCATACATATCGGCTCGAAACATATACCTACCCTCTTGATTTTGGCTTCGTCGAAGTCGGGTAAAGAATATAACCCGGTAAGATTTGCGTTCGTATGCAAAAGTTATTATATTCACCCAAGCGACTGCTGATTCTATCGACTTGAAATTGGTTGTAGATAATTTGTGAAATAAATTTTGATGCATTAATATATTTAAAATGTTTTTATTAAAACAAAAGAAAAAATAATGTTAAAAAATAAGATAAGATAGAGTGTTTTATGTAGCCATTAGATAAATGTGTGAAGATTTTTAAAAACAATTTAACCGACTTCAAAAAAATCAATCTTTTTCGATTATGAAAAATTATCTATTCGGCCAGTATGTATAGAAAATTGTTAGAATTACACAAGTTGCAACAGTGCAAGTTACCTTAGGTTTAACGACGCAATTCTAAGTGAAAGTTATTTTGTGTATGAACCCCAATATCTATATTACATATATAAGTTGATTTTATACAACTAAGGTGGCAAACCATTATACAGCCTGCTTTATGTTAAGCGGTCACCGTAGCCTATGGACGTTTGTAACGTCATTCAAGGGCATCACTAGCACATTGGAAACCTTTAAATCACTCCCTTCTTGATGTAACCCATACTTATTCCATACTGATCTACCTCCATGTAGGTAGTGAGGCCCAAGTAGCAACTCAAAATTAAAAAATTAAATAATAAAGAAACATACCACACCGCCTTCAAAAACCCTCTTAATGGAAGAAAATACACCTTTATAGAAAATTAAGCTAACTGCTTTCTTTTCCTTAAAATCAAATGTCAAAAGTTGGCAGCAAAGATAAGAGTCAATTATTTTTTACATTCGAATTTTCCATAAACGTTTATTTTTTATCTTTTTGGTGGATTTTAGATGGCAGTGCAGATTTTTTATTATTTTCATGCAAAAAATCGATAGTCTCACAGACCAATCGTTATACTTATTTAAAGACAAGGAACACACCTTGATTTTGGGCAGTATTCGCTTTGACCTTCCTATGGATCTGTAATCAATAATTTTAAAAGCTTTGCTATGTTACGTCCGTCCGTCGGTCCGTCTGTTTGCCACAACCATTTTACTTAAAATCTACTAAGTAAGTCTCTTCGTCTTCGACGGTTTTTACCCTTATAGTTTCGGCATGTTCGCCCGCTTAGATCGGTTCTGATGAAAGTTCTTATTTACGTACAGTACCTACAAGTTACGTACGAGCAAGTATATAAAGCAATGAACTGGTAGACGGGCCGCCGGAGGGCGCTGTCGCTCACGGTTGAATCTTCGTATAAAGAGAAGAGAGAGTATTCAATACCTACTTTAGTATTGGCACTTTGTCTTTTAATATCACATTTTATAAGGTTAAAATATTAGAAGTGCAGCTAATCATATAATAGCTATTCATGCACTCGTTGCGAATGCGAGTAATTTTTAACACAAGCGTTTAAAAGATACTCTTTATATTAGAAAATTAAAAAAATATTAGTGCCTAGGGCCAACTTCCCAAAGCTCTGCAAATAATTCACTCTTCAACCAGTTTTCTGTTTCAAAAATAACAAAGGCTCAAAAAATAACAAAAAGTCGTAAACGTAGAAATTTGCGTATTATAAAAAACTCTGGAAACCCTGTCGTTCGTACAGATTGTTCGTACAGAGTTGCATCATGTACAGAGTTCGAACAGAGTTGCATCATGTACAGAGTTCGTACAGAGTTGCATCATGTACAGCGGCCTCTGGTCTACATTTTTTTGACTTTTGAGGTACACTTATGAAATAAAATGTTGGTGGCGTGCCATGGTGTTGAATCAAGGGCGTTATGCTCCTTGTAGGACTCATCACTGTTACATGACATTGTTCGTTTAAATTAGATATGTTAGTACTATTGTGAATATGAATTTAAACTCAAGCTAATCACGCGAGAAACAACGAAATTCGATATATTCCTTAATTAAGCGTCATCTAGCGGAAGCTCCTTAACTTTTTTTGAAGTCTGTTAAAAAACCTACTTAGATGGGGCTAATCCGGCTTAACGGGTTTATGTTTTAGGGTACCGTAGCGAAATGGAGAAAATAGAACCCTTTAAATTTTCGACATATCCATCCTCTTATTCGTCCGTGTGTCCCACATAGCCCCATAATTCTGCTATATGTTCACCGTGAATAGCTTGCTATACAGTTTTGTAATGTAGGTAATAATAAAAAAATATAATAACTAATTTGCGCGAGGTGCCTATATTTGAAAAATGTTTAAGCCAGTTATTCCAAGTTAAGTCGTCAAGCAGCAAAAATTTTGTAGCCTATGGTTAAAAAGTTAGAGTGAGGTTCTATCTTTTTAACCATAGGTTTTTAAATTCACAAAAATTGAACTTTTTCAGTATTTCTCATAAAAATGATTATGAACAAAGTCTATATTCTGATATCCTTAACAATTTTTATACAACAGGACTCAATCGACTTATGCCGTTCAGAATACCAAGCAAAATCGGAACACATAAAGTTTAGTTTTGACCGCATCCTCCTTTCTAGCCTTCCTACCTTGAGCTAGGGTGATTTGGGCCTTAGTCCATCACGGCCTAGTATGGATTGTGGACTTCGCATGTATTGTTTACTTGCGTATACAATCATTTCAACTAAAACTATTTTAAACCAAAGACACTACGTAACTCGTCCAGACACTACTACACATGAACTGAACTAAACTGAAAACGTCTACTCTCCTTGAACTTTCTTCTCTATGAGCTTTTAAGAGGTTCCTTAATGCGCATATATTTGAGCTGACATTGATTATTTAAGCTTGTGTTATTATTTTTATGTGAAATTACAAATTGTAAGACAGCTAAACGTAAAATTTTGTTATTTAAATTATATATCATAAGTTTTAGAAAGTCTATACAGTAACTTTTTTATTTATTATGGTTTATAAATTAACGTTATATGTCCTTAATCAGTTATACTACCTCTGTAAGTAAATAAAATAAGGAGTTATGGATTAAAAATAAAACTAAAACGACAGGGTCGGGAGTAACTTTTTTAAAGATATTTATTATCCACTACAGTAACTTTCGCATATAATAATTTGTATTTTGTTTTTATTTTCTCTTAAACTTGCAATAGTCTTGGCCTATCGAACTGATTATCTGAACGATCCGAAAACTTAACCTTAAGGTCTGTTTAAGAGTAATTAAAATAATATGTTCTTAACTACACACCTAACGTTACGACCATTTTCAATTCACGGAGCCAAGCCTCGAGCAATAATTATTATGATTCAAGCAAAGAGACCAGGCGCCTCAGGTCGCGCTCGAAGCTCTCTCCGAACTCTTTGTGCAAGCTTGTTACATCGAAAATTATATTTATTTATTCCGTTTTATTATTCAGTAAATAAAAGTAAATTATAGTTACTTGATAAATTAAAGTACCTACGTACTATAAATATTTTAACAGTAGGGTAAGTATTAAGATGATTATAAATAAAATAAATACATATTTTTGGACATTACACACAGCGCCGTCTGGCCCCAAAGTAAGCAAAGCTTGTGTTATGGGTACCAGACAACGGATACAAATACATAAATATTACTTTTTTTGTAAATACATACATATCATACATAAATATACTCAGACTCAAGACAAACATGAATATTTATATTATGACATAAATTGTTTGTCCAGTGCGGGAATCGAACTCACTTCCTCTGCATAGCAGCTGGCCACACTACCAACTAGGCTGCGAGGTAGTCACTTTGTCATTTCCACTTTTCTAGCATTTGAATTTTATCTTGTATCTCAGCAATGCTTGTTTTAATTGCATTTATAGAAAATAAGGCTTTAACACATATTATCGAGCAATTTTTATAATTATGTATATAATAGATGTCTCAAAACCTACTTGAATTTTGAATTTCGAATACTTTTCGTTGTTTCGGCCGTGATCGAGCACGCAGCCCTGCTAAGTGCTTTAGAGCACTTTGCACCACAAAATTAAAAAATACTTATGATGGGGCCTTTAGTAGCCTCAAGTAGAATAAAACCGCGCTCTATTTCGATTGCGTTCTGGAACGCAAACGGCCTTCAGGGTAAGCGCGATGAAATTTCAGAATTTCTAAAGACGCACGAAATTGATGTACTTTTAGTGCAAGTTACTTTTTTTAAACCAAAGCGTAGGGGTCCTAAGATCGCAAACTACGCACTGGTTAGAAATGATCGGCCCACCCGTATGGGAGGGACGCTCATTTACTATAAAAGATCTCTGCACTGCGTACCTCTCGACACTCCTCCGTTAGAGAATTTAGAAGCGTCGGTTATCCGTTTAGCGATGACAGGACACAGTCCCATAGTACTGGCCTCAGTGTACTTATCACCAAAAAAGGTGATATTACAAAGCGATCTTAAAACGCTCTTTGACTTAGGTAACGCTGTTGTATTAGCAGGCGACCTAAACTGTAAACATAAGCGATGGAATTCGCATTCAACATCGCTAAACGGCAAACGACTAGAAGCCCTAGTCGACCCGTTAGGTTTCGATATTATTGCGCCCATGTCTCCGACCCACTTTCCCGAAGTAGTGACACATAGACCTGACGTACTTGACATAGCACTTCTTAAGAACGCAACCTTAAGGCTGCATTCTATAGAGGTGTTACACGAGCTTACATCTGACCATAGGCCGGTTTTCTTACGACTAGGGTCCCGAACCAACGGTCATCCGTCCGTTAAGGACGTGGTCGACTGGCGGAGACTAGGTGAAAACCTAGGTAAAATAGACTCGCCTCACCTCAATAGGATCCCGGACAATATTGTCACAGCCGACGATGTTAGTTTAGTGGTCGAAGCGCTTACTAGCCACCTCCAGTCCGCTGTAGTGGATTGCTCTAAGCGGATTACAGTAGAGAATAATCTCCGCTGGAATCTGCCGGAGGACGTGAGGTTGCTATTGAGAGCTAAGAACGCGGCTACTCGGCGGTACGACAACTATCCGTCCGAGGTAAACAGGGCATCGCTCAGACCTTTACAGCGTGCCGTAAAAACAAAAATAGCCGAAGTTAGGAACGAAAAGTGGGACAATCTCATAAAGAGATATCGCCTTCCCACTTAGCATACTATCAGATGGCTATAGCGTTAAAATCGGACGTAGTTAGAACGCATCGTACACAACGCATTTGACGCATTGGACACGACAATCGCATTTGACGACGACGAAAAGGCTGAATGCTTAGCCAAATCGCTAGAAAGTCAGTGTTCGCTCAGCGAACAACCCACTGACCAAGCTCACGTCGATGAAGTGGACAGGGAAGTGGAGCGGAGAGCGGCCCTTCCCCCACTTGACTCGCTTCCGCCCGTAACAGTCTCTGAGGTCGAAAAGATCATCAAAGACTTACAACCCAAAATGGCCCCGGGTGCCGATGGGATCTCGAATAGGCTCCTAAAAATCCTCCCCGCTCAGCTCCTCCTTCTATTGGTCAGCATCTTCAATGCGGCCATGGCAAATTGCATCTTTCCCGATTCTTGGAAAGAAGCTGACGTTATAGGTATCCCTAAACTGGGAAAACCAAGTAACGAAGCCACGTCATATAGACCCATTAGTCTTTGGGAAAACTATATGAACGACTCCTCCTTTCTCGCCTGAAAGACTACGTTCAGTCTAAAGGCATTCTCATTGACGAACAGTTCGGTTTTCGAGCTTATCACTCGTGCGTCAATCAAGTTCACCGCATAACGGAGCACATCCTCCAAGGTCTTAAAAGGTCCCCTAAGCCTTTCAGCACAGGAGCCCTCTTCTTCGATGTAGCGAAGGCTTTCGATAAAGTCTGGCATAACGGCTTGATTTACAAGCTGTACAATCTCGGTGTCCCAGACCATCTCGTGCTCATCTTACGAGACTTCCTTAGGGATCGTAGTTTTCGCTATCGCGTAGAACGAAGTCATTCGTCTCCCCACCCCATAGGTGTAGGTGTCCCCCAGGGCTCCGTGCTTTCCCCTTTACTCTATTCTTTATTCACTGATGACATACCTCGTCCCTCTAACGTCAATGTGGCGCTCCTAGCGGACGATACGGCGCTCTACTGTTCTCACCGACACGTCCGTCGTATAAGCCTGGCCCTCCAGTCTGCCGCCAATGCCTTAGGCGATTGGTTTCGGAAGTGAAGAATCGAGGTTAACCCCAAGAAAAGTGCAGCAGTGCACTTCGCCTGGGGCAAAAAATCGGTAAAGGCCACAAGGCAACTCACCCCAGTCCACCTATATGGCCAACCCATTCCGTGGGTTAAAAAGGTCTTAGGTACTTAGGGGTCACTTTAGACTCTCGTCTTAATTTCAGAGCCCACATTAAAAGAGTAAGAGATCGAGCAGCCTTCGTTCTCGGTCGCCTTAAGCCAATGTTAAACAAGTACAGTAAAATGTCTCTTAGAAATAAGGTGACGCTTTAAAAAACTTGTATTCGGCCCATACTCACATATGCGAGCGTAGCGTTTGGTCACACCAACACTACTTCCTTGCAAGTCATACAAAATCGCTTTATGCGAGGCGCAGTCGGTGCCCCGTACTATATGCGTAACATCGATCTCCATAGTGATTTCGAGCTTCCGACCATAAAAGCCTTCATCAAGGATGCGTCTAAACGCTACTTTGAGTCGGCAGCCCTCCACCCCAGACCCCTAATTTAAAAAGTGAAAAAATGTCGTCAGGAAATAATACACTGTCATGGTTTTTTAATATGGGTGATCATTAATGTGAATAAGAATTAAAAAAGGCCCAAGAATTGAGCCCAGAGGGACTCCCATAGTAACTGCTGATTCCGGAGATATTTCACCGTTGATATCTATTTTTCGTAAACTTCTACTCTATTAGGAGGTCAAAAGGTCGAGATTATATTATATAAGTAGTAGGTATTGTAAACTAGAGTGGGTATAGTCGATAGAGTAAACCAAAGAGATTTATATATACAGGTGAGTAAACACACTAGGTGTTTACTCCTATTATCTTATATTTATTTGATGTTTTTTTTATTATTAAAGATTCATGCAGCCTGTGGTCATCTGTGTCACATTTTGAAATTTGGGCATATAGACTAGCTAGATCTACCGACGTGCCCTCATGTACCATGGAAATCGGTTTAACCATCAAAGCCGACTGGAAGTATTGCTAAATGCGTCACTGCGTAGGCCGTCAAGCTTGTTTTGGCAAGTTGTGCTTCAAATTAACGTGTCACTTGCAAGGGTCAGTCACGGAGTGTCCGTTTATATTAGTTAGGCCAGCGGCGGCCTTACCCATAGCTAGACTTGGCGAGGCCCTTTGTCCTTCGTGAAAAGTATGTGATGCGAAAGTAGGTCTGATTGTTTGGTTTAGGTATTTTTCATGTTTCACGAGAAATGCTAAAGTTATACAAATAAATAAAATTTGTATTTTACAATATTTTAATAAGAAAGATTTACAAAATTAACAAATACACACATGATAATTTTTAAAATAGATGTTTGCGGCTTTGCCTAAGACTAAAATCCTTAATTAAAGCATAATAATCCAACGAATGAGCTCCGTCAGTTTCGATGGAAAGAATAGCAAGGGCTGAAAGCCGATCTTAAATTCCTCAAATATGTTTTTATAATTTTAAGAATCGAAAAACTTCTTTCACAGACACAACTATAATATAACGGGTGTGGTGGCAATAATTCTCAGGCCCATTTCGATAGTGGGGTAAACTTCAGTAATTTTTTTTTCTATTACGTATTTCAGCACAGAAATAATGTCGTCGTTTCCTTCATACACACAGATAAACATATTCAGTTCTTCGTACAATTCATGTCCATCAATATCACATGAAAATCGGTTAAGTGCGAGTTGGACTCGTGCACGAAGGGTTCCGTATTGTTATCTATAAAAACGGCAAAAAACTAGTTGTATGGGAGCCTACCCTTAAGTATTTGTTTTATTTTAATTTAATTATTGATTTTTAAAGTGACTAAATCTATATATAACTAAATATTTTGTGAATATTTTAAGCGACTATCTACCCTACAGGTAGACACTTTATCAATATCGAGCAAAAAATCAGCTTTGTTGAATGGGCGCTCCCTTAAATAATTATTTTATTCTGTTTTTTAGTATTTGTTGTTATAGCGGCTACAAAATATATCTTCTGTGAAAATTTCAACTGTCTAACTATCACGGTTCATGAGATACAACCTGGTGACAGACGGACGGACAGCGGAGTCTTAGTTATAGGGTTGCGCTAATTACCCTTTGGGTACGGAACCTTAAAAATAATACATTGTTAGGGTGCACTAAATTGAATTAAATTATACTGTAATATCACTTGACTCGACTCGACGAAATTGACGTGAGATTGAGATTTGGTGAGATTTTGCTAGCTAGATAGACCCCTCCCCCATTTTTATCTCACGTAATAAATGGATGCCCCCTAAGCCGCCACGACTGCATTGTTTGATCCTTTGCCTTATGTCTTCGCCCAACGGGATTGGATCTGGTAGGTATGTATTTTTAAATATTTTTCATATTTTTTAACTTTAGGTTTAGTTAACTCTGTTAATTAAAACCTTATTATTTGGTTGGAATGTATAAAATAGGTAGGCATTATAACTGTTCTTTTTCCAATTGGATGCCACTCAATGCATAGTATACAAGTGGATGCCATTTAATGTATATATATGTCGTAGGGATATGGCAAAATCCGTATTTTGACCAAAATCCGGGCGATGTAAAATATTTCACTTCTTTACCATAAACCTAATTTTTTTTTAGAGATTTGGCCAAATCACCTTCGTACCGAGTGATATGGTTAAACTGCAATTGATTTTTACCAATATCAATTATTAATGTCAACCGTGTTATGGTAAAAAAATTATGAGTGCTTGACTCAAACACACACATACACAGATCACTCTAAAAATGATGGCAAACGATTCTCCAGGTCTTAACACGTAAAGACAACGCAAATTTAGCAATTGGACCTATTATAATAACTTCTCTCAAGAGAAAGTAAAAATATACATTTAACTTTACCAATACATTTCGTAAATTCTTTATAATTTTTAAGTAGTACAACTGAATTCAACAGCCTTTAGTGTTGTTTAAGACCATTCTCAGATACTAAAGAGTATGGGTTCCAAGAGCCCCGGGCGCTTAAATTAAGTCGTAGCTGCGGGCGCTTCGCCAGTTTCAGTCACAACCACGGGCCTGTGGTACAACACGATTGCCTTGGGCGCATCCACGCCTACCTACCACATGCAGTGCTGTAACCCAGAACTATCTGCTGCTTAAAGGCACTGTATGCATTTAAGCAGCAACGCCACTAGATATTTTTAAATCTTTTTTTCATGTATTTTTAAAAAAAACATAGAATATTGTTTTAAATAAAACGGGCACTTTAATCCAAAATGCTATCATCAGTAAACAAAAGTATGGTAGGTTTACATTTTTAACGTGTGCATATATCTTCACGATTTCAATCTCAAGATTGCACATCATAATTTTTTTTTAATTATTTAGTAGTCTGTATTATATATAAGAAATAGCACAGGCGGACCGTAAGTTTGTTTGCCAACTTAGTAGTATAAAAACAATATATTGTCTATTTGACTATATAATATGTTCTACGTGGTCTCTGTAAAAACCCCTTATTCCTTGATGAACTATAAAAGATTTTAGAAGATAATTTTTATAGACGTTTTCTTGATATTGTCGTTTTGCTACTAACTGTTGCATAATGTACAGAGACTGGGTCGGCTACAATTTTCTTATATGTTGTTATCTACATATCTATAATCTTTAAGGATATTATATAATAAAGTCAATTTTGTTTCTTTTTTGGTTTAAACGCGCTAATCTCTGTGACTTTCAGTCTGATTAGAAAAAAATCTTTTAGCATTCGATAGCCCAATTCTCGAGGAAGAAGGAAGGCTACGCACACATTACGCTAAGGAACTGATATGCGGCGAAGCTTAACGGGGGAGAGCAACAACAGAAAGGGCATAACAACGTCTGTTAGGCCAGCTAGTCTAATATAATAAAGCTGAAGAAGAGCTTGTTTCTTTTTGTGTTTGAACGCGCTAATCTCTGTAACTAACAGTCGGATTAAAAAAAAAAACTTTATGAATTCGATAGCCCAACTCGTTTCTAAGGGTCTTAGGAGCCGAGAAAAAAGAATAAGAGTCAGAAAGAATCCTAAGTGAAAACGAAGTAAACCGTAAACCGCCACACGCCACCGACGCCCCGTCGCAGTCTCAGCTACTGAAAATGCACACAATGTCTCCTAGGTCAGCTAGTGCCTATATAAACCTTGAAATCTATTCTTCTATTAGATAGGTAATGTAATTGTATGTCTGAACGGGTTAATCTTAAAATCAACTTATTAAATATAACCTAAAAAATTGTTTTGCATTAGATATCCTGCTGTTTAGGGTTCCGTAGTCAACAACATAGTTTCGCCATGTCCAGCCGTCCGCCTGTCCGTATGTCAGAGACCGTTAGTACTACAGAGTTGTAATTTGGCATGGGTTGGTTGCATATAAATAAAGCCAACAAAGTAATAAAATTATATTAAAAAAAAACCCTCGCGCACGAAGGCTTCCGTACTAATATTTATAAAAACGGCAAAAAATCACGTTTGTTGTATGGGAGCCCCCGTTAAATATGTATTATTTTAATTTATTTATTTATTTTTAAAGTAAATATATAAATAAATATTCTGTGAATATTTTAAGCATCTACCTGTTTCCGTTATCAATATCGAGCAAAAACGTGCAAAAAAAAATCACATTTGTTGTATAGTAGCCCCCTTAAATATTGATTTTTTTCTGTTTTTGGTTGTTATAGCGGCAACAAAAATACATCTTCTGTGAAAATTTCAACTGTCTATCTATCACGGTTCATGAGATACAGCCTGGTGACTGACATTCGGAAAGCGAAGTCCTAGTAATAGGGCCCCGTTTGTGCCCTTTGGGTACGGAACCCTAAAAGATTTTTAAGTTACCTCATCTACACGTAAAGCTCGTTTAAACATATTGAGGGTTTGTGAAAACCATTTTTCGATTCAGCGAATTGTTTGTTTTTTGCGGCACACTTTTCGTTTTTGTTTGTGTTTATAAATTTGTAAATGGTGATAGGTACTAAACCCTTGGTGCGCGAGTTAGACTCTCACTTGGCCATTTTTTGAGACAGATTTATCTATACACTCGTATACAAAATAGTAAACTAACTGAGTGTTACGTATATGAATTTTCAGACTATTACTTAAACTTATTATTTAGGTTTTTACACTTTATAATACGCTAATAAACTATTACTTATTTTAGTTTAGTATATATAAGTAAAAATATATTTATGCGATTTAGCCAAGTTAAAAGCTATCTTTTTATACAATCGTCTACGCGGACGAAGTCGCGGGAATTAGGTAGTTGGCTATATTACTTTACGCTACGCAATAACCATAAACGTAACTATAATCGACACTTATTCCGTACTAAGAATAATAATATTGAAGCTGGACAGTTTGTATGTTTGAACGCGTTTATCTCAGAAACTACGAGTCCAGTTTGAAGAAGGTTACAGGCTATGTAACTTAAGACTATGGTCGTAAGGAGAAGATCAGAAACAATAATTGTAACTAGTCTTATTTGTAACACTAATTCTTGTTTTTGTTTATTGATAGAATCAGGCGTTACTTTGCGGAAATTCATTATTATGATAAAATGTTATTACCTTGCAAATCCGCTAAAACAATTCAGTAGCACTCACGTACAGAAGTACACCATCTCCATGTGTAGAAGTGCAACTCCCTCCGTCCTTATGTGGACGATGCCAACTTCACTATTACATTACACCACTAAATTGCTAACAAAACTCGACACGTGTTTCGCCTCAACGCGAGGCACCTCCAGGAGACGCAAGTTGTTCGTGCGCTATACCTTTACGTAAAACATCTGTTGTTGCCCTTATATAAACAACCCCTACTACTCCCCCCAACCGGCCTAATCACCTGATCGGTGAATGAATTAATGAATATTATTTATTTGCTAGAATAAGGTATAAAAAGTTCTTATTGTAGTTATTATTTCACTTATTCTACCTCAAAAGGCGTGCAAATATTACCAAGAACACTTATACAAAACAATTACAAATTAAAGTGCCATAATTACCGCTTTTAAATTAAATCACAAATGAATATAGAAATTACATAAAAAATATTAAAATACAATGTCATGAAATAAAGATGTCCAAATATGTCTTTAAAATAATTCTTTTACATACCTACATCGGTTTCTAATACCTAGTTAAATATACACAAAGTTCAAAAATTAAATAAGGTTTCTCAAAAATAATTTCATGTGATTAAACATTATTAAAAAGTAATTGTATGTAATAAATAATTATTTTTAATATTTATTTTAACACTCATTTGATTAAATACTAGAGTTTAAAATCAAAATATTCTGAATTGCTATAAAAACATTGTTCATGCAACCATCTTGTCAAATTTATTTTAAATTGATTATATGGAAGGTCTTTAATTTGAGTTGGTAATTTGTTGTAAAATTTTTATGGCCATAGAATAAACATTCCTTCCATATTCATCCAAGTTGCACTTTGAGATAAACAATTTTAATTTGTCTCGTGACGGTTGATGCATTACATCGTAGTGTTTAGGAAAATATTGTGGATGCTGTCTGACAAATAAACATATGTCTTTTATATACAAGCAAGGCAATGGCAATAAATTTAGCCTCTTAAACAATTGTTTGTAGCTATCCAAGCTTCTTGCATTGCATAGAGCTCTTATACATTTTTTCTGTGCCCTAAATGCCCTAATGATATCGACAGAGTTGCCCCACAGTAGAAGACCATAAGTAAGTACAGATACAACATACCCGTGAATATAGCTGCATCAAGTGATATTGTTTCTCTTACACGTTTTAAAGCAAACACAAAGCGATTAACTCTATTGCACACATTATCGACTTGCGATTACCGGTTTAAATGTTTATCTATTGTAAGTCCTAGAAAACAAACATTACCAACCTCTTTTACTACATCGTCATTATATTTTATAATTAATTTTAATTGTTTAGATGTATACGTCGCAAACTGTATCATTTTTGTTTTGTCTACATTAATTTTTAGATTATTATTTTCAAGCCATTTAACAATCTTATTAAAATTTTGGTTTATTTTCAGTTCAAAATTCTCTTTATCGTTACATTTTATGATAATTGTTGTGTCGTCGGCAAATAATATACACTGCTCTGATGTAATGTTAGGTAGGTCATTGATGTATGTTAAAAAAAGCAACGGACCCAAAATACTACCTTGGGGTACACCACATTTATTATTACTCAAGGTAGAACGGTATCTTATTTTTGTTGGCTGTCCATGTATTT
This sequence comes from Apoda limacodes, assembly GCA_946406115.1. NCBI lineage: Eukaryota > Metazoa > Arthropoda > Insecta > Lepidoptera > Limacodidae > Apoda > Apoda limacodes. The sequence goes on from OX291540.1 coordinate 24,850,446, forward strand.
CTGACATTTGAGAAATTTCGGTACATTGTCTCCTATTTTCGAGGTAATCTTTTATCCAGTCCCTAGCATTACCCCTGATTCCATACCATTCCAGCTTTTCCAAAAGAGTGTAATGTACCACAAAGTCGAAAGCTTTACTCATATCTAGAAATATGGCTATAGTGGGTTTTCTATTGTTTAAATTTTCCGTAACAGCCTTGACCAGAAAAAAACATGCATTTGATGTAGAGCTTCCTTTTCGCAAACCATATTGTTGTGACGTCAGTATGTCATATTTATCAAAAAACCTAATAAGGGCATGAAAAGCTTTTTCAAAAACTTTCGCTAGATTTGGAACTATTGTTACTGGTCTGTAATTATTTAAATTTAAAAGTACTCCCTTTTTTAAATAGAGTTGTAACCGTAGTCAATTTAAGCCTATTTGGAAAGCATCCCTGAAAAAAGGATAAGTTCAATATAGCTTAATGATGTACTAAGATAGACCGCACATTTTTTAATAATTTTTGTGTTTATCTTTGTTTTTTATATTATTTTTATGTTTATCTTTGGTTGTTGTAATAATTTGAAAAAATACGTTACAACGGTAAATTGGAAAAATTTAGTTGTTTTTTAATTATTATACCCTATCCCTGCGCCGAACTATATCCAACTGCTCCAAAAAAGTTGACAACTAAAAAAAAAATTTACAATTCTGAAATAGTTTTTAGTACACAATCGTTCAAAAATTACATTATACCTATGAATTCTAATGCCCCAATGCTATACACATATAACAAAAACACATAAGAAGATATTCCAGTCGTGTCCTATATTGGGGTGAGTAGTTGGGGTTGTTTATATAAGGGCAACAACAGCTGTTTTACGTCATTTGGTAAAGGTATAGCGCACAAACCACTTGCGTCTGCTGAAGATGCCTCGAAACACATGTCCAGTTTTGTTAGCAATTTAGTGGAGTAATGTATTTGTGAAGTTGGCATCGTCCACATAAGGACGGAGGGAGTTGCACTTCTACACATGTGGATGGTGTACTTCTGTACATGAGTGCTACTAAATTGTGTTTAGCGGCTTTGCAAGGTAATAACATTTTATCTTGTTTTTGTATTATGTAGCCCATTTATTAAGGCAGGTTATGGGCTATATGAGTTCATGCTATCAGTCAAGCTTTAAGTTAATCTGTAACAGTCACCATAAACGTAACTAAACCATGTCATTCCATAGGTGCTAAGAATAATACCTAATATTAGGAGCATTTATTTGTATGTTTGAACGCGCTAATTAAGAGTCCAGTTTGAGAAACTGTTTTCGTGTTAGATAGCCCATTGAGGAAGGTTATAGGCTATATAACTTAACGCTATTGCCTTAAGAAACGGATCAGTAAATCAACGTGGGTGAAACTACTGGTAATAGGTTATGTAGATTTAATAACTTCATGCAGTTCTTACTTGAAGTAATATCTGTCTCTGAAGACGCATCCGGATTGCTTATTTCCGTTTTCATCGCGGGTTACGTCAATAATATCGGCGAAGCTGTAGTTTGCTCTAGCAGCGCCAGCAACCAATGTGTTGAGTATTTAGATTTTTAGACTTGAGGAGCAGGCACATAGCCTGCGGCGTGTTTATAATGAAACCAGACGGGCAGGTACCGCGCTTACACGCTGCGACAAATGCCCTCTAGCGGTCTTCTACCCGTACTTATTAAAACGCATGTTTGCTTGACGTTTTATAAATAAATATATATACATTACTTTCATTATTAGACATGTAAAATTTATGTTAATTATATGCTTAAAAGGTAGGTAGGTACTTAAGATTATTACTTTTTAGACTATGTGGGTTTAATGCACGTTTGTGTAAATCATTTATAGTTCTGTTATAGTTTAAGTACTATCGTAGGTTGAAACATGTAGTTAAAAGGAATTAAGCTATACCATAACTATCACACTATAGTATGTTTGTTACTTCTTCACGGTCAAACGGTTTTTTGATTTTGATGAAAAATGGTATGGAGGTAGCTGACTGGATTACTGGAGCCCTGGATTAAGACATAGGTTACTTTTTAAATCAAAAATGTTCTCGGGAATAACGATAACCGAGCTATAATGAACTATAGCAAACTTAATAAGTATTATTAAGGAGTTAATTAAAGTGTTCCAAGCCAATAACCAATTTTAGGGCGAGTCGAACCCTAGCAAAATTCATTAATTACCAGCTATCTCATTAATATAAATGCGAAAGTTTGAATGTTTGGTTGTTTGTTACTCAATCAGGCTTCAACCACTGGATGGATCGGGAACCGCTGAATCGATTTAGATGCAATTTGGTATGGAGATAACTTGGGTCCCGAAGAAGGACATAGGCTTTTCAACCCGCATCCGATAAGAAAGGATTTTCCGCAATTCTACTCCTAAAGGGGTAAAAGAGGGGGGGAGATTTGTATGGGACACCGTGATTACTTGGTCCAAATATTCTAATTATTGAAATTCATCCTCTATCGGGGTTAAAAAGGGGTAGTAAGGGGTAGAATTTACTTGGAAGTTGATATCAATACTCCTTAGTGCTTCTCATTTTAATTACATTTTATTTTTACAAATGTTTGAAAACTCAATCCGATTTTATTCGGAAGAGGTTAAACTCACTTAAAAACATAAGCCAATTCCCTTAGAAATTGGAATGTTTCGAAAGTCTCCGTACTATATTAGTACCTCAATTGAAGGTTTCTAAACTTAAAGAGGTTATGCACTTTTTAGGTGTTTTATTTTATGTGTGTACATACTTATAGTTTTTTTTCTACCTATCTATACATATAAAATGCTTTGTCCTGAATGACTGACTGACGGATCAACGCTCGGCCTAAACTATAGCGTAGCGTAAAAATCCTAGGTCTGTGGCCTTAACCACTGATTGTAGAGACCTGAAACTTGGAGGCTGTATTCTTTTTATGATTGAAAGGATTTTCCGAAAGGGTCAACAGCGAGTTGGACTCGCGCAATAAGTGTAAACCGATTGCGAAAAAATTTTGGTAAGTCGTTATGCACACGCCATGAAGGTTTTCTGAATGAGTACAATTCTTTCACAGTAGGTTGGTGCGGCAGTTGTTTCAGATAAAGAATGTGACTATTTATGTGACATAACAGCATGCTTATTAAAATAAAAGTACTCTGTAATGCACTGGCATATGATATGAGTAACTAACTAATAACTATATCTACATATAAATGGGTATAGTGGTCGTATGCTGACCTAGTCAGTTCAGAGAGCGATATAGGCCAGAATCATATACTTTACTATGAGAGATATATTAGTTGTATACTTCTTTAGTAATTTATACCATAATGACGCCTTGAAGCTTTAAACTTAAATATTTTTATCGTTTTTAGTCACATTTTTTGTCTTTTTGCAACGAATTCTATTTATTTAACAGAATTTTATTACAAACAAAAGCAATACACGCTCTAAAAATAAGCACAAGTGTTGAAATAGCGGTCTCTTCTAGATTTTTATTGCATTAAATATAATAAATGAAAATCATTTAGTAAGGTAACGCACTAGACAAAAGCAAGTTTTATAACATAATCTTTTTTTAATCCTTTAATGCTATATAATTTAGCCACAAAACAGGTACTTAACGCGATTTAGGATCCGTCGGTGCATCTATTATATGTAAAACGCCGTACAGTCTAATATTTGAAGTATAAACAATTAATTATTGGTTTTCTTTAATAATACGCCCAATGTACGCAACATTGGACGTATTATTAAATAAAAACAAACGCTTATTGGCACTTATTTAGCACATAAAAAAATAACTATCTTGTAACATAATTTTAAAATTGAGGAACAGAATGATAAACCAGTTCGTGTTCGCATTTAGTTAGGGTTCCGTAGAATGAGAATTATTGCGAATATTGCTAAAAACTTATATATTGATTTTGTTTAAACTAATTAAAGTTTTATAAAGGCCTGTTATCATGATTTTTTTTTAGATTTTCATAATATGTGGTTTAAAGGTTAGAGCAGGAGCACACACAAATTTTCAACTTGCAATATATACTTGCTTGCCAGCCTTCATATGTCCCCACTGCTGGGGCACGGCCTACCCTGATAAGCGAGGGTGATTGGGCCATAGGTCCACACGCGGGCCCAGTGCGGATTGTGGACTTCACATACGTGCCACTACCGACTTACATCAGGGAAAAAGTTTTTTAGAAATATCAATTGCGTTTTTGAAGCGATAGGTTGCGTGAAGTAAAAATATGAATGTTCACAAAATACAACTTGCATAACAGTAAAAATTTCATTGGAATCGATGTTAAGACGGAATAATAAGGCTTCGACATACGGACGGACGGGCATAAGGAAACTGTAATGGTTCCGTTTTCGCCATCTGGCTAGGACCCCCATACTGCGACTATAATCTTTGTCTGTTTGTCTGTGCGACACGGCTGTTTCCAATCATCTATAAATTCTATTGACTCGAATATGGGTCCTTGATTACCTTCTTAGTATATTACTTTGTAGCTATTATTTCCTATCAATTTTCTACTCTTATTTCCATCTAGATAAGCAGGTAAGCACGTATTTGCATGAAACTACTGGGACTACTGTAAATAATGTTTTCTATTCAACGAATGCAAGACGTGTAAACATAAATAAAAGCAAGGTGTGAAATGAGAGATAGGTTGCTACAAAACCGCAACGACACTTGGATACCGACCACAGATAAAAATAATTGAAGACCGAGTTGGCCAACCTGCTTGAGGGGTGGCCGCTGGCAACTCTGATTTGTTGCATACGCTGTCTGGGAAGAATATCCAGAAGTTTATATGAGTCAGAGGATTTTACAATAACTTAGGTAGATATAAATGAATTTAATCTGAGTTTTTATATTTTGTTATTCCCAGTATTACGCTATTGGCCAGCAAAGTGGCAATGGTGGTCATTGTTATGTCCACTATGTAGCACTCCTCACTAGCAATCGTGGTAGTCACATTTGTTATGTCGTGCACTATGTGACACACTTCATACTACATTTTAATCTTTCCTGATTGCTGGTACGTTAGTGTACATTAGCGTCTACTGCGGCTTTTATTTGCTCCGTCCACTTCATGAACCATCTGCAAGCATGTGTTCTAGGTATAGATATGCATAGTATGGTATAGTTATCGATAAAACTACTGTTATCTTACTTTGTCATTCTATTTAATACTAGCTGGCTCAGTGGGCGTTTTATTGCTCTTTGCTTTGTTTCATAGAAGGTAATGGGCTGCAGCGGCGCCTAGTGACAGAAAAAAACCCATCTCCGTGAAAATTGTGTTTGATATTTTTGAATTTGATTGCAGAAGAATGGCAATGAAACCTGAAAGTCCCAAGCCAGCAGCTATGGATGGCATCCCGCGCATCGCAAGCACCACCAAGTACAACGCGCCGGTGCATATCGACGTCGGCGGTACTATTTATACATCCTCTCTCGGGACTCTTACAGCGTTAGTATCCTCCTGAGGGCATACCACGAGTTCCTATTGTATACGAATAGTTGTTACCGTAGGGTTGCATAAAAGAACGATTTTGTATTAAAAAGATAGTTCTACTTAAGGCTCAGTGACTACCTAACTAGCGCTGCCAAAAGATATCCTTTATTTCCTCTTTATACAAAACATATTTCAAAAATGTTACAAATCAATTATTCCAAACCAGTTATAAGCTATCTTTGGAACGTAATGCATTGCATCTGGAATATACCTGTAAGTTGTAGATAGCGTTTCTGATAAAACTGGCTGTTTTTAGCAGAAACGCTATCTACAATTGACAGGTATAATCTAGATACAATAAATTACGTTCTAAAAATAACTTGTTACAAATTCTAAATAATTTATTTGTATTTTAATTTCCCTGCGCCTTAAGTCCACAGCGGTCGCTATTTATGATTTTCACATAAAATTGTTTTCTTTATAGTCATATGCGTCGTAGGAATTCATGCTACGCCCTATATCAGTTTTATACGATAAAGAGTACAAACAAGTGCCTACGTGTGCAACAAGCACAACATATTTTAAGCCCGTTTCTTTGTGAGTATTAATGCTGCTTCCTAACACACGAGCCATATAATGTACATTTTAATCTGCGAGCGTAGCATATAAATATTTGTGGCATCTGCAGGGTATATGCGTCAATAAATAAAACTAAACAATCCAAAACCGCCTTACCCAATGGATATCGGGTGCCCGGATACAGGGTAAGAGGGGGTGTAACTCGGTACTGGTGTAGAAAATTATTATAAATTAACATATTTTGACTGCATCTTTGCTACGAAAATATATATTAAGGGCTTGTTTGATATATTTTCTGCAAATATCCTTTAGAAAGATTATTACCTACAGGCCTTATTACAAGCAGGCACATTAATAGTAATATACTTCTCTTTGGTTACTGCGTACGTTTATAGTAAATTGTGTACTACAAAAGACAACCTAAGCTGTATTCAACAACGTAGGCAGAACATATTTTTCACCACTAAGTTGGCTAACAAGCGTACAAGCTACCTGATGTTAAGCGGCCACCTTAGCCTATGATTTATTTCCTTATTCAAGAAGGAAGTGATTAGAAATAAGCGCGCGCGAACGAAAGTTCCACTAAAACCGTTTGTTCTGCTGAATGCTACAAAAATGTTCTTCTAAGTAGATAGGTAATTTCAATTTGGCAAAAATTTTAGAAGCCATCTCAATATATTATCGGCATCGAATATGTTCCAAAGAATTTGTATAATTTAAAATGAGAATATTGGTTATGTAAACTATTGATGTACAAGACAAAGTGCACACTCGTACACAGCGACAACCAATCTCCAAGGTTCCTAAAAGGGCTAGGACTGGAAGATCTCTGCCTTGTACTCACCAGACCTAGTGTCAACTGCCAACTTAGACCAACTTCTTGGCTGGAAAAAAATAATAGCTGAGAGGCAAATGACGTCAATAGGCTTCAACTAGTTTGCCTCCTGTACTAGCTACGTTTACAAAAGGGCCACTACAGAAATTTTTTATTATTAATTGTCCACTTCATAAGAATAAGTAAAATAAATTACGTAAGATGTGTGTATACCATTTATGTTTAAGGAGCTTTAGATAGTCACCCCCTCTAGTTCTAACTTACTTCCTAATACGTCAAGAACTGGCAAGAAGGGTATATTATAATATCCATAAACTTTTATTTTACCACTTAATTATTTTCAAGGCGTTGACTTACGACTTATGACATACTTGTAGGTATATAAAGCCTTCGTCCAGACTGGATTTATGTATTTTATTTTATGGTATTACTGCATAGGAGCTAATACATCTACAGCAAAAAAAAAAAAGTAAGCTTATAAATAAGCCTGATTTATCAGTATCTGTTATATTCTGTAGTGGTACCATAGTGCAGCACATCGCACGGTCGTCGCCGCGAGCAAAGCCTGGGGCGGTGCGGATCGGCCGCCGCCGCAACGCGCCCGCCCTGTCGCTCGCTGCTTTAATCAAACCACTTCGAAACATAAAACTTTTTCGCTGCTCGTTTCAACATGTTCCACAAAATATTTTTTTTTTAACGATAAACATTACTTTAACATATCGTTAACTAGGTAGATAATGCTAGTGAATTGTTGTTTCTACTTCACAGAAGTCCTTTAAAGAAACGTCATATACCCCATTTTCTTTGCGCCATAAAACTTAGATGCTACCCTACTATTATTATAAATGTAAAAGTGAATAATGTGAAATAACGCTTCAGCCACTGGACGATTCGGGATGAAACTTGGCTCACCTATAGATTAGGTCCTGGAATAGCACATAGGCTATTTATCCCGAAAAATTTAAAAGTTTCCGCGGGAATAACTATAACCGAGCTTAAACGAACTATAGCTATAGTTACAGCTTGCTATAACAAACTTCATTAGTATAATAATTAATGAGTTAATTAAGGAGTTCCACGTCGATAACGAAATTTAGGGCGGTCGGAGCCGCTGGCAAAATCTAGTCCCCAATAAATTCAAAAATTTTAAAAATAATATTTTATTGCTATTCACTATTTCATATACATCAGTGTAGAATTTCTTCAGTTCAATAGATTCTGAATTATGCTCCGTTTTTTTAAATATTTGACCCCAAATTATCCATTTTCACTTAGTTTGGTGTCACGATATCCAAGCCCATTATCATTTAAACCTTAATAAAACAGCTTAACTACTGGCACAAATTACGTTCAATCTTTTTTTCGAAATAAACTTAACTTGATTGGCTATAAGAAAGTACTTTGTAAGTATTTGACTTTACTTTGTAGTGTTATTTTTAAAATTCATTTATAGACCGAAATAATGTTAAAAGAATTTATAACTGCCTTTATAAAGTATAAATTTATTTTTGATATAGGTATAACGCTTGTTACAAGTCAAAGTACAACTAGTCATCAGTAAAATGAAAAATTAAACAAATAAACAACACACACATACACACTTAAGAGGGCGATATAGGCCAGAAAGCTAATTTCTGTAATTCTAACGTTGTGTATGTAAATGTACTATAAATCATTAGATAATGTCATATACATTACAATGATATATATATGTTATATACTTCTTAAGTAATGTATACCGTAATGACGCCTTAAAACTTTAAATTTTTTGTATGGAATGTAACGTTATTACCGTTTTGTAGTCACATTTTTTGACTTTTCGCTACAACTTAGAGTCTATGCACTAGATAACAAGCTATTCTAACTATTTAACCAACTTTCATTACAAGCAAATGCAAAACACGCTTTAAAAATTGGCTTAAGTGTTAAAACAATGGTCACTTCCAGATTTTTTATTGCATTAAATACAATAAATGAAAATCATTCAGTAAGGTAATGCACTAGACAAAAGCAAGTTTTATAACATATATTTTTTTCAAAGCTTTAGATGCTATAGTTTAGCTACAAAATTTGCACAAAAACGGCGTATTTTCGCGGTCTAGCCTATACCCTAGCCTTAATTTTAGTTGCAAGCTCCGATTATTCGTTGTCCAAAATCAAGCCTAACTTGGTCAGCAATATCTCGCGAAGTCTTTGACTTTACTTTTCGTCAAATTAAATGAACAAAGAAAACACAATGACTCTCTCTCTCTCTCTCTCTCTTACACACACGTACATCGTTTTTGTTTCAGCTGAACACAACCTGTACACGCTATTTTCACTAGGTAGGTGTGAACATACATATATTGTATTTACAACTAACTTACAACCCGCAACGTGACCATTTTCAGATTTCCTGAGTCTCGTCTCGCACGTATGTTTAGCGGGTCTATCCCGATCGTCTTGGATGCGCTAAAGCAGCACTACTTTATCGACCGTGACGGTGGCATGTTCCGCCACATCCTCAACTTCCTACGCAACCGGAGACTGGTGTTACCCACAGACTTCCGCTATCTCGACCTGCTGTTACATGAGGCCCAGTACTTTGAGCTGGAACGTAAGTTATCCCACCTTCTCGAGTTAATTGTCACATTAAAGTTTTCACAGACGTGTTACATATAATGGGGAATTACCTAACAAGTAATAAAAAGTTAAAAAAGTAAAATTTAAGGGGGGTCAAAAATATTTATTAAATTAGAAACGGCTTGGTCAGTGATTGGATGGGTACAATTTTTGTTTTTGTTCGTCAATTACGTAATTGGTGGTAAGGAACCCACAATGCACGAGTACAACTAGCACTGTTTTTTTTTAGTTATATGTCACGCAAATTTCCGTAAATTTAGACCCTATTCCTTGTCACTTTATTTTCTAAATACGGCCCCTTGTCTCTGTTGGTAGTGTAATGACTGCCTACGAAACCGGCACGGCTCGATCGCTGCACATGAAAAACATATATGTGATGAAAATTTTGTGTTTCTCTGGCTCTGAGTGTTTTCTATGTATTTTTACCGACTTCCGAAAAAATGAGGTTCTCAGTTTGACCCGTATGTTTGTATGTATATGTATGTATTTGTCCGCGATTATCTCGCGTTTGGCTAAACGGATTTTGTTGCGGTTTTCATAAAAGTATTTATCAAATTCTGGAGAAGGTTTTGTAATACAACAAATGGATAACCTGTGACGTCGTCAGCATGGATCCGTTATTTACTAGACGATAACTTGACCGATTTTTGTTGATGCTGTTTTTTTATCGACAATATTTTAGTACGTTTACGTATAGACTTACTTCTCAAACATTTTATAACACACTTCACTTGCACGACACCAACTTCATACTGTAATTCAGATTAGAATTTATAAAATTTTAATTTAATATTTTACCTTTCTAGTTAATATTTTGGAAGTCAGTTGCTGTTTTTTATTTAATTATATCCTTATGGTGGCAACCAAGTCTACAGTCACCGCAGCTTATGGACGCTTTCAACACAATGGGAATTACTTGCGCGTTGCCGACCCTTAAAATTCTTTAATGACTTTTATCTTAAAGAAAAGAATACCGTAGTCCTAATAGAACACCTTGGCAAGGAGCTTATACCATAACCTAAGAGTTCGTACTATTTAGGTTCCAAAGCATGAGGATGAATTCCCTGCCGATGGCAAGTGGTGCGATGGGTGAAAGTAGCCGTGGGCAAAATCTTAAACGATTCCTCAGAGCAGCTCAATATAAATGCGATAGACCACATACAAGGAGACAAACTCTCACCTCAGATTTAAGGGTTCTGTACGGCTTGTGAGTTTGGAATCGTCGATAATTCAAAATTCAAAAAACTGATTTAAAAGGGTGAAGCTGGTATTCTGTATCTATTTATAAGATAATATATGTAGGTGTTTGAACTAAATAATTATCACAATATGAATTCTCGTCGTTGGGATTGTCGATAATTCTCTCAGCTCGTCGTTTAACCGAATTAACCTTTACTCAGTTTAGGACCAGATAGCGCTGTATAAGTATAATGTTTATAATTATCATACTATGCATGACCTCCATAAAATTAAACTTCTATAGTGTAACTTGATATGGAAACTATATTTATTTCCACACATAATGCTAAAGTTTATATAATCCTCAATGAACATACCCTGTATTTTTCTAAACTTTTACTATTTCAGATATGGTGATTGCTCTGACTGCGTTAAAATCTGATAGAGAGAGCCACGAGTGGCTGGACGAGGCTGTAACAAAGCTGCGGCAGGAAGCAGAACAGGTACTACAGGAGCGGGTCAAGCTGCAACATCAACATCAGCAAAACTGAGGTAGTGATCATAACAAAACTGAGGTAGTGATCAAAACAAATCTGAGGTAGTGATCAAAACCGAATTGAGGTAGTGATCAAAACAAAACTGAGGTAGTAATCAAAACACCTACCGACATTACCGACTGACATTCATAAGATTATGACTAATTAGCTTCTGCCTGCGGCTCCACCTGCGCTTAATTTAGTTATTGGCGTAGTGCTTCTACATATTATATTAGTTTGGATGAACAAACTATTCACTTACTGTACATTAAAAAATAATAAATTCAGATCTTGATGTCGCTAACTCTTTTGAGAAACATTTTACTGAAATGGCTGCAATCACAACTAATGCATTAAATTCCTTTCCATTAGAATAAGAGTTACTTTTAAAATGTAATGTAAATAAATGCAAGGCTATGTTTAAATTTGAGCATGTTACCTCTGAAGACATGATAAAGACATTGAAATCGCTAACTTAGAAAAAACTGGTGACCTATGGGGTATATCAGTTAAAGTCCTAAGCGGAATTATTGATATTATAGCACCAATCTTAGCCATAATATTTAATAAGTGTGTTGACGAAGGGGTATTTCAAGACTTAATGAAATATAGTAAAGATTATCCTAATAATTTTCGATCTATCTCTATACTGCCTGCCTTAAGCAAAATTTTTGAAAAACTTATGTTCAATCAGATGCTTGAAAATTTTAACTTAAATGGATTACTTCATACTCAACAGTTTGGTTTGTTGCCCTTATATATATGCCAACATATATTTGATGCTTGCGAACAGTCACAAAGTGCCATTGGTATCTTCTTTGATCTATCAAAGGCATTCGACTGCGTGCATCATAAATCTCTTACACGATAACTTAGTGACTATGGTATTGCAGATTTGTTTCTTGAGCTTATCCACTCCTCCATTGGCTCAAAAGTAAAATTAGGAGTTAAAATTATTTTAGGTCCTTTTCTATTTTAGATTTACATAAATAACTTGTCTTTCTTTGTGAAGAAGCTGTGCAAGATTGTACTATTTGAAGATGACACTTCTCTTTTAATTAAAGTTGACAGATATGCGAGTATAACTAACTTAGATGACGTTAGTAGTCCACGTTCTCAGGTTCTTCAATGGTTTATGTCAAATAACTTACTTCTTAATGCGAAAAGATTAAGTGTTTAAAATTTATGATGCCAAATGTCAAAAACATAAGTACAAAATAATCCTTAAACTGAGAGGAAATAGAACTATAAGACCTATCAGTGTTTCTAGTTATTACAGTAGACAATAGGCTGCAGTTGAACCCTTACATCTCAGTTCTTGCAGGGAAACTTAGTTCAGCTGCTCATGCAGTTAGAAAAGTTAGGTAGCTTACAGATGTTGACACTGCTCGCTTAGTCTACTTCAGCTATTTCCGTTCCGTCATGTATTATGGCATTTTGCTTTGGGGTAAGGCAGCTGATATTGATACAGCCTTTATTTTGCAAAAGAGAGCAGTATGGTCAATCTATAAATTGGGACCTCGAATTAGTTATTTAGGAAAATTGATATTTTACCTGTTCCTTGCCAAATATCTTCACTTGTATAATGTATGTGAGCAAAAAAATTAAAATTATTTGTTAAAAATAATGACCTACACAGTGTAAAATAGACCAAGCGAGCAGTGTCAACATCTGTAAGCTGCCTAACTTTTACGATACTACTATTAATTATTCTTTATTTTTGTACCTGACCTAAGTTTTCCTGCATGCATTGAGATGTGAGGATTCCATTTCCATTTCAGATTATTTTCCTATATACCTAATACCCAAAACTACTGATAAGTTATATAGTTTCGCCATCAAAAATAGAAAAGCTCCTAAAATTAAACCTTGATGAACTCCTAATTTTACTTCTGAGCGTTTAGACTTGCCTTCATTGATTTGAACCTTTTGTGTTCTACTAGTAAATACGAGCTGATAGGCTCAAGAGCTAAACCAACAATACCATTATGACTATGTTTTGGTATAAGAGTTTCATTTTGGACACAGTTGCATGTCTTTGATAGTTCACAGAAAATATATAATATATCAAAAATATTGTAACGCCTGCGTAAGTTATGGAATACCTTTTGTAAAAACAAACCGTTCAAGCGTGAATGAATCCATTAAAGGTAAATGTTTAAGCATCTGATTGAACATTAGTATTTAAAAATAAATTTTTAAGGCAGGCAGTATGAAAATCGGTCTAAAACATCGATATGAAAAAAAACAACAGATAAGGTAACAAGACACTATGGTACGGTATCATGTCGGAAACTATCGGGGAGGGGATGAGGGGTTTCCATTGAGACATTTATTATTCATATTTAACGTTTGTGATCATTGGATAAGGTTTAAATATGGTTTAAGATCAATGGGATAATCATTACTTCCAATTATAATTATAATTTTTTCATTCAGTCCGAAAATGTTTGTTTTTATTAACACACTTCCGCTAAGGACTTTATCTGATATACCTCATTGGTCACCAGTTTTTTCTGAGTAAGCAATTTAGGTAAACCTATACTAAATTGTCTGTGTCTATACTATTATTATTATAAATAGGAAAGTTTGGATGGATGAATGTTTGTTACTCAATCACGTTAAATATTTCAACTTTGGAAGCCAATAACTCGCAAAATACAAATGTTGGAGTAAAATTTTTTCAAGAATCCTAAACGCATTTTAAAAGCCGTATCTAATGATAGCTCAAAAAAGAATGCCAAAAAAAATCATTCCTTGGTTTGATGTATTGAGAACTTCCCCTAAAAATATTTTTTCTCGAACAAGTTAATATACGACCATATCTTGCACAAGCTTCTTTGGGATAAATCGTACTTCCAGTACATCAGAGAGCGGTCCGCAATGTTAAAGCCGGCCGCTCGATCGGTCGAATATGTAATTTGAAAATGGAACGAACCTTTTAAAACCCGAACATTCGTAAGTAAAGAGAAAACTTATCAAGTTTTATTTAAATTTCGGACTAGCACAACAAAAATAATGCGCCATTAAATTAAATTATAAAAAAGAAATCGACATTTTAACGAGGCCAATCGGTGGCAAAATTGCCTAAACTATTTTTATTATTGTCAATACAGTTGTCAACATAATTAGTTTTTTCAAATAGGTAAACATGTACTTTATTATGTCATTGTTTTTATTTACACGCATGGTTAAGAAAAGCACTATTCCAACCTTAGTCACAACTGAGCATAGCCGGACTCTTGCTCCCTGGATCGTCCGTCACTTGCGGGCCGCGGTATTAATTTAGTAATTTTTCTTATTTTTCATAACATATCTGTATGGTGGTTCACAAGACACAGTTTTGTAAAATTTCATCACAATCTATCCAAAGACGGCGGAATTATAAGGCTATGACATACGGACGGACAGACGGACATGACGAGTTTATAAGGGTTGCGTTTGGCTTCGGAACCCTAAAAAGGGCACAAAAAGGATCGATATTAGATCGATGTTAGTGTTTGTTTATTTGTTTGTACTGCCTTGACGTCGGACCGAACCACCCAATTGAGCTCAAATTTTGCACAGCCATATTCAAAGAAATGAAGAAGGATATAGGCTTCTATTTATCACAGATAATTTGGGGGTTCCAGCACGAATAGCTTTAAATGAATTCAACTTATATTACTCAATCTCGCCGCGATGGAGTTTCCAATTTTACTGAAATGGCACATATAGATAGTTAAAAATTAGGTAAAGAACTTAACTGATGTTTAGCCGTTATATAGCCTATAAAGCATGTTAGGTATAAACACATCAGAAGATATTACTCGCGAGATCAGACTCTTTCAATATCTCTTTACTCTCTTCTTGAAGAACTCCGTAGTGTTGTCTCATGGACATTAATTACTATTAATATTCTTCTCCACTATACCTCCCTAAAAATGCTACTTTTTTACAGAAGCTCGAGACCAAAAATTTTGACAAAATACTTTCACGATTCAGCGTTCGCAACAGCTTCAAAAACAATGTAACTACAGCTGGATTTGGTTTTTTTACCAGATGGTAAAAAGATAAGATACGTTATTACGATTTTTTATGATAGTCCTATTAAAGATAGTTTATTGGTTTTGCTGCAATTTTATTTTATATTAAAATATAATAATTGAAATACTATGCAATTTTTTTTAAATATTTTTTTTTATAAATTATAACTTTATTTATTTAAAACTAATAAATAAGAATTAAATATTAGGTATGCAAATCTGGTGCAGAAAACCTCATCTTCTTGCATGTTTTGAGCGTTTTCAAATCATATAACAATCAGTGTAAAAGTGCAACAAACTTTTCTGACCCGGTGGTCAGAAATCAAAACTAAAGTCGCCATATTGAAATGGTGTAAACTCCAACGACACTAGCGATCAAACACTTAAGTTCAGAAGGTAAAAATTTGTTGCACGTAAAATGTTGCAAGTAATTTAGAATTATGGAATGGAGTACATTAGCCATAAAATGCGAAGAATGCATTCTTTTAGTTTTCTATATTTTTATGTTTTAATTATTGTTGTTTAGTTTAAGGCACATCCTAGGTATTTTTTTTCAAACAAACTACGTTGAACTGAATATCTTGAACTATCTATCATATCGCAACTCAAAACGCGTTATTAACATATTTTGCTTTTTTATGTACCATAGTTGCAAAAAGTCATTCATAAAATGCCCGAGAATTATTAAGTAACCACAGTTTTTATTGCATTAAAGCAAATAGATTTATAAAACAAAACTCGGTAGTTTGGTAGAGTATTATACTTGTTGTATACCACAGATATAGATTTGTATACCGATATTTAATTGTGGAATAAATAAAAAGAAAACTGATAATTCACTGGCATTTCTTATCTTTGTGCTATTTGTAACATGCTAACAACCCATATAAAAGTGTTTATAGTTATATATATGTTTAGTTTAACACAGTTTGTATGAAATAAAAATACTTCGACCCTTTTGGTTTGCTAGGAACTATTAGATCTCAAACTATATAAAAAAGTATATAGTATTATATAAAACGTTCGTAGAGTTTCGTAGATGTAGATTGTATATTGTTGATTTTGAAATGTTAATTAAATAAGTTTCTTTTTGTAAAATCAGTCAAAATTATTTAAAGATTTTTTTGTATTCTTAAACGGTAATACTAATTAACAACATAAAGGTAGATTCTAATTAATACGTTATATTTTTGCGCATTGGCCTTATGCTTTATATGTAATAAATTGTAATATGTGTTTTATATGTAGGTACTATATTGCATTTGACATATTATAGTGCGTAGCTATTTGTTATTTGTTATTTTGATTTTGAAATTGAATATAATTGTATAATATTAATAGATGTATAAGAAAATATAATGTAGACCTTCAAAACATGTGGTTTCAACCATAGACATAGAGTAATGGACAGCGCATTTCCTGGTAAGATGTGAAAAAAAATGGCCACAAAAGTGTGACAGAGAAAAAGCGAAACTGTGGTGTATCATCTAAGAGTAAAGATACCACAGATTAACTTTGACTTTTTCTAAAGTGTGGCCAATTTTTTGAGCCTATTGCAGCTATTGCTGCCATAGGACAGATTACAAAACTTGAAGTCTATGGTTTCAACTAAGTAGGCGCACGGTCGGGCGTCATGGTGGCGCTTAATTGTACGTGAGAGTACGTGAGTGCTCAGCATTGGTTACAGACTTCGGCCACCAAGGTGACGCCTAACCGGATGCCAACTCATTTGAAACGCATAGAATATTTGAAATTTAGTAAAAAACACTTGTATTTCCCGCACCGTGGTAAGTGAAATGGAGTATAGGTATTTTAAATAATATGTGTTTACGCAAACAGTTAATTATATGCGTCTCTAATTATTATATTAAGTAGGTACTTATTAATTAAATGTCGTTACATTTTCATGTAGTTTTATTTCATCACGTTATTTCCACCTACTTACATCGAAGATAGTTAAGATCAATGCATCAAGCATATTAATTTATTGGCACATACAATGACACTTATAATGACATTAATAATGAAATAATAGTGGATTCTTCAGACAAAGACTAAATTTAACATCGAGATCCAAATTTTTTATTAAATCCTTCTAAATATTCCTTAATTAGACATCCTTACCCTAGTTTAGGTGTGGGCCAGATTAATAATTCAAAATATAAAAAACTAAGGGACAAAATATTTTAAAAATTACAAATTCTTAAGGTTCACTACCTTTAAAACAAATCGATTAAGAAATCACTTTCACTTTAAAATGAGCAATACTGTGAATTGTTTTTTTTTTTCAAACATACTTTAATTTTTAAACAGAGCACATAGATTATTTTTAAAATGAGTTCGCAAGAACTGAGACTATTTTCAATCCGATCATTCAAAAACAGAGATTATTCGTAAACCGAGCTCTTATGAACAGAGATTATTTTTAAAACGAGTTCTCAAGAACAGATACTATTTTGCGACGTATTCTAACATATCAACTAATCTAAAATACCAAGATAAAATAATATTAAAAATTAGGTGTTTTCCTGTAGCACCTTTAATTACGTCATTGAAATTTCAGTACATTACCAATAAGTCACAGGTTCAGTGACTTTTTTTTTATGATTCAGTATTACTATTTATATTTTATTTTAAAACACTTTTATTTCTTCATTAGAGTCCCTACTTATATAGCTAAAAAAATTGGTATAATAACGAACCATAAAAATTTCTTTATCTATATTATTTGTTTTTATAGTTCCACTTGATGAACAATCATTAAATTATACCATATTTTAAAAAATTAAGTCAAAGTATATTAAATAAAATATACAACAAACCAGACAGAAACTTCACGAATTATTATTGTTCTAGAATTAAAAAAATATTAGTTATGAAAATAATTTGGATTGCAGCTCGTGACAAACACAAGGGCGTAATGGAGCCAAGAGTGTAAGAAAACGCAATTAATATACTGTTTTTCAACACATTTGCGAAAAAACATTAAGTTCAGGCATGAATATTATATGATGGAATTAGAAAAAGCAAAATAAAATGTACTAGAGTGGTAAAGTAAAAGCATGCGTGATTTATAAGCTGCATAATATTTTTACTGTTTTTAAGAGATTTTTTTTCATTAACTGAAATTTGAAAAAGATTGTTGTAAAAAGCACTAGTGTTGTAATGTAATGTAATGTAAAAATTAAAAAAAATTACACAGACTTTAAAAACCCCACTTTAAATTGAAATAAATAAACCTAACTCACATGAAACATTCAGCTAAGTGTTTTTTTTGTCTTTGGATTGGTTTGTTTATGGTATTCGAGAAATCAGTGAACATACGTAGAGCAAGTGAAATTTAAAATACCCCTGACTTAAAAAAATAGTTTGAATGAGTGGAAGTAGCTCAGAATCCGTCACCAATTTATTCTCATATCGCTTTCTTGATGCATCAGACCCTGATCACCATTTTATCTATTTCCTAATCGTTGAGACCGTTCCAACGGCTCAATTTTAATAATAGCTCAATGCTTTAATTTGGTAAAGAGTTGGGTATTCGGCAGATTCCAAGTGGTGCTGCAGCATCAGCTAAAGGTAAATGTTCTTACAAAAATATCCCCTCACCAACTTGAAAAGAGCTTATGGTAAACGGCCTAGTAGATTTTCTTGAAACATTGCTGTTAAAATTCTCTCGATCAAGTCACCTCTCAAGAAGAAAAAAAAATCAAAATCGGTTCGTTCGCTTAAGCGCTCCGACGCTACAGACGGATAAAACGTTTTTGCGATTTCTTCTTCAACACAGTTATTTGCGCGATCAACGGATTAACCGATTTTTATTTGTTGAAGTGAAAACTTCTTTAGCGGCGTTGTGCACTTTTTTTGGTATGGGTAAAAAATGATAAACTCGCGTCAGGACACGTGTCCTAATCGTGGAAATTCGTAAAACGGAAACCGTAATGCCACGCCTATTATAATTTTTATTTTTAGTATTCGCGATTATGAGTAGTACAGGGAGGTTGGATATGGAATTTTAATTCTATGACAGATTGCGATGTCAAATATACTACGTCAAAAAAGTAAATAAACAAACATTATTATTTCTTGACAATGTCAAAGACATGTCTTGTGACATATTTGAGTGTTAAGCGCGAATCGTGTGTAAAGGTTTTCACTTCTGCCGGCACTCCCGGAGTGCAACTCGTTTTTTGTTTTTTTTTTGTTTTAAATGTGACTTGATCAGGAGTGTACTTGGCTAAGATTCAAAACAATCTGTTCAGTCGTTTGAGGATCATGAGCTCTTTTCTAGTTGATGAAGAGTATGAGCAACTTCCACAGGTGCGATCGATTCGAAATTTGGTGTCTTGTTACTTCAATGATATGGCAAGAACATTGTAAGCTTGACCTGACGCTGCAGCATCACCTGGAATTTGCAGAGCACACAACTCCTAGCCAACTTACGCAACTCCCAGCCAACTAACAGCAGTGCTAGCTTATTGGAATGGTCTAAATCAATAGGTTAAGTATAGATAGTGATAAAGGTCTGATCATGGAAAGAGAAAAGAGAAATTAGCATTGGTAAGGAATTTTAAGCTACTTCCCCTTTCAATCAATAAGATTTCCTTTTTGTTCTGTAAGTTTAAGATAATTTCAATTGTTACTTTGTATTGTAAGATCCTAAGGTTTTTATAAAACTTAACATTAAATTTTATAACTAAAACTGTAAAGTACAATAATAATACCTACGCAAAAAATTTAAAAACAACTCAGTCTTCAGAAATTAGATTATATAATGCTAACGTATGTTTTTTATTAATAAATGATTACGTTAATAATGCTTAACATTTGATAAAATAACGTACTGTTACCTATATCTGATACAAAAATAATGGTACCGGTATTTTTAATAATATCTATATAATAATATAAAATAAATTATAATATGCGACAATATTATACTCAGAAAAAATAACAGTAGGTATAAATTCCTTGATTAAGTAGGCAGGTAATTTGACAGAAACAATGTTATCAAATTTTGAATTAAAACTAACTTTATCTAATAATGAATATTCAGCAGCAATATTCTATTAATTAATTATTTACTGTTACATTTATTGTGCTTTGCTTTAACTTAAGAGCATATAATTTAGAATATAATGTATATGTTATAGAACAAAAAAAAACTATTGGAACTAACCGGTTAAATTACTTAACTTATGGCTTTGTATTCTAAAATAAGAAAAGTGCTTTAGACAGGTAAAGTGCTTTTACTACCTCTGTTTACAAATCGGTTATAATATTAACTAAAATTTTGAGCTCAAACTGAAAGTTAGGACTCCTTAAGAGGAGCCATAAAGCCAGACGAATTCTGCGTAGAATGTGGAACGTAGTATGGGCAAAAAACATTATATATTAATAACTCGAATAATTTTATTGGTTTAAAATTATTAAAATTTGCAGTAAATAATATGAGCATTATAAAAAAATATCTACTTTGTTTTGTATCAAAACGTATACTTAGAGAGAAAACTTGAGAGAAGATATTACTGAACGTAAAGTTGAGCTGTTCGGGCACCACGGGACCCTTAACACCTAAAGTATCTGTGTACATCAAATCTAACTCCCAAAACACTGTGTACTTAATGGGTTTCTAGAAGCTCACTGGCGCCCTCAATATTTATATTATTTAATTTCCTGTTTACACAAAACTTATTTTAAATATTTATTATATGGAAACAATAACACTAGTCATAAGCTATGTTTAATACTTATATTTGTCTGAAATACATCTGTGATTTATAATTGGGATTTCAGCTAAATGTGACCACCATAAGTACAAATGTTAACTAAAGCTTACAGATATGTTCCAGAAACAATACAAAATGTTTAAATATATACCTTATAAGTAGTTTTATTATTTCTATGGACCTTGTATTTACCAAAAATATGTTTGTACGAAGAGGAAATTAAATATATATCTTATGGGTACGCTAGTGAGCTGCTAAAGGACCCTAAGATATAAACCATATTCAAACACATAATCTTATTCCTAAAACACTACATAATCATATATATTTTATAAAACACAATCTTATTCCTATAACACTACATAAGCATATATATATTTTATAACACATTATCTTATTCCTAAAACACTACAATTAGATAATTTTTAGATAATAGGAAAATAGACAGTATATAATTTTTTTGATGGTTTATACATATTTTTAGTTATTATCGACATTTTCGGGCTCTTCAGCTATTCCGTCCAGGATCTGCTGCACCTCTACATCTGACATCTGATGCTGTAAAAGATAGAATACAGTTTATAAAACAGGCTAGTAAATTTATTAAGTTAGCTGCCTGCCATCACTTCGCTTGGATAGGGTTAAACTTAATTTAATTTTCCTAGCAAATACAATTTTTTTATAAAGTAACAATTTATGACAGATTTTTAAACTCGCAAAATTTTACTTAAGAAATATAGTTTTTGTGCTAGTGTTCAGGACCTAACTGTTAGGATTATAATTTCAAGATCTATAAGAATCATAAAAAATCCAGGCTAAAACAGACAAATATCAAAACTTGATTTTAGTGCTTGGCTGAAGAGTTAAAAGTTCTATAAGAAATTATTTTTTGTTATTAAGTTAAACACAAATATAAAACTCTAGAACCTTTAATACAATAAAAAATACTAAAAACAAATAAATCCACAAATAATGAAAACTTAAACCACAAAAAAGCATATTTAACTATCTGTATAGTTAGTAAAGGTTAAAAAAATCTTAAAAATCTTCGAGGTGGTAATGCAGATAAAAAGCTGGCAACATTGCCACATTGGATAGCCATGCTTATCATTTGTTCAGATGTTTACTAGCAATATTATGATTATATATTTTTATGATTTAAATGGAAGGATATTAACTGACTGTAAATTCAAAACGTTATAATCAAAATATCGTCAAAGTTTTTAATTTCGGTGGTCACTGCTACTGGATACAATTCTCTTCACATATTTCATGTTTGTAATGTGGCAGCCTGCCTTTTTAGTAAATAAACCTTCGATAACGTTACTGTAAAACACGGTAACAGTATTACACAAAAATATTTCACTTTTGTAATTCCAGGTTTAGTGACTACCTAACTAGCGTATAAAACAAATTTCAAAAATGTTACATATCCATTATTTTTCTTTTCATTTTCAGAACGTTATAGATCGTGTCTAAAATAAACATGTGAGTTGTGGCAAAAGTAGCCGTTTTAGCAGAATATACTTGTGCGTTGTATAGGTAGCTTTTCTGCTAGAAGTGGCCGTTCTTAGCAGAAACGCAAACTACAACTTATAGGTATATTCCAGATACAATACATAGCGATCTAAAAATAGCCTATAAATGATTCTAAATAATTGGTTTGTAACATTTTTTAAAAATATATTTTGTACAAAGAGTAAACAAATAATATCTTCTGGGGGCGCTAATTCAATTAAACATAATTCAATTCATGTTTTGTCGATATGTTACAAATTAATTATAATAAATATCTATAAAATATAAAATGCACTATAATTATTATACTGTTGCTAATCTTATACATTACTTGCTTCATACATAAACGATTGCCAAAACAATCAGCGTATTTACATATATTTCGCACTGCTCTCCCTTGGCATGGGGAAAAGTTGAACTAGCATTATAATAATTTTCGCATTTGCTGTTATTTTTTGACAAAACATATACCTATTATTCGGAAATAATACATGTAGAGAGACATACAAAAATATTATTCGCTTTGACCATATCGTTTAACGCAGTAAAGTTTATAATAATAACTATGCCTTCTACTTGCAGATTAAAAACAACTATGACCTAAATACAATAAAAAATTCTGAACAAAGCTTATTTTGTTATTATTATGATATAGGCCCTACGGTACATCGTGCGGGATTTGATTGTTTTTAGCCCGCACATTAAAGCGCATAAAATCCGCACTTTTTATTTTTTAAGAATTTTATGTACCCAGTGTAACTCTTACAATTGAAAGGAATCTAACGAAGCCGTTTAGGCTACAGAGAGTGCTAAAGAAATATGCATACATACATACATACATACATACATACAAACAAACATAAGGAGGGTTCCTTTTCGCGTAAAAAGTAGATATAAAATAGATCTAGAATTTCCTACTGCGTATCTGCCAAGCATCAACTAACAGTTATGCCGCTCCACTGAAGCAGATTTAATATACATGAATAACGGTATACATTGGGTTTACAGTACTATAATAATAAAAATAGTTTATTTCAACGCATTGCTGTCATCCTAAAACCTTGATTTAAAATAATAAAGTATTCAATTAAAGAATATTTTTAAAGTTCGTAATTTGGATTTTAAAGTATATATGAAAGTCGATAAATGTGTTTTCTTTTGCTGAAATGTATAGGTACCTACCTGAATTTTGTCATTCATCTTTATTACATAAAATATATAGGTACCTACCAACCCATTAAATTTAAGGACTCTGTAGCCAAATGGCAATTAGAAAATCCTTTCAGTATGTACGTATATTGTTAAAAATACTACAATTTCAGGAAACTAATATCTCTAGGTATCTATGACCAAAATTGTTAGGGAATTTGATAGGAGTTAGAAAGTTGGCCATTACTTTGACGACCCAGAAATACTCTAAAGATAATTTAGTCTCTGCGAAATATATCTGTGACATATCTTCTGCTAACAGGAACTATAGATGAACATGGTAAAAATAAAAAACGTCCGTTTCTTTCATATGGCTACATGCAAAAGAGAGTTTATAGTCAAATAATAAATAATGTTGTACTTACTAACAACTCGGGAAACTCCCCGTTTTCATCAATGTTATCTTCCAAATCCGGAATTAGCAAATCTGAGGGAAGAAGTGTACATATTCATCACATTGTGCATATATCACGAATATTAGTATTTTTATGTCGGTCAATTTTTTTACCATTACTACAATGTCAAATAAATAATTAAAATATTTTTATCGAAACAAAAACTATAAAGAGAATGATAAAATAAATCTTTTGAGCCCATTTTTTTTTTCTGAATTGACTAGGCAGGCAGCCAGTACTGCTTCACCGGGCTTTTGGTGCGAGACTCTGAAGGAGGGAGGGAGTCTCGGCTTGGGTTGTCGCTCTTGGTCCCTCCTCCCTTCGCCCAGCGTGAGTCTCGAACCCGAAAGTGAGTCAGCGCCATGAGGGGAGTTCCCCGTTACGCGGTTGCGGTTGTGATTGCGATTGAGTGGGGGCGAGAAGCGCCCCGGCACTCTTTGATACCTCGTATACGAGGTAGGTCCGTGCGCTGGCCGACGAATCCGGGGACGTCGGCGTCGTGTGAGGGGGTAGATCGTCGTCTGTGGCCGTTAGTACGTCATTAGGCTGAGGCCGCCTAACAATCGTTTTACGACCGTGCCGAGGTCGGTCGGGGGGATGAACCTAATAACCAAGATCCTAAACCTATGAGGGTAAATAGTTTTGAGTCAGGGAATTTTATTCGATTCTGCCGAACTTCGATTCATCAGTCGCTTTAAATTATATTTTTCTAACGCAAATCTTCTTTGTTGATTCTTTGTTTAGCGTCGACTCAAAATTAATTAAAATCCTAAAGATTATTTTATTTTTCTCTTTTTAATTTCTTCTTATGTCGGTTTAATTTGTTGTAAAAAGTTTTAATTATTTAATTATTTGTATCAAATAGATTTTGTTAGGCCTACAAAAATGCTGCTTAAATAAGAAACCAAAACTTTCAATCATCCCCTATTATGATTTTTCCCCATTTTTCCAAACTTTAGGAAAATCCGATTCAGTAAAAGGAAACCGGTCAAGTGCGAGTTGGACTCGCGCACCAAGGACTTTTACCGAAGTAAAAGGTTAAGGGACAAACTGAACATTGCCGTCATAGGTCGCGGTTTCTTTACCAACTATAAATAAGTTTTGAATAGCAAAAGAAATACTTTTTTGTGCAGTTACAACAAATTTACGGTTTTCAGATTTTTTATTTTACGTGTGTAAATTATTATTGTTATTAAATTATTATTTACGTTGTAAATTTGGCAAAAAACATTGCAGTGTTTTTTGCCAAATTTCATGATTCTAGGTCAACTGGAAGTACCCGGTAGTAAGTAGTAAGATTTTGATTTATTTGTGTCACAATATGCGACAAAAATAACTGTATTTTAGACATATTTTATTATTGCATTGACTTTTTTTTTTTATACCACTAAGGTGGCACACAAGCACACGGTCCGCCTGATGGAAAACGATCACTGTGGCCTATGGACGCTTGCAACATTAGAAATATCACTCGCGCGTTGCCGACCCTTCAAAAACCCAATAACTTCTTTCTTGAAGAACCCCATATTGTAGTCCTTAGAGAAAACCTTGGCAGGGAACTCATTCCACAACCCAAGCGTTCGCGGGAGGAAGTTTCTCTGAAACCGCACTGTACGCGTCTATTTTGGTTCTAAAGTGTGAGAATGAATTCCCTGCCGATGGCAAGCGGTGCGATGGTAGAAAGTAGCCGTGGGCATCATTTCGAACAATTCCTCAGAACACATCCCATTGTACAAGCGGTAGAACACACACAGGGAGGCAAAGTCCCTCCTCAGACTTAAGGGTTCGATACGGCAAGTGAGTTTGGGATCGTTGACAATTCTCACAGCCCGTCGTTGAACCGAGTCAAAAGGTCCAAGCTGGTATCCGGTTGCACCTTCCCAGAGATGGCAGCAGTACTCCATATGGGGCCGAACTTGCGATTTGTAGAGCAGCAACCGCTGACCCGACGTACTGCCTCGCTCTGTTGAGTACACCTAGTTTTTTGGACGCCAGCTTCACCTTATTTTGTAAATGATCTCGGAACTGAACATTGCTGGAGATGTCAACACTAAGGAACCCAATGCTCTTGGCGATGGAGAGGGGAGTGTTCTGGAATTGTGAGACTACAGTGAATGGAGTTTTCTTAGCGGTGAACGCGCAGACTTGTGTCTTTGCAGGGTTGAATCGGATCAAGTTTACCCGTCCCCAGTCAGAGACCTTGGACAGTGTGGTCTCGATTTGAGACACAAGTTCTCCGCGGTTTTCCTCCACCGGACCCGTGTAATAAGCGTCTCCAGTACTGTCATCTGCATAGCAATGTATGTTGTTAATAGATAACATGTCATTGATATGCAGTAGAAAGAGCGTAGGAGACAGCACAGAGCCTTGCGGGACACTAGCATTAATGTCCATGCTATCAGAGCAACTGCCGTCAACAACGGTTCGTATGCGTCTGCTGGCCACCCATTTGCACAAACCCTCGGGTAAGATGGCTACTTCGATAGAAGACCCCGGTGCCAGACCCGATCCAACGCCTTCGCTATGTCCAGGCTACATGCCAATGCCTCCCCCTGACTCTTGTGCCCATCGGTGTGTGAGATACACTAGAAGGTCACCTGTCGAGCGACCGTGGCGAAAGCCATATTGAAGGTTACGGACCAGGTCGTATTCTACTAGGTATCTTAGAAGCTGTGTGTTGATCACACGCTCCATCACCTTGGAGAGGTGAGAGGTAATATCGATAGACCTGTAATTCGATGGATCTGATCTATCGCCCTTTTTGGGCACCGGGTGCACATTCGCAGTCTACCATGAAGACGGAAATTGCCTAGTATGATAGGAAAGTGTGAAGAGGCGCGTGAGTACAGGACATAACTCAGGAGCACACTGCTTAAGCACCACTGCTGGTATACCGCCTAGCCCACTCGACTTATGAACGTCTAGAGAAAGCAACGCCCGCCTGACCTCCCGCTGCGTTATGGAGATTTCCGGCATGGTCTTACCGCACCACGGTATAGTAGGTGGTACAGCGCCTTCATCGTTCATATTCGAGTTTGAGGCAAAGAGACTGCCCAGTAGATCGGCTTTCTCTTTAGCACTATGGGCCAAGTCACCATCGGTCTTTCGCAGTGGTGGTAACGACGACTGGCAACAGTTCCCTTCGACAGCTTTGGCAAGCGACCAGAAAGCACGACTCCCAGAAGGATAGCTCGCAAGTCGCCCACCTAATTTGCCGATGAATTGGAATTTTGCTCTGGCAGTTGCTTCCTTACTGAACCTCCAGGCAGCATTTAATTTGCGTTTTAAAAAAGAGATATTCGGATTCTTATTATTACGAGCCATGGTGCAAGCCTCATATGCAGTTTGCTTAAGAATTTTAGCTTCTCTGCAAGACCTATTAAACCAAGGTCGTTTTTTGACGCCGGCAGCTACTCGCGGGTTAGGAATATAACATTTCTGTCTGAGTGACTGCGGCTGCACAGACGTCAGGATCTTCTGAGCCAAAGCAGATCTGCCTCCACGGGTACGATGCATAAAATTCTCGCAATCCATCGCAGTCTGCAACTTATAATGCCACACACGACGCCAATTAGTTGGCCCAGATGGATCGGGTGCTGTGCATGACACTTGAGTCCGAATGTGACAGTGGTCCGAGGAGCCTAAAGGCGCATCCACTTAGACGAAATATCCGTCCGGACGTGTAGTCAGCAGAAGGTCCAGTAAGGAGCTTGTATGGTCCTCTATATCTGGTATTCTCGTTTGAGAAAGTACCAGCTGAGTGAATCCATAGGTCAGAGCAAATTCATGAGCAGATATCCCAGCATAGTTATTGGTTCGAAAACTGAGCCACTTACGATGGTGGGCGTTAAAGTCTCCCAAAATAACTAGTTCTGCTGTGGGATATTGCTCTAGAACTTTGTCAGTCGTCAAACTCAGGTGCGTGAAGAGTCAAGTTACGTCCGTGTCACCGCTATGAGATCTGTATAGGCACGCATAGATACGAGTGTGGCCGCCGTAATCTACGCGCACCCACAATGTCTTTAAGGATATGAAGGCGGCGACAGCAGATATCCTCCCGGCCGAAAGTACATACACCGGCACGACTCAAAAAATTGTGCTCGAGTTTGTAGCCGGGATAGTGAAGGTATGATGTGTCGGGCGGGCAGAATACCTGCGTCTCCGTTTGGAAAAAAATGGTCGGCTGCGCAGTCTCGAGCTGGTGGTGGACTGCGTTAAGATTTGCGTGAATACCCCTGATGTTGCAAAAATCAACATTATATGTGGATGGAGAAGCCGCTGTAAAAACTCTTTTCCTTTTCGTTATTTCGGCCATTTTTTGAAAACGTTACTTAGACTTAAAAAAATGAGGATTCACTGCACAGACAGGTTAGAGGACAAAAGGTGCTGAACTAGAACTGCCGAAGTATGGCACAGATAATACGGTTGCTGGCACGGCGGGCGGAAGGGCCCCTGATTGTAGTAGACGGGTCCACTCCGGTCTCCTTCTTCGCCACGACTACCACTTCAGAGACTTTACACAGGCTGGCGGATCAGCCTCCCAGGGCGGAGATTAAGTGATCCCTGAGTTCGGGAACCCCTTCAACCTGCGGGCGGCCAGCGGTCAGCCGTTTCATCAGGCCTCCCTGACCGCCGGACCAGCACGCCGCGTCTACGCCGAGCAATGACAGCAACGAGCACCGCCGGTCCTCCGCTGTCCGTGCAGCGAATCCTCAAAGATCTCTGGCAACCTTACTCACCGCCAGGAACACAACACTACTCAATGTTAGTGTTATTGTGGCCGCGATTTTCTGTAAGGTAGAGGTACTTCCCCAGTTCGGGCCGCTCATTCGAGCAAGTACTCAACTTAGTCAACTTGATACCTTCACGCGTTCTTGGGTAAAAGGGTCTTGTTAGATAGACAGACAAACTTATTTTTTAATGTGTCATAGCTATAATTTGACGAATATCGGCTTTTTGCCTATATTTGTGATGTAAGACCTTGCTTTGTTCGAAATTTGGGGAAGTAATCCATGGGTTTTGATTTATTCGTGATAGTCAAATATGCGACAAAAATGGCCGTATTTCGGCCGATTTTTTTATTGCGTTGGGAACATAGACCTTAGTATTTGGTAATTATATCAACTTGATACCTTCACGTGTTCCTGACAAAAAGGATCTTGACAGTCAACGGAGAGACAACAAAGTGATCCTATAAGGGATCATTTTTACCTTTTGAGGTACAGAACCCTAAAAAAATCATCAAAATCCGTCTACTGTATAAAAAGTTATGCGTGGTCATACTTGAAATAAAAACATTACATATATGTACTTATAAAAAAAAACATTTAATATACGCCTCGACTTTAGAACCTCTCTTGATTTTCGTCGGTTGAAAAACTTACTTTAAAAGTTTACCAGATTTTTTTTTTGCGTTATGCATTACAATTATTTAATATCTACTATCTCAATACCAAACTTACCATGGTCATTGAAGATGCTATTATTTTCGAAAGTTTCACTAACCATCATGGTCTGTTGATTAAATTGTAATAAATCTTGTCTGTTTTCTTGTGTAGCGTGCGCTGGGTGGTTTATCCCGTTCAAGCCTTGGCGGCAAACGTATTGGCCACTATTCGTAAAGTACACCAGAACGGCGTTTATAGTCCTACCGTTTGGTGGAGTGGGAACAGTTGAGGAGGGTATCAGAGTTCTTTGAGCCGGGGCAGTTACCAGAGTTCTTGGAGCCGGTGCTGCAAGCACAGTTGGCTGCAATGAAAGCCTGTTAGAGTTGCCAATTGTTAGTAACTCTTGGGCATCAATTCTCCGTCGTAAACTTATATTATCTTGGCTAAGTCGACGCATAAAGCGAGGACTATTCAGTGGAATATTTGTCGATGGCCCCGGGGCGGAGTTTGAAGATTCAGAACGTGGTACGGATGATGGTCTTTCAGAAGCCACCGGCGCTTTTTTAGCTGATTCTTGTTGTTGATCCTGCATATTTGTCCTTTTCATAAGGCTATTGAATCTGTCAATAGCCTTCAATATTTTTGTTTTTTCCGGAGGTATTATTCGGAGTGTTGTAGATTTTTTGCTATCTGATTCTACCTCGCTCTGTGGGGAAGGTAAATTAGTGACTAGGTGCAGTATCACTTTTTCTAATTTCTCGCTTGCTTCGATTTGGATTGTTTCCTTGTCTTCTGTTTCCTGTAACCATATTTACATGATATGTGAATTAATGCCAAATTTAAAACTTTATATTGTTAAGCTTTTATTTATAAACTAAAATTACTATAAAGTAAATATGTGTTATTTAATAGTTGGCCCATGAAGTCGAATAGTAAAGCTACAAAGCTCCATCCTCGGTAACTGATCAAAGGCCTAACACGTCAGGGCTATTCATGTTTAGTGAAGAAATTTTTATGACCTTCTTGCTTCTTTATTGTCAGAAAATGACCTTACCTACTAGGGCCATAGTATAGTACTCGTCAAGACAAAATCAACAACTTCAAACACAAAAAGGCAATCTTGTTTCGTACAGAAGTTCCCATGCTAACTTTCCGGATCCAATATCTGGCCCTGGATACACGTTAGAGCTTATAGTACACTTGTCATTGTGAACATTTGACAGCATGACAGAAAAGGAGAGAGTGTAAAAAGCTTTTATTGTGGTAAAAGAAGGACTTTGACAAAAAAAAAAAAGAAAATTTGATTTCGGCGAAAAGTTAAAATGTAGAAAATAGCTTATTTCTTAGCGATACACCGTACCCAGAGGGTGCCAAAAGAGCCCTATTACTAAGCCTACGCTTAATTATTTATTAATCCACGTACACAAACAAAAACAAAAAGTGTGACACACAGACCAAACCCGACGTTACTTAACTTTGAATATCGTTTCCAACAAAAAATATATTACTGTTTATAAACTCTTAATAACTTTGCTTGCTTTATCGTGAAAACAGTAACACAAATTAGCTTTAAACTCAAATATTTGCTTTTAAAGCTCTCAAGCTTTAATATAAATCTAAAACTTAAGATACAACCCCTAATCCATCATTTCAAATTGCATTATGACCCACCTAGAGATAAATGACTTACTGACAGACCAACAATTTGCAAACAGGACATCAAGATCCACTATTGACGTAGCCCATCAGGCAGTAGATATTATTTTATCAGAACTGGATGAAGGTAATAAAATCGCAGGCATTTTTTGTGACCTGTCAAAAGCTTTCGACGTGATAGACCATAGCGTTATATTAGAAATAATAAAATCTTATGGTGTAAATAAAAAAGCCCACAACCTTCTCCAGTCTTTCCTGTCGAACCGAATCCAGTCGTAAGGTTAGGTCAAACTCTGGTGCTGTGTCACTGGGTATTATTCCCCAAGGCTCAGCCCTGGGAAATACATAAGTTTTAATTTTTATAAATGATTTATGTTCCGCAGTCACTGATGGCAAAGTGATTTTGTTTGCTGATGATACCACAGTATTGGTCAGCGCACCTACTTATGAGCAGCTAAATGCAGTCACAAACAAAGTCTGCAGGTTATTGCAGCAGTGGTTTTAGGCGAATGGCCTAGTAATGAATTCAGCTAAATCCAACATAATCTTGTTTAGTGGACGTAAAATTCAAAAGCCGAATTATTTATGCAGTCCCATCCCTTTTTCTGACAGTACAAAATTTTTGGGTCTCATAATCGATTGTAACATGAACTGGAAACAACATATTCAATCACTTTGTGATAGACTGAGCAGTGCTACATATGCTTTAAAAAAGCTAAAGCCAATTGTATTTGGTGACGTATTAAGACAGGCATATTTTGCCTATTTTAATTCGATAATCTCGTTCGGTACAATATTGTGGGGTAACTGTAGTGAGTCAAATCGTGTGGTTCTTATTCAAAAACGAGTGATCGGGATTATATCCGGTGATGTTAAACACTCTTGCAGAGATTTATTTGAACGACACCGAATATTAACCTTACGGTGCCTTTATCTATACGATGTAATAGTGTATACTAGACAAAATAAGACAAGATTTAGTTGGCATGGTGGCTACGGGACACGCAAAGATAACAATATATATATATATATATATATATATATATATATATATATATATATACCTGAAATAGACGGGTATCTCGTCCATTTAATTTGCTAACAGTTTAACGCCATCTATCCGTGATGGGGCGAAACTTTTTTACTATATATACCTATATACATACATATATAATCTCCAAATTATAACTAAATCATGAGCTTATACAAGAAAAATAAGATTTACTAGCAATAGTAAATTATATAGGAATGCCACTTTCACGACAATACCTGGTGTAGAGCGCGAAAAATAGTTTTCCTATACATTTTATATTGCCGGTACACTTTCACATTTCTCGTTAAAGTTCATGGCTAAGCTTTCATAAAGCATATTTTTAAAATATCACACGACACGAATAAAACTTCTGTTTTAACGCCGAATATAACAGGTTTACCAATTTACTGTTGCTCAGAACACAAATCATTATGTAAATAATACATACAAACAAAGTACCGTGTACCGTATCTTATCAAGTTTTATTCTTATTATGTCATGAATGAAACAAAGTGGGTAAATTACATTATAATCAACTCCAAGTTAAAATACTTTTATTTAAGTACATTTAAATACAGCATTAACTTCATAGCGTTTTAATCATAACAGAATCATACATTGCTTGAGCAGTGGTTTGGGGTAAATGAGCTTCAGCTGCAGACAGGTGTTGGCTCAATTCCAAACCTGAAACATTAAACATTTGTTTACTTTTTACACACTATGGGTTATCAACCATGCTTTAAAATAGAGTACTGTACTTTATTTCATATAGGTGTACTTTATAATCTATAACACTTATGATACAGTAAGTTAAAATACTATAATTGTGTCAACTATGACTTTTTACTATTGATTAGGATGAATGGAAAGGTATGTATGTAAAATGTATTATATGTACGTGGTACCTTAGCTGTTCAAGATACGACAAATTAAAAAACAATCATTATAGACTCAACGACGTGGCACATCAAAATTTTAAAGTTATAGTAAGCGGTCACCCCAACCTATGGACGCTTGCAACACCTGGGGTATCACTTGTGTGTTGCCGACCCTTCAAGAATCTAATAACTTTACTGAATAACCTCATACTGTTAAATAAAACGTTGGCGGAGAGCTCATTTTACAATCTAAGCATTTGGAAGTGGCCGTAGGCATAATTTTGAAACAATGCTCAAGAACACATCCCGTTATACAAAAAAGGGAGTACACCCAGGGTGGCAAAGGCTCTCCTGAAACTTAAGGCTTGTAAGTTTGAGATTGTCAACACTCACAATTCTAAATAGATTCTCACAGCCCGTCTTTGAACCGAGTCAAAGGGGCCAAGCTTGTTATCGGGTGCCCCCGTCCAGAGCTGGCAGCCGTACTCCATCTTTACTGGACTGTATTTTTTATAAATACTTACCGCCTAAAAACCAGATATACCTACTCTATTCCATTTAAAAAAAGTACTTAAACAATTGCTGTAAGATAAATTAATTTACTCAACTATGAACTAAAAATGTGACTTATTTCAGAAATGGTAAAATATGATAAGTATGTATATTATTTCATTGAAAAGTATGTAAATAACCAATTAACTATGAAATGGCTATGAAACATAATAAAATATAAATTCATCAATGCAGTTACTTGACAAATATAGTGTTGGTACAGCCAATTTGCAAAGTGGGTTTTTTGGGTAGGAATACTTCATTTTGAAATGTCTTTGACACACTCTTCTTTTATGATTATGAAATTGCTATCCAATTCTGCAATATCTCCTTGAATATTCATGACCCAGTTTTGAAAATGTTGCAGATCTGTTATGGGGTTCGGAAAGCACACCTGAAAAAGATACATAAATATTAAACACAGATATTTTTTAGAAAATAGTTTAGGTCTCCAGTGTATTCCTTTTAAACATCTTTTAAATGCCTCAAACCTAAAAGTCATGTTAATTTTTTTTTTATTGCCCGATAAACTTAATTTCCATCTGCTTTTGAACGGAAGTTTGACAGTTAATTTTTACATGGAAGTGTGATTTCCTACCGTATATGGGAGTGTAAATAATTCAATTTGACAGTTGGAAAATTACCCTGAGCGTTATTTATTAACTTTCCAAAACCACTTCCCACGTTGCCTTTTGGAACACAGCCATGGCCAGTGACCTTGCTAGTAGACCTTTAAAATAAAATATTAATAACAAATATCTACTTACATTCAGAAACCCCGACTGAGCATCCAGGAACGCAGCACATCATAAACGACATTATGACCGGAGATAGTGATAGGTACCTTAGTAGATTCACTGCTATACACTCCAAAACACTAAGTGTCCTGTCTCGTTAAAATAAGTGTCCTGTCTCAAAATATCTACTGGTGTATAAAGAAAACAAGATTTCGAAGTCAAAAAGGAGGAGAACAACTCAACTAGACTTAAAATATGGAGAAAGTGCAAAATATCTGCAAAGCGCTTTATTTAACAACAACAGTAAACTTATAAAATGAAAACGATTACTGTACTATTAAGTAGTAATTGTTAGAAATAAGTATAGTAAAGGTTGCTTTCAATTTAAAGATTCTATGAGGAGAACGATTTAATTATCATACTATAATAAGAGCTAACACAAAATATTTTAAATCAATTTTTTATTTAAGTTTTTAGATAACTTGGTTATCCTAATTCGAATCAGTCCCAATTTAGAGGCATTCTAAAGTTAACAGTTTTATCGTAATTACTGATATGGCACTTACTCGTAAGTAAACATGTTTTCTTTAACACGTTCATCGCCGTGGTGGGTCAAATGACCGGCACCTAATCTACCTATTTGGGCCGTGGAGTGTCAAAATGACCGGCACACACATAATCGCCATATACTAAAATATGGCGTGGCATTATGGTTTCCTTCTTACGATTTTTCGATCAGCCTGCGCGAGTTTATCATTTTTTACCCATACCAAAAAAAGTGCAGAACGCCGCTAAAGAAGTTTTCACTCAAAAAAGACTTGGAAAGTAAAACTTTATACTCGGTATATCTTAATGATTCTCAACACACTTAACAAACCACGGGTTTCGGGTTTACTAATAATTCAATTTTTAGGCGAGTAAAATAAGTACTGACTCATCATCACTGAGTCCAAATTGCACAATATGATTATATTGTAGACTAGCTTCTGCCAGCGCCTCGCCCGCGCTAAATTTCGTTATCGGCGTCGGTTCTTACGGCAGCTCCTCAATTATACAAAAAAAAAAAACAATTAATCAAAACCATTGATGGGTCAATTTAATGGTTCCACGAGGAAACTCCGAAATGTTGCCTCCTCAATGGCATAATACATTCGTGTCTGTGAAACCATCGAAGTACCCAACCCAATCTGTCAAGCCGTTTAGAAGTTATGTGAAAAAGATAAGCACGGAAGGACAATTCTTACTACCCGTTGTCCTACTACCCGTTTCCCCGTAAAAATGAAGCATTTTCACGCGGTAAAAAGTAGCCTATGTTTATCAGTGATAATGTCGGCTTCTAATGGTAAAAGAATTTTTCAAATCGGTCCAATAGTTTCGGAGCCTATTTAATACAAACATACTTACATACAAACCTTTCCTCTTTATAATATTAGTATAGATTAAAGATTTGTTTTTAAACACCTAAGTGCGTAAGCCGCGCACAAAAGCAACAAAGCAGTTTTAAGCGTGGTGAACAAGAGCAGGTCATTAAAGCAAATGGAAGATTTCATAGGAAGTGATTAATCTGGATACATAGGGTTTTTTTTCAAAATTAACCCCTAAGAAAGTGAAAAATGAAAAATTGGATTGGAAAATGGCGGATCTAATATGGTACGCATTTTTTGCCAAATTTTTCAATATCAAGACAAAGAAAGTTGTTTTTCAAGAACTATATTGTCAGTTTGTACTTATGTGCGTAAAATATATACTTTTGATTCCTTAGTTTAGAGTGTGGAGAGTCACCCTTAAATGCTTTTTTTTTCATTTCACAGCAGCTGTCACACGTCCCCAATGTTCCCAATTCATATCGTTCGTTTCAGCCGAAAGACGTTCACTGCTGAACGTAGGCCTCCCCCAAACGTCTCCACAACGGCCGGTCCTGAGCCGCCCGCGCCCATCCGCTTCCTGCGGCTCTGACCAGATCGTCGGTCCACCTGGTAGGATGCTGACCCACCCTGCGTCTTCCGATCCGTGGTCGCCATCGAGAACTTTTCTTCCCCATCGGTTATCGGTTTGACCAGCGATGTGGCCTGCCCATTGCCACTTCAACTTGCTAACTGAACTGTTCTCCCGGCGAATTTCCTTGTTTCGGATTCTATCGCGCAAAGAAACACCAAGTATAGCTCTTTCCATAGCTCGCAGAGCAACTTTGAGCTTATTTAAGAGGCCAACAGTAAGAGACCAAGTTTCTGTACCATAAGTCATCACTGGCAACACACATTGATTATAGACTTTCGTCTTTAGGCACTAATGTATTTCGGAAGAAAAGATGTAGCGTAGTTTCCCGAACGCTGCCCAGCCGAGCTGGATTCTTCGGTTTACCTCTGACTCAAAGTGGGACCTATCTAATTGGACTACTTGCCCTTTGAGAGAAGCGTTTCCAATAACAACCGCTTTAGACGTGACATGGACATTGAACATCACCATTGTTTTATCCATATGCATTTTAAGGCCAACCTGTTGGGAAACACCGGTGAGGTCGCCGAGCATCGTGCCTAGGCCTTCCAGCGATTCTGCCATGGCCACTATGTCATTGGCAAATCGAAGGTGATATACTCGCCACTTATATTGACGCCATATCCATTCCACTTAAACACATCTTCCAACGCAGTTGTGAAAAGTTTCGGAGAAATAACGTCTCCCTGTCTCACACCTTTCTGCAGATGGATTGGTTTCGTGTTCTAGTCTTGTAGTCGGAGAGACATTGTGGCTCTATTTATACAAACACTTCATCACTTTGGTTCATATACGAATAAAGAAAACTGTATGGTGCTTTATGTAAGACGCACCTTCCTATAAAATTTCACCAGACTTTTTGCAAAGTTAGCGAAATTATAAATTTGATTACGATGGACGGATTTACGTATAGACTAGACGGATGGATAGACAAAAGGACAAAAGACCGTTTTTGCCATGTAGTTATGAAAATCTGAAAATTCATTCTCAAAAGAAGCAAATTTTGAATATCAGAATTCGAACCAAATCATTTCAACTTTTTAATAAATTTGCAAAGGATCTAAACTATGTTTGTAGTTTTATTCATCCTGAAAGATGCTGAAATTGTGTTTTATGTGTTTGGTATTTTCATCAACTGACGGCACTTCGCAACGTATTGAAACAATGAAAATAATTTTCATTAACTGACGGCACTTCGCAACTTATTGAAACAATGAAAATAATTTTCATTAATATATTTGATGAGTTTCATCATAAAATGTATATAAATAGTTTTTCGTTTTCACCACTCGATTCGTACTTTTCCATGAGTGTAACTTTTTATACTTATGCTATTACCTTGAAAGAGAGATTTCTTTTTTACTTATTAGTTATTTTTGGATAACAAATAGATTTGTGTACTTATAATGCACTGAGTACATGAAGCACTGTGTACTTGACAGTGTCTGGTAGGTGATGTGATAAAAAGTGATCAATCAAGAACTGCTGCTGGGTCATTTTTGAACCGCCAGTATTCTAAAGTGACATACCCGTAAGTGCAAAACAACTTTCTATTAGAAATGCCTTAATAATAGTTATTTTTTATACAAGTGAGTAAAAGCTTGTTTTGGTAGAAGTGCCGATTTAAAGGTACGAGACCGAAAAAATTTGCTCACGCAGCCAGCTATCACTTCTACCAGCGAGAAAAATATTTTCACGTGACTTTTCTGGTAAAAAGTTAAGTTCGGCATTGGAGACTTGTTGTCTTAATTCTTCTGGTGTCAGAGAAATATCTTCGTAGCTTGTATCGCTCATTTTTCAAACAAAACAGAATTTTTTAATTAAATAAACAATCTTATGTTCAAAAAACTAGCTTGCCGCCATTTTACTTTGTTTTTTTTTTAAATTGTGGTTGCGTTCGGAATTGTACCTACTACAACCTCTGCCATTGCTATCAAAACAACGTATGATATTTTTTAAGATAGCTGTATAAACTTTTAATAATACTAATAATTTATAAAAACTCACTTAAAACGAAAAAATGCTATGTAGTTATATTCTTAATTAAAATGAACGGTTTACTCGCATTTGGACCAATATTTTCAAATCTCAAAAACGCATTAGTAGCAAAATTCGATTTTGCTCACTGAATTTGGACAGTAAAACTATCCTTCTCGTGCTGGTGAGGTTAAAAGGATATTATTCGTGTGATATTTGCTCTTCAAATATTAATAAATAGTTTTCAGATTTTTCTTAATTTAGTTTATAATTACAAAAAAGTTGTGATGATTTTGTTGTGAATCCAAAACTATCAGACTCTGAACAAATTGTTTGTTTTGTTTTTTACTTCTTATTCCTTGTATTTGATTTTAAATAAATAAAAAACGTGTTTCAAGTTTGTTACAAATAGTTTTAATCATAACTTTCATGCCTTATATTTTTTAATGTTGTAACAAATACAATGAGGCAAATTTGTCACCGAGGCGGTACAAGCAGGGTCGTAAATTTCGGTGCTTCAAGTGTTAAATAAATTTGACTAATGTGACGTTATTTCGGTTTAAGGTTAAGAAGTACCGAGTACTTGTAAGTGTATGGTCATTTAGGTTATAGGATCATTTTATATTGTTTTAATATAAATCAGAAAACACCAGCAATGGTCTAAGACCAATGTTATTATTTTTTAAATAAGTTTAATGTAAAATTTCTCAGTTAAATGTATGGAGAACTAACCCTAAAAATTATTTTTCTCTATTTTGATGACAAAACTGTATGGAAATCAACAAAAGCGACTTTTCAGTTAAATTTTATTGGAATCGATGTGAAAGCTAAACGAAACTGTTAGGGTAAGGTCCGTTTTTGCCATTTGAGTACGGTACCCTAAACACAAGGATTATATTGAGTTCTAAGTTAATCAGACTGTTTTTATGTAAAAATAATTCAGACCTTTGTTGCGGGTTTAAACTTGCCACGGTAAGACGTTGTTTGTGTCCCTGTAACCATTTTTTGCAAAAGCTACTTGACAGTAATAAATTCGAGCTTTTGCATTACATAGGTCCTCAGATCAGGTTCTTAGTCAAATTTATAGATAATATAGATATAGGCTACAAGATGACGTAGTAAATGTATTTCTCAAAAATGAATTAACCAATTTTATGTGGTTTGCTGCATAATATACCTATTAAATTATACTCCCGTCTCTAAGTATGGGTTTATCCCCCATACCATTTTTATCAAAATTTGTCATTGTCAAATCAAAAAAGGATATGAAACTACAATAGTCCCGTTTTTACCTCATATCTACGGAATCCTTAAATTCTGCTTGACGAAGCTATAGATTAACTACATAATTAACCCTAAAATTGCGATTTGTTGCAGTTCATTTCTGCACAGAATTTTTGCACGCTATGCACTTAAGACGACCACATATCATCCTTGTTTTGACTCAAGTTTTCTGTCACGTAGTAAGTGGACGACATACACCAGTTGCGCAAGTCAAGTATAAAAAAGCTTAAACCATCTTTAGCCTGCTCTCATAAGGATGAACTTCGCACGTCACGTTGTATGTCGCTTACGCGTAGTTTGCTTATTTATTGGCTGGTTTTTTCATATTTTTAATTTATTAAAAAAAATACCCTTTAGTACTTTAGTAAATTTAAAAAATAATTGATTTCCCTGACAACATATCGAGATCTAAGTCATGTTAATTAATTTTCAGCACTTTTTTGTGTGTATTTTCTTAATCTTTGTACATTTTTTTAATATTCTGTTCGATTTTTCCTTTAAATTAGTTTTTTTCCTAATCTTTTTATTATTCTGTTATTTGTAGTATGTACTACTTTTGCAATCTAGAAGAAGTAAGATATACTGTTTTGGGATATTAGGGTTTACCGTCATCAGAAACCACACGCACTTCGCAAAAACATTCGCAGATCGCCGCAAAAGTGATCGAAACGCGGTGCACGGGTTTTACAGATAAAAGGATTTTATATTTACTGATAGTCTCCAACTCGTTATAATTAAATTTTAAAGCCAATAATTCATATTAAATTATTTGTACGATTAAAATTTAATGCACGCACCAAATCAGATGCGTTCGATTTTCAATACGGACCGCAACTTGCTGCACCGCATTGCGTCCAGCCAGACTGTTGAGCTGTCAACTAGAGTGCGCGTCATATAAGTTTTGTACGTACTTATAGTCCAGCAGCCACCACCTAATTGTTTCAGTGTTAATAACAGGCTAAATCTTCGTGAGTACGTTCGGTTCGAAATCCCTGTGAAAATTCTCGATAGAGATAGCTAATGAAGCAGGTGTAAAACATGTCGAAATTGTGAATAACTTATGAAACTGGTATTGAAATGGGAAAACGTACTACTAAATGTGTAGGACTACATGGACATTTCATTGTATAAATATATGTATACTATGCTACAAACAAAAAAAATTGCTGGTTGTTAATAATTTTTATGACCTCGTGATTTGGACGTATTCAAAGTGGAGGACGCTCCAGTCAAACCATTCCTTTTGTAGGACAATTGTTTTTCCGAGTTTATTGCCCAAATACCATAACGTTTCAATAAAAGACTTACTGTTAGTCTGACAATTTAGACGCCAAAAGAAGAAAAAGAAGTTAATAAATTTTTAAAGGGTTAGCAACGCGCGAGTGATATGTTGCAAGCGTCCATAGGCTACGGTGACCGCTTACCATCAGGCGAACCGTAGGCTTGTTTGCCACCTTAGTGGTATTAAAAATATCACCAAATTAAAAAATTAAATTTAAAAAATAAAGGTTAAATATTTTCTTGCAAAACGCAGCTTTCGTAAAATTAAACTTGTTATTTAGGTGCTAACATGTAGATACTTAAACCTACCAGACACTACAAGTGCTTCTAAACCCTAAATGACATATTAGTCCATTATATTTAAACCTACTAGACACAAGAACTCGGTACTTTTTAATCTTAAACCTAAGTGACGCTACATTTGTCCATTTTATTAAATCTTACCGGACAATTACAAGTTTTCGGAAGGCGTTAAATTTATCTAATCCTACCAGACACTTAAAAGTACTCGGAATACGTTCATTTTATTAAATCCTACTAGACAATTACAAGAACTCGGAAGGCGTTCATTTTATTAAATCCTACCAGACACTTACAAGTACCTACTCGGAAGGCGTTCATTTTATTTAATCCTACCAGACACTTACGAGTACTCGGAAGGCGTTCATTAGGCTAACTAGCGCCGCCATTCAATCCTTTTAATTTTCTCTTCTTCTTCTTCGTACAAAGCTTTAAAAAACTTGTGAAAGAAAAATCTAGTTAGAAGCTATTTTGAGAAGGTTTTGTAGTGTTTGTAGAATATAAATGTGAGTTTTGATTTTCATTTCTGCTAAAAACGGCCATAGATTTTGCGGTCACAGAATTGTAAAAATGTAAATACTATCAAGAAAATTGTTTTGGACAAAACCGTTCGTAAGTTTTTTACATATCCGCAATTTTTATTATTCTACGGATTCTAATTTTTCTCATTAGGTAGATACACTACCCGTGCGAAGCTGGGGTGAGCAGCTAGTTTTTAATAACTCTCAAAACAAAATAAGTCAAGAAATAAAAATTATTATATGATGGATGATGCAATAGTAGTTTATTATACACACACATTTAATTTATAAATTATATTAAATTATACAAGAAAAAATAAAGGGAATTTAATTCGAGGGACTAAATTGGATCCCGAGAGCAGCTGAGGATGCTAGAGTAGAATACCGAGCGTATCGAGTTTCACTCCTGAGTCGGGCGAGGGTAGAAAGAACCGAG
This sequence comes from Apoda limacodes, assembly GCA_946406115.1. Lineage (NCBI taxonomy): Eukaryota > Metazoa > Arthropoda > Insecta > Lepidoptera > Limacodidae > Apoda > Apoda limacodes. Next base: position 24,892,574 of record OX291540.1, read on the forward strand.
AAGTTTTTTTTTCAAGTGTACTCTAATGTTTACCACTGACTGCAAGAAAATAAAAAGTACTATTATCACATTTCGGTATATATTCAGTAATTATTACCGGGTGATAAGATAACAATATGACATAAAACAACCAATATAACAATTAAAACATTTGTTTCAAATTCAAAATGTTTTTATTCACTCAGTGAGTAAAAGTGTGACTTATTCACTGTTATCGTTGAATAAAAAGCCCTTTTTGAGTGGCAATGGTAAAAATACTCTATTTAATATTTGTTAGCTAATACGGTTTTCTTTGCGTTGAACGCGCTTACTCCTCCTACCTCAGGTCGGAGTGACCTTGAATTTCGATACAAGTTTTCCGCGGCTTTCCACGACGGAACAAGGGGTTGTTTGCGTACAAGGGCCCCTCCATACGTCCCTTGATATACGTTAATGTATATTATATGATTCATATAGGATTATATTAATTTTTACTTATTTTAGTTAACTAGCAATATTTATTTATTCAAAAATTGGTCAAGTGCGAGTGAGACTCGCGCACCATGGGTTTCGTACCACCATATAATTTACAAACACAAACAACAAAAGAAATACCTCTAGGCGGTCAGTCATTAAACAAGTGGCCGGTTTTAATTTTTTGTTTTTTATATTTTAGAGCTTGAACTGCAGTGAGTCAAGTTAAGTTTTACGACAAGTTTGAAGTTTGTTTGTTTCTGTTTTAAAAATCGAGTGAAAGTAACAAAAATATGTGTCTTGTATGGGGCAAAATAATGAGAAAACGGTAAAAAAAAAACCAAACATATGAAAAATTATATGGGTTAAAAATATGATAAATATTTAAAATTCACCTACATATCTGAAAATATTGATTACGACCAAAAATTTAATCTTTTACTTTACATAAAAAAAGAGAGAAAATGGTATAAACGCAAATTTGTCTGCCTTAATTTATTTTTATTCATTTAATTTTTTTTTAATTTTAGCATAGTAACAGGGCTCCGTTAAGAACCTTACGGTACAGAATCCTAAGGGTCTATAAAAAGCAGGACGGGGTAATTTAATGATGGATCATAGTGAACACATAAACGTATCTATTATTGGTACATTTGTATGTTAAAAAGTATGAGTAAAATATATATATGACCGCTTACCATCAGACGGACCGTAGGCTTGTTTGCCGCCTTAGTGGTAAAAAAATATATATAGAAAAATCGGCCAAGTGCGAGTGTACGAGAGAAGTTATGGTTCCGTAGAATGAGAGTTATTGAAAAATTTGTAAATCAATTTGTTTCAAAGACCCCGCACTGCCAAGCGCCGCCCACTCCATTGCGTTACTTAAATGAATTGTTCATTATTGTAATAAATTTAAGCCCGTCTTATTGACCTTGTAAAAAGTTTTAAATGGAAATAACAAGACCAAAATAATGAGAAAACGGTAAAAAAAAAACCAAATATATGAAAAATTATATGGGTTAAAAATATGATAAATATTTAAAATTCACGTACATATCTGAAAATATTGATTACGACCAAAAATTTAATCTTTTACTTTACATAAAAAAAGAGAGAAAATGGTATAAACGCAAATTATCGGAAAAAGGACGCCAAAGTTTTGAAAACAACAAAAAAAAGTACAAAAATAAAAGTTCTGTGGTTAAATGTTAAGCATACTATAAATTTTTAATTAGGGAAATAGTTACAATAAAAGGTTCTAAAACAAGCATATTTCATATTATTCTTATAAAAAATCCAAATTCCTAATAAATCACTCGAAATTCAATTAAAAAAATAAAAGTAAAAGAAAATTAACCGCTTTAAAAAACCTAAAAGTTTATAATAAAAATGCGGTAACACTTATTGACGCATATCAAATTGAGCCTCAGAAATCAAACCAGAAATCTCATGAAGTTTTGGAATCACACCTATCCCGGTGTTGACTGTTAGAAAATTGGTAACTGGCCTTAAAATTATATTCACCATGAATCTTTTAGTAAGAGATAAAAATACAATCAAAGTCCCTGAAAAGAGTAAATTACATTGTTATTTTTGCTAAATATTTCAACTTGTGTAAAACCCCTTCAATTTTAATTAAAAAAAAAAAAGAAAATTTGGCCATATCGGCCTAAAAGTTTATGAAATTAAGTGCGGTAACACTTAGTGACGCACATCAAATTGAGCCTCTTTAAACCAGCAATCTTACGAAGTTTACAAATTACACCTATCTCCGGCTCAACTATGAGAAAAATGGTTAGCGGTCTAAAAAATTTTTTTTCTCAAAATTTCAAACACACCAATAATCTGTTAGTTAGAGGAAATATAAATGAAAAGGCTCTTGAAAAGAGTACATCACATTGCTGTTATTGGTAAATATTTCAACTTTTGTAAAACCTCTTAAATTTAAATAAAAAAAAAATTACAAGTAAATTTTAAAATGTGATACTTATCGCCAAAAGGTTATTACAAAAATGCGGTAACACTTAGTTACGCATTTCAAATTCAGCCTCTTTAAACCAGAAATCATATAAAGTTTTCATATCATACCTATTTCGGTTTTAACTCTAAGAAAACTGGTTAGCGGCCAAAAAAATATTTTCTTTCAGAATTTCAAACACACCATTAATCTGAAAAAAATATAAACATCCGAATTGAGAACATCCCCCTTTTTTGAAGTCGGTTAAAAACACAAATTTACTGAACTTCGATTTACGGATTAATTTAAGTGATATTCTTAAAAAAAATATTTTTAATATATTTCGCCTTTTACAACTTCATTACAGGTCACAGTGTTGACATTACTAATAATTAAATTAAATTTGCAATGATTACCCCTTATACCTGCTTATACAGGATGGCCCTGTTAATCATGGATCAAACGTAACAGGGTAATAGAGGGGTCTTTCTCTACAACAAATCCCTCTACGGTATTCCCGCCGGATATCGACGTCACAAAATTAATGGCATTTTTTAATTTTCCTAAAAAAATATCGTTTTAGTCATACTTTGGAATAAAAATCAAAGCTAATTGTAAAAACTAGTTCATTTTTGAAGTTTTATGATTACCAGAGAACTTGTCTTCACAAAATTCGACTACTGTGGATACTCTAACAAGTAATTAAAGGCAGCTTTTGTAATTAAAAGTTCAAGTCGCACGAAAAGTGGCCCTTTATTGAAAAATAATGCTTGTTTTCTTACAAAAGCTACCCACAGATCTCAAATCACTTTTTTGTGAAGATCGATTATCTGAAAATAAGAAAACACCAAAAAATAACTAGTTTTAACAATCCCCTTTGAATAAACTATAAAAATCCAAAATAATGCCATATATTTTGTGAGATCGACATCTCCTGGTATTCCGGAGAGGGATTAATTGTTAGGAACGACTCCCTCTATGACCATGTTACGATTGAACCACGAAATACAGTGTCACCTTCTACGTAAATTAAAAATCATTGATTTATTTATTTGAGAAATCATATTTTATTACATGAAATTTTAATTTTTTTTGGAAAAGTTTACGACTTTAAAGAACTTGTGCCAAAAGTTTCTATTTTATAATCTTTCTAAGAGCTATTTTATACAAATACAAATGCTGCTTTTAATCAATGAAATTTAAAAACTTTAAACAATTTTAATCAGTAAGTACAAATTTAATCAACACGAGACACTAACCAGATTAGTGTTGACTTTAAAAACTTTGTATTTTGTTAGTAATACTAGATCAGCAACAGGTGTGCCAGGTAGCGCGGTCCAGTGATGCACTGTAGGATAGTCTGCATCGCCTATTATATTTTGTCTGGAAAGCCCTGCACTCTTCATACGTCTGCCCTAGCGGAGGCGTAACAGACCTTCCTACACTAATCTTAGAGTTAATATTTAAACAATCTCCTCTACCATGAAATCCGGTAAAAATACGAATTACGATCAAATGATTTAAGAAAGAAAGCACTTCTTTAAATGCGCGAGTTACAATTGACGCGCAAACCTAGTTTAAATATTCAAATATTTCAAATTTCACATTTCCCGGTAGTAAGCATTTGCATGACTTATCTGTCGATATGTACTATAATATAATAAAGCTAAATGGTGTGTTTGTTTGTTTGAATGCGCTTATCTCTGCTAAATAATAATGAGCTATCAAGTTGAAAACATATTTTGCATATGATAGCCCAATTCTTTTGGAAGATTATAGGTTATATTACTTTACGTTATAGCCCTTAGGAATGGAGCAGTAAATCAACCACTGGGAACAGGTAGTATGTAAATATACCATCACAATGCTTATTATAAATAGGGTTATAGATCATTGTAGTTGGAATCTAAGCAATTAGACGCTTGCCAGATCTTCTTTTCACTGGTGATATATATCATCCCATCGTGTAATATACATATAATATAGAGTCACCATTCATCGACACAAATGAGTCACTTAGCAAATTTTCACAGTTAACTAACTGTCAAATTTTCGTTGCTGCCACTGGGAAGTTAACACAGGTTCAGGTGTAGGGTTTCACATGATACTACCCGTGCCAGGACTTTCATCGCCGTATTAAAATAGTTTCACTCGCGCGTTGCCGACCCTTCAAAAATCTAATAACTTCTTTCTTGAAAAACCTCATACTGAAGTTCTTACTGAGGTTCTAGAGTGTGAGATTTAATTCCTAGACAATGGCAAGTGATGCGATGGTGGAAAGTAGCCGTGGACATTAATTCGAACAGTTCTTCAGAACACATCCCACACAAGCGGTAGAACACTCACAGGCAGGCAAAATCTCTCCTCAGACTTAAGAGCTTGATACGGCGAGTGAGTTTGGGATCGTTGACAATTCTCACAGCCCGTCATTAAACCGAGTCAAAAGGGTGCACCCCAAAAGATGGCAGTAATACTCTATATGGGGCCGACCTTGCGACTAGTAAAGCAGCAACTTTTGCCGCGACTCGTACTGCTTCGCTGTATTTAGTGCACTAAATTTTTTGGACGCTAGCTTTACCTTTTCTTGCAAATGATCTCGAAACTAAACATCGCTGGGGATGTCAAACACCAAGAATCCCAATGCTATTGTAGATGGGATTGTGGGATCACAGTGAATGGGGTTTTCTTAGCGATAAACGTGCAGACTTGTGTCTTTGTAGACTTGAATCGGACACAGTTACTAGTCAGAGACCTTGAAAAGAGCGGTCTCGATTGAGGACACAAGTTCTCCAACATGTCATTGATATGCAGTATAAACAGCGTAGCAGACAGCACAGAGAATTGCGGGACACCAGTATTAATGTCCATGCTATCAGAGCAAACACCGGCAACTACGGCACATATGCATCTGCCTGACAAAAAGCTAGCCACCCATTTGCACAAACCCTCGGGCACTCAGTAAGATAGCAACTTCGATAGAAGACCCCGTTACCAGACGCTAACGAACGCCGCTATGTCCAGGTGTAAGCCGATGAGAGCCAACAGGATTAAAACTACCCACATCCAATGTTTTTAAAAATAAAAAGTCACTCTACATTCACAAACAAAAACAAAAAGTGTATAGCTAAGCGTTCAGCCATTCAATGACCAAGCCTGAACGTTGCTTAATTTAAACACCGTTTCCAACGAGGAAATGTACTACTTTTTTTCTTAATAATCGCTAGATGGCGCTGTTACGGCAATTTAAGATGTTTAATGGTTAGGGACTTTCTCACACTTGGCCGGTTTTTATATTCGTTGTTATACTTTAGAGCTCACACTTTAATCACAGCATGTTTGAAGCTTGTATTACTGTTTGTACAATAAAGCAAAAACACTAAAAACGTATTTCTTGTATGGGGCCTCCTGTAATTATTACTTTTGTAACTTTTTATTATTTGTCACATAACCCATGTACTGTATTACTCATGTTATAACACATGTACTGTAAAAAAAATCAGACTTCTACCTATTACGGTGTAAAAGATAGAGCTCTTTATTGGTCGGACAGACAGGCAGGCAGACAGCGTAGGCTTCGTAATAGCGCCCCGTTGGCACCCTTTAGGTACGGAACCCTAAAACTATCAATTCACACACACACAACTAATCGAAATAACTTCTTTATTTCGATTAGTTTAAATAAATGCAACCAACCTGTTTGTCTAAAAAAGTTAATTAAATTAAAATACTTCCTCCCTTGATTCCCTCGCAGCCTAGTTGGTAGTGTGGCCGGCTGCTGAGCAGAGGGTGTAGATTCGATGCCCGCACAGGGCAAACATTTATGTGATAAGCATTTGTCTTGAGTCTGAGTGTATTTATGTATGATATACATCTGTTGTCTGGAATCCATAACACAAACTTTGCTTACGTTGGGGCCAGACGGCGCAGTGTGTAGTGTCCAAAAATATTTGTTATTATTAATAATTGATTTGTGCAAAGAAGTAAAACGAATAATGATATCAACCATAATCACATTGTTAGTACAAATACAAATGAACTTGTTGTTATAAATAACTTGTTGCTTGACGTATACTATAATATTTTTACTGACGTAATATGAGTCAAATTTCTCTTAGTCAGCATTTTTATTTTAGCCAGCTAGCTATTCAATCTTCAACTACTAACTTTTATATTGTGAGAGAACTCCTACACGATATAATCCTAACCCAAGTTATGAGGGTTCAAAAAAAACGACAAAGCGCTTCGAGAAAAGGTAGGTAGTGCCGTCGCGCTTCGCTTGGCTCGTCTTCGCGGGGGCACTGCCGTGCCCCTAGATTTTACAGTTTGGTCGGTTTGTTTCACTTTCTGCATGCTATTTATTACCTGTGTGGGTCGATGTTATAATAACTGATATAATAATCCTAGAATTTTTTTTTCTTAGTTTGTACGTGCTAATCTATGGATGGAACTACCAGTTGGATTTGAAAAATTCTTTTTGTATTTGATAGCCGAAATATTGGGAAAGGTAAGCTAAAACATGACGCTACTACTTTTGGGAGCCAAGCAATAAAATCAGAAAAAGACACTGCGTCAATAATGTAAAAGCGCGGGCGAGCGACGGGGCATATCAGCAACGAAAAGGGAAGAACACTGACTGCTTTTTCAGATTTTTTACCACAAATACATAAGCAGAACTGAATTATTAACATGGGCTATAGTAGGTAGTTCATTTTTAAACTAATATAAGCAGTGTCCACATTTATATTTTGATTAGATTTGATTAAGTTACTTATATTTCACGATCCTTTTATTTTCACAGCGGGGACAACGTTTGTCTGCGACGCTGAGTGCCGTTTGGAGTGGAGAACTTATCCTTCCCGTTTAAAAACTTAAATCTAAAATAGAATCCACTTACTCCAGAACGTTAGTTCAACTTGTATACAAACGCTTTATTACATGCATATGGCCGATTTTTTATAGTTATGTATGATAAACATAGCTTAGCATAGCAACATAGCTACACTAAGTTTTAGTTTTTCTCATACATGTCATTTTGAAGATGTATGGAACCTCCGAAAAACTGACTTGTTGATGATGCTGATTGAGTAGGTTGCATGCGACAATATTTTTGCCTTTCATCACAAATTTACGTACGAGAATATTCTTGCCTTTTATATAAGATATTTGTGTGCAAGAATATTCTTGGCTTTTATGTAGGAACTGATGCGAGACGCTCCTGGCAGACGGGGCTAGAAATTATATTATGTAAACCGAGAGTTCAGGGTTAGACGTCACAGTAAAACGCTGTTCACATAAAATTGATTTTTGAAGTAAATACTTCTTTAGCGGCGTTGTGCACTTTATTTGTAATGGGTAACAAATGTTAAACTCCCGTCAGGTCACGTGTCCTGATCGAAAATTCATAGAAAATTCGTAAGACGGAACTCGCGTCAGATTTATTTACATTAGGCTATGACAGATTAAGATGTCAAATATACTTCGTCAAAAAAGTAAATAAACAAACATTATTATTTATGATGGGTAAAAAACTCACATCAGGCTAATTCATCAGACGGAAACCATAATGCCGCGCCTTAAAAAATCGCAAGAAGGACCATAATGCCGCGCCTACTATAATTTTGAAATGAAAACGTCTTTAGGGGCGTTGTGCAATTTTTTTTTAGTTAATTTTTTATCACACTTGCTTGTAAACAGTGTCATTACTCCCACGGGCTTTTTCTTTGTAAATTTTTCTTTAACTTTTGATCGTAGACTAGTAATTTCTTTACAGAAGTGATAGATCTCATCAAGATCTTTAATTCGGATGACAGCTGTCAAACTAGATAAGGCTTTATCTCCGTAATTGTTGATCGTAGACTAGTAATTTCTTTACAGAAGTGATAGATCTCATCAAGATCTTTAATTCGGATGACGGCTGTCAAACTAGAAACGGCTTCATCTACGTAACTTTTGATCGTAGACGAGTAATTTCTGTACAGAAGTGATGAATCTCATCAAGATCTTCATTTTAGATGACGGCTGTCAAACTAGAAACGGCTTTATCTCCGTAACTTTTGATCGTACACTAGTAGTAGTTTAAGCTCCTACGATCTCATATCTGAGCTTTCTCCACGTCTGGGTTCTGAGCGGTCTCATTTTTTTCCCTTTTGTGTACGTTAAAATCTTAGGAATAAAATAGAAAATAATGGGGCTATAAACTACTTGACTAAATAAACACATACTGAATACAACACACAAACACACAATAATTTGTTTTGAACTGATAGTATTTTATAGCAAAAATCTGCCGTCAGACACGAGTATTAACATAGACGTAAGAGAGTCAACCCAACTGACATTAAACAGTGAAATTTTACATAAAGCGTAAAAACAATGACCGAAATTTTTAATCTGTGGATGAATGTAGTAGAATCAGTAAATTTACTGTTGTAAAAGTTACTGTTAAGAAACATCTTTATCATGGAATTTAAAAAAAAATGCAATAATAATGTGCTTTTGTATTTATATAAATCTGATCCGTGTTGGACATACCTTTCTTGCATTTACGTCCCTAGTGTTGGCACAGCTTCCCCTTATCGAAGGCGATTGGGGCCAGCGTCAAGTATGGTCAGTATTAGCCAGATATGTCCAAACTTATTAATATTATTGTCAAAAAAGCTAATTTCACAATTAAAGACTATCTTGATGATAAAAATGTATGGTAATACACATTTTTTGCACACATAATTAACATGACAGTTTGTATTGAATAATTTAAATTAAAAAAGTGATTGCTGGCGAGTTTCTATCGACGTTTCTTCTCACCAGCACTCAACTCGAAACGGTAGTAACTAGCAATCCGGTCAAGTGCAGTTCTGGCTCGCGCACCGAGGGTTCCGTACAAACTTCTTCTATCATGACATCAAGTCTCACAGGTTTGCAATCACTTTTTGATTTCTTTTATATTTGTGATGTAACATCTTGCTTCTTGCCAAATCTCATGATTCTAGGTTAATGGAAAGTACCCCAAAGGTTTTGATTTATTTGTGTCACAATATGCAACGAAAATAACCGTATTTTGGGCATATCTTTTATTGCATTAACTTAAAAGATTGATTTTTTTACAGCTTTAAGTGACCGTAAACTTTTTTTACACGTATTAGATACTAGACTTTTCCAGTTGCTAAACTTTGCTCCGCTCGCTCTAAATTCGGTTATCGACGTGGAACTCCTTAATTAACTCTGATTAATTAATAAATTAGCTATACCAATGAATTGCTATGGGTGCAGCAATAGTTCGTTTAACTCTGTTATAATTATTCCCGCAGGCTTTTGAATTTTTAGGGATAAAAAATAGCCTATATGCTATTCCAAGAACTTACCTATATTCATGCCAAATTTTATCCCGATCCGTCCAGTGGTTGAAGCGTAATTGAGTAACAAACATCTATCCAGACATACAAACTTTCACATTTATAACATTATATTAGTAGGATTAATTTCAAGTTGATACCTTCCTCTGTTCCTGAGAAAAAAGCGTCTAGGCAGACAGACAGAAAGACAGACAGACCGACAACAAAGTGATCCTATAAGGGTTCCTTTTTTACTTTTGAGGTACTATAACTAAACTGATATTATATCCTACTTTAAGAAATTAGGCATTTGAATTTGAATTTTAAAATAAAGATTTTATTATTAACTTTAATTTTTCATTTATTGATTAGGATTTTTCAAGTATTGATATCGGTACGGACGGACAGACAATATGAGATAAACGAAAATATGTGTTCAGTTTCGGTAACTCACCTCATTGTCTTCCTCCTCCTTGTCTTCTTCAGATAAAGATTCTTCGTTATTGTTAACCATGAGCATAAACTTTTTCTTCATTAATCTAATGTGATGGCGGCCCTCAACCTCATCTACTACAGTGTTGGTGCAAACGAAACTGGTGACCGCTCTGGATCCAGGTTCTACTTCAAGACGACCTCGGGTCCTCATGTAAACAAACTGCCCGCTCTTGGTCATCAGCCGATAACAAGACTCACCAACTAGTCTGTGCTGATCGTACACTGCCAAAATAAGGTAAAGTTTATTATGTTATTGATTTAATTATAATAAATAAAAAAAAAAAAAAAATTAAAAAAAATTCATGCTTTTCATATTTTTCATATTAAAGGAGTTTTAACATTGATGTAAGTAAATATTTTCATGGCAAAGATGCAGTTAAAAGAATAACCTTATATATCGTGTAAGTGAGCTATGTATCGAGGCACAATTAAATTATTATGTTTTTACATTTTTTTTTATTCGAATTTTAACAACTCGTTTGAGAATCATGCCGGATATATTATTAATAACTTCACGAGTAGGTACCTACAGTACTATATTTTAATTTACTAGGTGATACAGCAGACGTGGTTTTGCCATTCAACTTGAAATACTGTAATCCGATTTACACTTGACGTTTTTTGCAGTACCCTTCGTCAATTGCAAGCTATCAATCACCTCAACAAATTTCATCGAAATCGGATAAATTGGATGGCAGCCCATAAAATAGGTACGCATAAACAAATACCTATTGATTTCATATATTATTATAAGATTTTCTAACTTTTTACCCGACTGTGCCAGTAGGATGGTTATCTTTACCGAGTGTATGTATGTATGCAAAACATTAAGAACTAAACAAAAATATCACACTATAGTAGTTACTTACCTTATAATGAATTCCGTCTGCTTATATTAAAATATTTGGTTTTTTTTAATTTCTGTTTAGTTTGTTTGACATAGGTTTATGTTAAGTTTATTATAATGTACTCACTTTCTCTCAAAGCGATTATGACCCAGCGGACATCGTTTCTATGCATAAAGTTCATAGCATTGATGCCTTTAACCTCAGTGGTCATGTATCCAGTGACAAGGGCAATTCGCTGTTCGCATTGTATTATTTGCCCATCAATGGAGTGCCGGGTGCGGTATTCCAGTCGGAAGGACTCCATCACACTCTCCCGGACAAACGTCTCAGTCATTGGACGGACGACACCGATGAATACCTGTTTCAATAAAATTTCAAAAATATTTATAATTTTACCATAATATATATCTTAATTATAAATAGTTTTGCCACATATTGCAATTAAAACAAGACATTACGACCTTAATTAACCCCGATATCTTACATTGAACTTTGTACTTCACCAAAAAAGCTAGTTATATAGTCTATTAGTTCAGGACGTTAGCGTGGCTTACAGAAAGCTTCCAAGTATCTGTCTACAGATTAGGTACTGAGTAATTTGAATGTGTGACCAGTATACTCACAACATCGTTGCCGCTAGAGCATGGGTTATCAGCCCTGGCCCTTGCCCGGCGCAGCATCTGGCAACACCGGTTGAAGCCGCGACAGGCTCGGTCCGACTTGCGCAGGGAACCCTCTACGTGACAAGTCAGGTATTGGTTCTGTTCTGATCGTTGAGTCAGCCTTTTAAACCTACGCAGTCCACAAATGCCTGTGACTGTTAATCATCAACTTTTTAGCTTGTTAATATCCATGTCAGCTTTCTGAGTGCTGGTAATGGTGTTGAGTTTTCTGTGTATACTATATTGTACATATAATTGTGTATTCATTTCGATATCATATCTAAACTGTTAAATAATTATGACTAAAAGTTTTTATTGAACATGATAATGACCAATGACCGCCGTCGCAGACCTCGCCCTACATTTTATGAAATATAATATTATTATGGTTTTATTGAAGCATTGTCTCCCAAATAAAGTTGATTGCAGGTCTTAATAAATACATTTCATATAAATAAAAATCTCGCCATATATAAACAACAAAATAACTTAATGATGGTCTTTTTAAATTCTAAGTGATAAATTTAAGATTCGAATAAAATACAACGCCCTTTAACTTGATGTAAAGTAGGTATCAGATCCCAGAAACTATGGATAAAACCAGACAAAAGCGACCGCATAGCAATAATATGGCCCTACAGACGATACAAAATATCATGAGGGTAACTCTCGCCTTAGCCGTTATACGCCCCACTGCAGAAACACAAGCTATCTTCTTTTAGATGGAGGCTCGTGGGTAAAACCACCCTGAATTTGGTTCAATTTTTCAGTAAATTAGCCTTATTTAATAAACTCAATAGCTATTTACTTATTGCTAGAAAATTCTGATTTCTGAATGTTATTGAAAATAACTTTTGTGGCTACCTGATTATAAATCTTCTCTTTTCATTAGAAAGCGCTTCTGTAACTTTCTTTTTGCCTTCGGGCTCGTCTGGCACTAGCAGTTCCCCGTTTGATCCCAGGCACTGGGTTCTGGGCAGCAGTTGCTCTCTCAGCAGCTTTTGATCATCTTCGTGTACTATGGTGAAGATGTTTTTTCCGAGAAGCTCTAACTGCATCAACATTTATAATTTATTGAAGTATAACAAATTATCATAACCGAGCTTAAACGAACTATAGCAAACTTCATGAGTATAATTAGTTAATTAAGGAGTTCCACGCCGATAACCAAATTTACGGTGGTTGGAGCCGCTGGCAAAATCTATTATTTCATATTTCCATAATATAAAAATGGTTTTCACACATCCTTAATATTTTTAAACAAGCTATGCCTTACTATGGGGTAGACAAAAAAAAAATACTACGGAACTCTGAAAACTCACGGGCTGTGTTCGAAAACATGAGTGCCGCTAACCCTAGAATATACGAATGATAACCAGTGTTGAGCATGTAATAAATAAACTTGCGATTCCAAAATGTCGCCTTTAGAAGGTCAGGGCTCTTACATAATTCAGAGCATTTGTTTTTTTAATAAAATTCTCGTTAACCTTAACTTAACCAAACATACTTTTGAAACTTATATACAAAAGGATCTTATTAACAAGGGATACTATACTGTGACAGAAATCGATGATGATAATAATGTCTAGAATTAAAAGTATGGGCTCAATACTGTACATCCATCTATGACTAAAGTAGTGAATTAATGACACATTACGGTCAGGGGATGCACCATGGATAGTCGTCCGCCATGGGGGTAAGTGTGGCGCTTAGACGTGTAGAATACACGCATTTGTATAGATATTATGTATTTGGTGGCTTGGTTCCTGTGTGATTGATGGTAATTGGTGTACACCCGGGAAGTTTCTTATCACTTCTTCTTCTTAGGTTTGTTTCCGAAGTAAGTTAAAGGTGTGGATTTGTTGCCGGACTGTCGTGTGGGAGCTAGGCTACTTCGTGATATACAAAGTCTGTGAGTATGTGTATGGATATGGTTCTGTGTAATGCGCCATCTCGCATTTGGAGCCTCCCTGGCGCCGGGCGGCCGATGGTGGATTGCAGCGGGTTATTATACTATATTTTTTATATTATTATACTAGTACCTGTATAAATTCTGTAAATTTTTGATACACTGTTTGTGTTTTATGCATTTGTCATTTCTGCGAAAACTTTTATTTTTATGGAATCAACAGTCTAGTCTACGTCCTTCTCCGTCTCTTTAATAATCCCTGTGCGAAGTTGCTGGATGCTCCATGCTCCATTGTGTTGTGAAGCAGGGATAAATAAACAGACTCACTATAGCATTTATAATATACTAGGTTTTGCCTGCGGTTTGAGCCGTCTAAATTCAGTTGTCGGTGTAGGATTTCTACGGCGACTGCTCAATAAAAAAAAAAAAATCACACTTGACGTTTTTAAGTATTCTATTTTCTTCTTCCTTATGCCGAATTTCATTTTAATCGGTAGAGCAGTTTAAGCGTGAAGAGGTAACAGAGAGACCGAAAAACAGAGTTCTTTTCTTATTTATAAGATTTATAAACATGGATGTATGGATATTTTAAGTATATGTATACATATGCTTGTGCAAGTATATAATTATTATAGTAATAATCATACTAGTTGCATTAAGTATCGGAGTACTCTCAAGGCTGTTATCGGTAAAAAACAGAAATTTGAGGATTTTTTCAAGTTAAATAAAACGTAAATGGCAATAATTTTAACTAAACTTATTTTTTTACCGCATTAAGTGCATCTTCATCTAGATTTGCATACAATAAAAATTCAAAAATATAATTTATTGGAGAAAAAGCTTATATTTGATTCATGTTTTTGAGATTTTACGGTCAGAGTTATATTTTACAGAGTTAATTTTCAACTGAAATTATGGATTTACAGCGAATTTTGGAAATCTGAAAAAAAGGGGAAACAATAGAGGTTTTGCTAAAGTATTGTATAGAATGGAAAATCAAAATTATTTATAAAACTCACCGAATAAAATACGAAACTTAACTATTTATTATTTGTAAATATACTTCCGCTTAACAAAATACAGTTATTAAAAACAAATATTTTTCATTTTTTTTTTTATTATAATCAGTTTTCAAAGTGTGTGAGCTGCGCAGATTTACGCGTGCAAATCGGGAGTTTGTATGGCAGGCAGCCCGTTTACCGATAACACTGAAATATCTGAATTCCTTCACACGAATGACAATATTTGACGCTTCACATGGTGCGCCCCCTATGCTACATAAAAACAAAAAATAATAAATGACATCTCTCAACTTTGTATTGTTTAATACTTTAAATAGAACTTCTTGCCAGCTCTATTTGGCAGAAATTAACATTGTTTAGATTGTATTGCCAATTCAAAAGTGTTTTCAGAAACCTACTTGAATAAATATTGTTTGATTTGATTTGTTTTTAAACAAGGAAACTTCAATATGGCTTAAACGCTTTTAATCCCAGGGTTAATTCCTTAAAGGAAGGAAGGGCGTTATTTCTCGAAAGTTAATTATCCGAACGGCTATACGGTGAATTTATTTTTGTTTTTATTTTTTTTATCTGGTTACACTTATTCGTAAAGACGAGGGGCATTGTGTTCATGTTATTATTATTTTAAAAATTATTCGGATACATAATATTTTATTTCTTGTTTTAATACATAATTAGATAAATTAGCAGGGAAAGAGTAAGTTCGCATATGCATTTTTTTATATTGTTGTTATTTTATTGAAATAATGATAATCTTGGATAAAACTCCCAAAAGAAGTTTATTTTTCTTACTTTTAGACTTAAATATTGGCCTTAAAATAACTATTTTATATAAGTACATCTTTTTACTTCAAACTACCTTATTATTATAATATTATAGGTTGTTCTTGGAAAATTATTAAGAGGTCAGATTTTATAGTTATTTAACTCTTGTAAGTAGCTCGTAGCTAAAAATAACAGTAAAAGGTTCCTTGATGAAGTTAAAGTCTTCAAAAAGGTTTAATTTATAACAGAAACAGAATGGTGGCTTCTGTATATACACGTCGTACATGTACCTATTACTAATGTATATTTCGTACTGGTACTTAACTTACTTCAGTGTAACCCAAATATTGCTGCACGTTCTGCGAGACTACCACCACTATCCCCTTGTACGTGGTTGTGATGAGGAATCCCTTGAGGAGGCGCAGCAATGAGCCGGCAGATGCAGATGACAATTCCTTAACTGTCTTCCCCATTGAATCACCAAAAACTGAAACGACCGTGTATATATTGCATATTTAGTTTTCTCAACATTTCTGTGGCATTTCTTAATTCCATATATTAATATCTTATTTCAATTACAATTAATTTCGGTAAATAACCAAATTAAAATTTAATAAAATTAAAATACCCGGCTGCGTAGCTACCTTTAAAAGTCGACGCAAACACTATTAATAAAGTTGCAACAATTTTAACCATAAGTACCTACATAGTTAAAATTCTAAGTGATCCAAATCTATTCAGCCGTTTGGATAATAACGTTATAGAATAGGTACTACTTATATACATACAAAGATACTCGTGACATAACCTTCTTGCAGTCGAGTAAATAAATGTCTTTAGTACAAAGTAAATTAATTCCATGATTACTATATAAGTCCTACTGCGCGGCTGCTGTGCCGCGCGAGTAGTAATATTCACCCACCTACGTCATAAATAAATAAATATACATATTTTTGGCCATTACACACCAGATACCAGATACAATGGATACAAATACATATTATACATAGAAAACACCCAGTCTGAATTCAAATACAAATAATAAATGTTTGTCTTGTGCGGGAATCGAACGCACGCCTCTCGATTTAGCAGTCAGGTTATTACCCACTCAGCCACGGAGCCGACAATATAACATAATGACATAAGGACAATATAACATAAGGACTGACAAGCGTAGGTTTAGTAATAGAGTTCCGTTGGCACCCTCTTAGTACGGGACCCTAAACAAGAACCTCACGGGCATCTAAAATGTAGACCGCTAAAAGAGGGACGATGGGAGGTGGAGGCAAGGATTCTCTCCCCTCCGATTTATCGAACACAACAAAAGAAAACACGTGTCGCACCGCTTCCGCTTGGGTGTTTTCACGTTTGACGCGCTTCGGTTTGGGGAGATCTTCCCCTTGGACTTAACGCTTGCACTGTGTGCGACATGCCGTAAGATATTCTGTCTTACCAACAGGTGGTCTGTGATTATTATTAAACGAGTGAAGCGAGCAACTTAGTGTATACAGGGGGACGAATTGTAGTCTGTATGTACTTATGTATAATAAATGTTAAAATTAGTAATAACTTGAGTATTGTTAGTGCGAACTTTATGAAATTTAGTGCTCGAGTAGAATAGACAAATTTAATTTTAAGTGTCGTTTTGAGAATCGGTTTAGGGGTTAGCGAGATAAAGGAATCTTAGAGGGTGTAGACATATCTTTTTTTTTCTTAAAGATATTAAATGAAAACGCTCGTTAATTACAAAACTGTAAGTTATTATACTGATTGGCGTTTTCAAGTACCTAAAACGCAATGAAGTTAAATAAATAAGGGGTTACGGAACGAAACACCGCTAGTTCATTTATTATTATATCAATGTTAAACAGGTACCTACCTATCCGAAACAAAGCTGTTGTATTTTGGGTGCATTTTAGTGATAAACGAATGTATCTATTTTCGACCGCGTTGTGTTTCTGATGTCATATCATAATGAATCATTTCCTAAATAAAATCTGCTTGTTAATCAAATACATATAATATACTGCCAAAAAAGGTACAAATATAATTGTTTAATTTAAGTTTCTCGTATCTGAAATACCTTTTGCCCGCAGTTCTATGCTGTCGGAATGGGCGATTTCGGAATGGGCAGATTTCGCAACCACGGTTACAAATAGAAGAAAAAGGACAAGTGCGAGTCTGACTGAGGGTTCCGTAGAAACTCGTGCTTACTTATATCAATAGGTCGGACAAATACAATCTCAAAGACTTTTAAGTTTTTTTCGAAAACATTTTAGGTTCTCAAATTCTCATTATAGGACAAACTTAACTTGCCGTTAACGTTAAAAAAATGTATAGGTACATCGAATAAAAATTGTACATTATATTGCCTGGGTACTCGAGTAGTTAGAAACCTGTGAAAGGAGTTTTGGAAGATTTTAAGACAATCAGTTTCTGATACGAAATATAGTCTGTGACAGTCCGTTACTACAGGTAAGGGCATCCTTTCGCTGGGGTGTTCAACAAACTTATGCCCCATTTTTTTTTTTCGTTGTGGTATAATTATGTAACTGCCAGATTTGATTGCTGAAGTCTAAATAGTGTCTAAATACTAGACTGTGTCATTCGAATAACTTATGAAAACGTTTAGAGGCTTTTGAAGTCTGGAAATGCTAAAAAGTTTCAAATGCTGAAGTCTTAAAACAATTTGCAACATCGCGAAAGTACTGCAGACCATCAAGAAGAGAAAAGTTGCCTAACCCGGTCTTGTCTTTAGACACAAGAGATATACAGTTTATTGCAACTAAAATTGATGAGCAAAGTGGTCGGAAAACGTGGAGTTGGCCAGCGAAAGTCTTGGGGAGGGGATTGGAGTAACGATCGCCACGAAGCTGTTTCACCTCTCCAGGGACTAGGACAAATTTTTACCGCCTTGTCCAACCTTCAGTGACTGAAAAGGAACAAAAAGAAGACTAATAAGAACGAACGGCAAAAATAATAATTATGATGAATGTAAATATGTTTAAATTGTGAACACAAACACAATCGCACCCATTATTTAATTGTTATCAAAATTTCGGATGACTAGATATACAATTCTTGATACAATTGATATAACAAGTAAGAACAAAGCAGCGGGTCGATTCCGTAAAAAGATTGCTAACCTTTTTTGAAAGAAATAAGATATGTATACATTACGGTTTGCGACAATCGATGAATTTCATACGTCATTTCAAATGCGCAATGTATATCTTATTTCTATGGATTTTAAACGAGAATTGTTAGCTGTCATTTTACGGAATCGAGCCGCAGGTATACGTGTCATTTACGTAAATAAACCTGTAAACAACTTTTATTACTAAAAATATTTGATCCCCACCCTGAACACAGTCGGGCTGATTCATTGTAGATTTTACTAGCGTTTGCAAATTTACGGTTTGTGTTTCAAAATCGTTTGCTAGAATATGGTGAAAACAGATCAATAATGACAGTGATTGATGACTAAATGACTAAACCGTAATCTATGATAATTCATGTTTTACACTACAATACTATACACGGAAATTAAAGATGAAAAATAACACGGAAATGGTAAAACTTAGAAGAAATATTTTTGTAATTAATGATCATCATATTGATAACTGATATTTTCATAAAGAAAAATACATAGCTGTTAAAGAATTTTCGGCACTAAATTACTTATTTCCGGTTTCCGTACCCTGAGTGTGCCAACGGATCTCTATTACTAAGTCTACTTTATCTGTCTGTGTGTCCGTCTGTCTGTCAATCCATTAAAAGACTATCTTTTAGACCGAAATCAGTAGATGTCTGAATTTTACACAGAATTTGTGTTATAATGGGGGGTTATCTAACAAATAATAAAAAGTTAAAAAAGACCAGGAAGGGGGGTCTCCATACAAGAAATATAATCGTTGTTTTTATTCTATCGTAAAAATGGAATCGTAAAAGTGAAAAATAGTGTGACCTATAAAGTATAACAACAAATAATAAAAATCGGCCAAGTATGAGACGGACCCTAGCAATTACTATTTTAAATACCGGTACAGCACCATCTAGCTTATTAAGAGAAACAGTAACACATTTGTTTGTTAAAAACGATAATCAAAGTTAAGCAACGTCGGGCTTGGTCAATACTTGGATGGGTGACCGCTTAGCGCACACATTTTTGTTTGTGTTTGTCAATTAAGTAAATTGTGGTAGGTACGGAACCCTCGGTGCGCGACTCCAACTCGCGCTTGGCCGGAATTTTGGTAATAAGCTTGCCAGTAAAAAAAAATATCAATACGATATGTCGAAAACTCCACCCACAACAAGTATTATCCTATCTTCAAAGATATAGGGTAAGGTTACCGCGTTCTCGGAAGAGGCAACTCTTAGGTTAGGGTCAGGGGCAGAGTGTACTTGACCTGAATAAGGATTTTCATAGTTTTTATGTTATTTTGTAATTTGTACTATTAAACTTGTGTGATGATAAAGACTGTGTGTGGCAACAAGATCTTTGTTCTGTCAAAGGTAGTCCTACCGTGTTTGGGCTCGTTAGATTTTTCTTGATGAGAATGTACCTACTCTGGTTCTAGAAGTCATTCAATTCTGATGACGGAAACAGGATGGAACTACATAACGCACATTCTTGCGATTAACCAATATATTAAATAGATCAGCGATAGACTTGTAACCATCTTATGAACTGGGAAATAAAAATAAATGTAAAAATTTATAAGTAAGATGTTTTTATTTTGATTTAGTTATGTACCAAAAAGCATGAAATAAATAAAAACATGGAGTCTATATATACCTACTTGCTTAAATAAGCTCACTTAAATAACTCAGCAGTAACGAGTACGTTCGATGCATTTTCCTTTTATAACTCGGCAATTTAGCAACGAATCGATAAGATTTTTAACGCATATTTCGTTTTATTTTATTCATAAGCACCTAAATGGCAAGAATTTGGGAACAGATTAAGCTAAATTGATAAAGATAAAAATAAGATTCTTTATATCTCGATCGTGAATACACACAGAAATATGTTTTCTACATTTTCAAGGGATATTTCGAATACATATTTTTATTTATTACCGCCGCCCTAACGGTGTAAATAAATGCCTAGATATAGCTAAAAGGATAAATATAGATATAGGATTTTTATCCAAAAAAATATCCCACAAAAATAGTTTTCTCTGCGGATCATTTCGAAGGGCACTATTCCTTCATGTTAGGAATGCAACAAAATGGAAGTTGTAACAAGGGAATTGTTTGACAAGATTTTAGGCACAGATATTTGGAAGGCCTGAAAAGAACAAGGAATCCTTTTTATTGCAACATGCTGTTGCAACCGCTAGACACTGAACCTACTTCAGGTGGCACAGGTTTGGAGAGACAGAGAAAAACAGAATAATTTTATCCCAATTCATTAAAGAGGAATTATATGATGATGACTGAATTCTGCGCGAGTAAGCCGTGGGTAAATAAATACCCAAAAATATTATTACTGATATACAAATACGAAAGTTTATTTGTTGACATAATTTTTTGGACACAAATAGTTTTCGTTCTCGAGCTAGCTATAAAATAGCTTGCCCAGCACATATTGTTCTACTTTTAAAGCGTCTATTTTGGACTTGATTCACCTCAACCGTCACTGCTTATTTTGTGTTACTTCATATAACAAAATATATCCTATAACCTGGTTACATAACATATAGCTATGAGTTTAAAAATATTGAAATTGGATTAAAGGATTCCCGCGTGAAAGGAACATAGACAGAGAGATGTTAGGTACTATAATAGGTATGTATCGAGTGAAAGAGTGTGTGTGTGTGTGTATGTATAGGTAGGTATGTCTGTTAATCCTTTACGCCGCCACACCTGAACCGATTTAGCTTAAATTTGGAATAAAGAATGCTTATACCATGAATAAAAACATAGGTTACCTGTAAACCCTGACCAATTTATATTCCTCGGCTCCAGCATTAGAGCCTGTTAACCATCTATCATTGACCTATTTATTGAGACAATTCCAATGAGATTAAACACGATACCTATGCCTTAAGTTGGTAAGGAGTGGGTATTTTGCAGTTCCAGGTGATGCTGCAGCATTACGTATGTATTTGCAATACCATTCAAGGCTTAGGATACCAAATGTTTGCTACCAAAAACAGGATACCAAAACGCGTACGTTACGTTACGCTCATCACACAAAAATTACTACAGGAAATTGGATACGGTTTTCACTTTTGTATTGCTGGCGGTCTAACTTAAAATCTAGTGTGTGTTTTCTCTTGATAAGCTGCCTAGAAACTGATTGAAATCATTAACTCTAAAGGTAGACCGGCCCAACCAGTTAAAAGTTTTCTATTAATAAATAACAATAATAAATTTTTGGTTTACACACAGCGCCATATGGCCTTAAAGTAACCTAGAGCTTGTGCTATGGATACCAGACAACGGATACAAATACATATACGTATATTACTTTTTTTTTGTAAATACATATATATCACACATAAATACACCCAGACGCAAGACAAACACAACAGTTTAGCATATAAATGTTTGTCCAGTGCGGGAATCGAAATCACACCCTCTGTATAGCTGTCGGCCACATCACCAATAAGGCTGCAAGGGAGTCGTATTGAACACGTGTATAAATTTTAATAAAAAATTGTTATATTGCATGCAACACCCATAAACAAAAAATAGTTTAGTACCTACCTTCTTGCGGGGAACAAGCTTGAAATATACATAGCACTTTGTGTTACAGTAGGTACCGACAGTATCTATTTCCTAATAATGGCCGATTGTTGCAACGAGGAATTGTAAATACTTGGTAAATGTTTACATCGTGCATAGGTGTATCACTTTACTGGATATTATACTACCGATTGGAACTACAACATGCTTAATTTAATATTTTATCCCTCTAATCCATTATACCATACTAACTACGGCATATGTTTTTTTAAGAAGTTGTTGGCTGTTTGTACCGACACTGAAATGATTTAAATGTGATTTTAACTCTAAAGACTCGTAATTACCATTCCAAGGGACTCATTTTATTTATAAACTTGTAAACGGTATTCACGTCGGATACCAACAGAATCTTTTAGTCTATCTTTACTTAATACTCAATAAATAAATAAATTTTGGACATTACACACAGCGCCGTCTGGCCCCAAAGTAAGCAAAGCTTGTTTTATGGATACCAGACAACGGATTCAAATACATATAATTTTTTTTTCGTAAAAACATACATATTTTATATAAATATAATGTAAAAGTCTGCTTTAAGGGCTTATGTTTTACTTTTTAGTTGATTTGAAGTCAGATTAATGTTTTTGTTAAAAAAAAATGATTGCGTTATACAGCACCAGGGTTTCTGAAAAGTAACATTCCACTGTACCCATATAAGTACTAGCGCCTAAAGTCA
This sequence comes from Apoda limacodes, assembly GCA_946406115.1. Taxonomy (NCBI): domain Eukaryota; kingdom Metazoa; phylum Arthropoda; class Insecta; order Lepidoptera; family Limacodidae; genus Apoda; species Apoda limacodes. The sequence goes on from OX291540.1 coordinate 24,915,448, forward strand.
ACAATCAAATAATATGTAGGTGTGTACAAATTTTATTGTTTAAACAAACATCCTACTGTAAGTTCTAGTACTAATTTATTGTATAAAACATATTTCACTGTAAGTTTGACAATCTACAGACAGATGTTAACCGATTTTATAGTATAAAAAAACAACGTTTTAGTAATAAAAGTTTTCAATGAAATATACAAAAATCTATTGTGATATCAAAGATTAGATATTCAAGTGCAGACATTTTGATTACGCCGCCGCCGCCCGCCGTCTGACATCCGCTTACGCTTTATAGGAAACTTGACATATGTACTTGACGATGTAGAAGATTTGAATAATACGTACATAATATATATTATTCGTATGGCACAAAGTTGTTATTCAAACAGCAGCAGAGCATATTTTTAAGTACGTTATGACAATAATTTGCAAACAGGTAGGTAGGTACCTATTAAAATAGAAGATTTTTTTTTTTTTTATTTTATTCAGGATACAGAAAGTCTTACACAAATTAATTTATATAATAGATTTATAAATAGACCTAAAGATCCATAAAATTTTAACAATAAGAAATCATATTGAAAAGTACGTGAAAGTCGCCAGTTGCTGTTATGTAAAATAGACAGGGTCATTATCTACCTACCTTAAATTATCTGTTTAATTGGTTCAACACTTCGTTTACCCTTTTTTAGGGTTCCGTAACCAAAGGGTTATTAGCGGAACCCTATTAATTAGACTCCAGTGTCCGTCCGTCCGTGTGTCACCAGGCATGTATCTCATGAACCGTGATAGCTAGACACTTGAAATTTTCACAAAAGATGTATTTTGCCGCTATAACAACAAATACTAAAGAACCGAACAAAATAAATATTGAGGAAGCTCCCATACAACAAACTTTTTTGGTCGATATTGATAACGGCAACAGGTACACGCTTAAAATATTAATAACGGCAACAGGTACACGCTTGAAATAATCACAGAATATTTAGTTATAGTCACTTTAAAAAAAAATGTTAAATTAAAATAAAACAAATATTTGAGGGGGGCTCCCATACAACAAGCGTGTTTTTTTTGCCGGTTTTGTAGATAATGGTACGGAACCCTTCGTGCGCGAGTCCACTCGCACACGTCGCACTTCGTCAATTTTTTATTAGAATTCAACGTGCAATAGAATATGCAAATATTTGTTTTAATTATCACAAGATCGCTTTATAAACGTGCGCTTAGCATAGTTAGTATTGCAAGGAGTTATATGAAAAGTATTTTTCAAACAAGGATGTACGTGGGATTCTTAAATTCACTTTATCTAAAAGAGCGTTGGAATCAAAATAATTATGTACCTGCTATTTGATAAAGGAAAAGGGTATCGAGAAAAGTGCGTCTAGTTTGCAGAGACTGTATCTACTCATATGAAGTGCTCTCGGCCAACTTCTCTCAACCCTTCCTAGAAGTGTAGTATAAGTGCACACTGTGTACTTATACTACATATTTTGAGCCGATTTTGACAACGTTTGCCTCCGTTATGGTTCAAGCTTATAAACTGAATTTTAACATAGAGGTTTCAGATCACCAAATTTTAACTTTTACATGTCTAAGTGTAATAGTTCACAAGATATGAAAGGCCAAAAATCACAACTTTAGGCACTCACAAACTCTGGTTCAATTGGCAGTACCTTACACTTTTGATAAGTCAGTGGACTCATCTACTTTACAGTTCATTTATTATGAGCGTCATTTTAAATGTTTTATAATTAATTTTTTTTTTGAATTGGGTATTGAACTAAAAAAAAATGTACAAGCATTATTTAAATACCTGAATGCGCTACACATAGTAGGTACTTGCGTTTTAACCCTTTGTTTTTGCGAGATGAAATAAAAGTGATACGCACAATCCATAGTCTAAGCATTGCTTTTGCGTCTGACGTCATTTGCAATACCTCGAGATCGAACGTACCGGCAATACGGGACGTATGCGTACTGGGGCAAGATTTAGCGTGCCTCGTAAGGGGTTAGTTTTGTGTCAAGAAAAACCCAACAAGCCCAAACTCAAACAAGGCTACATTGTGTATTTAAAAAGTTTTAATGGCCACCTTCAGGCTCTCCGTCAGACCAGCTCCATGGAATCACATTATTGCATTGTAACCGATATTACACAGCTTTGCTATTATATATCAGGTAATAGGATGCCAGCAAGTGTATATATGTATATAATGTCGCTGACATACGATCGAAGAAAGCTTTTGAAAAGCTTTTAATAGTAAGCTTCTAAAGGAGACTTACAACTGACAGAAAATTGAACTTCGTGTTTTCGTAGCTTTGAAGTCGAATGCCAAAAATTTGCAGTTAAAAATTGTCTCTCAAAGCAGATGGATTAACTTTTTTGTTTATACTTTAGTTTCTAATATATTCCGTACCTACACCTTTACAACTTTGTGTTCTATCGCTTGTCCGACTCGCACTTGACCCTTTCGGAAAATCCTTTCTTATCGGATGCCCACGTCATACAAAGAACACACCCTCCAATTTTTAGGTTTCTGCGATCAGCGGTTTAGGCTGTGCGTTGATCCGTCAATCAGTCATTCAGGACAAAGCATTTTATATGTTTAGATTGTTTAGTAGTTTCTTGATGAGACTCTCAAATCACAACAATTTCTTATAGCTTATAGTCATAATGTTTATTTACATCGGAAAGAAAAACAACGTCATAATATTTAAAAAATATTTAATGAAATTTAGCAATTTTGATTGTCGGATCCATTTAAGTAACTTATTATCTGAACGAGAAGATAATAACCAACAGTAATGTCGATAACAGTCACATATTATTGATCAATTCTTAAGTATGTTATTTATTATCCATTAATAACAAACATAGTGTTAGATACGCACCTGACGGTTTTACCCAGCCAACTAACAGAGCACAAACATACATACACACATATGACATACAGCGTGCTTTTAAAACAGGGCGGTTGCAATTATGCGCGTTGCAATTCATACAGATACATAAACCATTAGACGATGGAATGTGGCAAAGTAGAACATTATTTGCAAATGGAGGCAAAGCTCTCGATTACTCTGAGACAGGGTGTGTCCGGTACCTCATTTGCATTTGAACGTAAGCGTCTGTATTCATATCAAAACAAAATATCACGTAGAAGGATAAAGTTAATTCTCTGATTCCTCAAGGACTTTTCTACTAAGCTAATTAATTTAACGTAGGTAGGTTATTAGTAGGTAGGTTATTAGTAGGTAGGTAGTTTCAGATCTTCTATATAGAGCAATGAGTACCGTAAGCCAAAGTAAATAAATTCAGTTCTTTATTGGCCAAACTCAAGGACAATATTATCTGCCTTGCCAATTTTTTTTAACTTCGTCATTTTTAACGTCGCGGTTCTGTGGACCCAAATGCGTTTAATGTCTATGTCGGCAACCGTCAGCCAAGTACAGTAATACCCCGGACTTACGCGATAGGTGGGACCAAGCGCTATCCGTGTAAGTCGATTTCGCGTAAGTCGGGGTACAATTTTGCATATAAAGACATACAAAGTGTGTTTAATTGGGACCGGAGACTAAATAAAACAATAATTAAGGAAATAAATGTGTAACTAATTGTAGATAATATGATTAATCTGAATCCGAATAAACACAATCTGAAGTTATTTTGTTGTAGAAGGTTTCTGACGAGTTAATAATTTATAATAATAATGTTCAGTTTACACTTCAAAGATAATGTTTTTCTTTTCTTTTTTGAAGCAAAAGATTCGGTTCTACTTCGTTTGTATGCCATAGTACTTAGTACATCGCACAACATACAAAATCGTTATTTTCTTGTACCTACGCGTCGATTCCACGCTACACGTTTGAGCCTGAAAAATCGCGTAACTCCGAATTCGCGTATGTCGAGATAGTGTAAGTCGGGGTATTACTGTACTTAAACTATACTATCCATGGAATGATGACTGACAGTTTTTCAATTCTCATGTTAACCATTTTCAGAGTTCCTTAACTCAAAAGAAAAATAAAATAAACTTATATGATAATATTATATGTATAACGTATTTTTTTTTATTAAAAATAAACTTACATTAACAGTTAATGAATTAGTTATGACGTGTATCGATCTATGGGAGGGCAATTTTGATTTTGAAACACACAGGCCAATAAAGTTTTTGAGACTTGATTTTTGCGACGAACAAACTATGTACATACAAGCATAGATAAAATAATTATATTTTATTCTATGATAAAGTTCGCACGGAACCCTCCGGTGCGCGATTCTTGGATTTTTGTTTCATAATGTATTAATACTAATTATTACAATTGTATAGCATAATAATAATTGTATTAGTAACTAGTACACTCTGACAGTTAACCGTTTCAACTTACCATACTGGTGGGACCGCAGGTAGTGCGCCGTGAGTCTCAACACGCCAGTTTTGTCGATCTTGCGGCTGGAAGCGACCACGGGTGGAACCATAGCTGCCAGTTCTGAGATAGACTGGTTGAGTTTATCCCGTCGCTGCTTCTCTGCCTTATTTCGGATCTCCCGCGGATTATCCCTGGACCAATTAATTACACGTTAACAAAACGAAGCCGAAGTAATAGTTAACTTAGTTGGTCGTAACGGGTAAGGTAGTAATAATATAATTTATAGTAATATTTAATAGTAAACAACCGGTCAAGAGTGTGTCAAAACATGCTAAGGGTTCCGTTGCGATTACTTACTATGTTATATTTGATATCGTTATTAAAGTCTCATATAACATGAATTCGGTCTTCCATATCTCGCAAAGAATTTGATTTTAGTAACACGTGTCATATTTCAAAGCAATTTTAATTATTGTGCTAGTACCAACAGACCTTTCTGATAACGCATTTAGGAACAAATGTTCATCGACACGATCCTTACAGAAAATTGCCACTTTAAAGCCTTATATTAAAAACACCGCCACTTACGTTCAAAACATAACCCACAGTTTAGATCTAAGATATAAGTTATTAAAGAATATAGATAAAATTGACCATTACCCTTTTATCTGTAAATGTACTGAGCTTAAATTTTGAAAAAAAAATTACAGAAAATAGTTTTATACCTAAAACAGGAAAACCTATAAGAAATCTTGAAATAACGTGGTAAATCTTTTAATATTGCGGGCGTAGCCATAAACTTACAAAATTATAAATTTTTTGGGTATTTGAAAAAAACTTTTAAAATCCTTTTATGTACGGAACCCTCTATGCTCGAGTCCAACTCGCACTTTACTACATGACATTGTTTTTAAAAACATTATATTTTTTTGGGAGTTTGCTATATTAATTCTTACTTTTATTATATTATTACCTATGGGTATTATAAATATACCTATTTACTTACGTCAGAAACGATAAAGCGCAATATATGATTTTAATAGGTAAGAAAGATTAAATATTTATAAATGATTATAACTTATAGAGCTATAACCTAGCTTCAGATATAGAAGGCTTGCTTCTATTCGTGATGATGAAAATTGTTTATAAAGATTATAAATATTATTAATATAATACAGGATCAAAAAAAAATCATTACTAAATTCAAAGAAAAAAAAAATCTAATATCAGACCGGTGGGAAATTCATAAAACAAACCCCTGGTAGCTGTAGTCAAAAATATAGCCTAGCCCAATTTGTAGGGTTCTGCAAACTGTCATTCCGTCTGTCTAGTTGTCTATCTGGCTGTCTGACTGTCCGACCTTGACGGGGCCCTTTTTATACTAAAATTATCTTACTGAATGGGTGTTAGTAAGAGGGCTTTCTTAGTAAAATCCCTAGTGATTTAATGAAATTCAATACAATATTAGATCCCTAGGAATCAAATGACTTGCTTTAGTTTGGTTTGCATGACATATAATTAGCCATTATCGAGTACGGCGTCAATGATATACACTAGTAATACCCATAGGAAATACCCCAGAAGAGGATTTTGTCACTATTCAGAGTCCAGGGCTCCCAAAGCGCAAATACATTTGCTTTATGGGCGTTAAACTAAAATCAACAATGTAAATCTCAAATAGAGCTCATTTTTCAGTGGCAAAAATATATTATAGGTATGCAAACAGCTTAGCGTAAAAAGTGGAAAATAATTAATTACAGTTATATCACATAAGATATAAAAATTCTATTACAATAATTTTCTAGCTTTATAGTCACTTAACATTTCATAATAAATAAATTAAGTTCCCGCTACTAGTTGAATAATAATGATTATGAATTAAAAATAGAAAAACGAGAGTTTCGGCCGTTAATTTTTTAAATCGATGTTTTAAGAGATCTCTTAAAACAAATACAGTAACTAACTAGTTAAAGAACGTAGAAAGCAATTCGTCTAATCCAGTCTGAAGCTTGCAATGGGACAGTAGAATCGATTTTAAAAACGAGCAGAAACTACTCATTCAATTATGGAGCCTTAATACTGTCGAGGGAGAATCTTTTCAAATGTTGACAAAAGCCTTTTGATATAAATCCATTAGTAATTGGACAATACTTGCTGATTCAACTCTCTACATGGCAGTAGGTAATATATATCATAAATAAATATTATACCCGGACGATCCACCCGGATTACAGGAACCGGTTATGCTCAGTTGTGGCAAAGGCTTTTATAGTGCTTTTCTCGAATATTATTAAGACAATAACATATTAAAGTACATGTTTATTTAAAACAATAATTATATTGACAACTGTATTGACAATAATAAAAATAGTTTAGGTAATTTTGCCGCCATTTCGCCGCGATCAAACGTCGATTTCTTTTTTTACTTTTTTTTATGGCGCATTCTTATTGTTGTTCCAGTTCGAAATTTAAATAAAATTTGACGATCTTGATTTTTTAGTTATCAATGTTCCTTTCATTTTCAAATTACATATTCGACTGCTCGAGCACTCGAGCGGCCGGCTAAAACATTGCGGGCCGCTCTCTAATACTGTACTCAAAGTACGCTTTATATCAAAGAAGCTTGTGCGATATATGGTCGCATATCGTAGCATGTGTAAGAATAAATATATTATTATCAATTGCAAAATTTTCGAAGGTGAAACCAAAAGTATAATAAAATCTAATTACATGTTAGTTTACGTATTTAATTTTTAAATATATTTTTTAAATACTTCAATTGCTACAGTGTACATGTAATTTCAGTATGAAATGAGTAACAGTCAAAGAAAATAAAGATCGACAGCGAATTGTTCTTTAATAACTCAACTCAAATTATGGATGCAAAATGTAAGATCCAATCATTTCTAGAAATACCGGCTTGCCTTTACAAAGTTCTTTCTCACACTTTAAAAATAACAATTTCCGTTTATACAATTTTACTGCTAATTTATAAACTGAAGGTGCTGCGCCGGGCGGCGCCCCGGTAAAGTGTAATTTTACATTCAGCATTGAATTACAAAACTAATGAAATTAGAAATAGTTAACAAAGTTGTGTTTCCTGCTACAGCGATTAAATTGGGTGCTTATGTGTTATCTATACTATGTAGCTTAATACAATAAAGCTCATAGTTTTTTTTTTTTGTTTAAACGCGCTTATCTCTGATTTTTTTTTGGTTTTGATAGCCTAATTTTTGAAGACTGCTATAGGCTATTTAATAACACGCTTTGACCCTTAGAAGGCCAACAAAAGAAAAACAAATCAAAAAGAAACCTAAGCGAAAACGAAGTAATAGCGTGGGCCAGCGATGCATTGCGGGGTCTGCCATCAGAGAGGGCACAACAAAATCTGCCAGGTCAGGTAGCAATTAATAAAGCTGAAGAGTTTGTTTGTTTTTTTTTTTGTTTGAACGCGCTTATTTTTGAAACTACTAGTCGGATTTGAAAAATCTTTTTGCATTTTATAGACCAATTCTTGAAGAAAGTTATAGGCTTCTTAACATCACGCTGTGGACAATAGGAGCAAAAATAAAAACAACAGAAAAACGCTAAGCGTAAACGGGAACCATAATCCCGAACCATCGGAACCCTAGAAATTGACATAAACATATATTTTATCACTAGCTGACCTGGCAGACGTTGTTCTACCTCTTTCCATTGTGTTCCTTTCCATTCTGTTCTTTTCCTGTAACGCCGCGTAGACTAAAAATCCAAATATAATTAAAAGTGTACAGTTTTAAAGATATTAAAAGTTATTAATTGAAATGTTTACATTGTCTAAACTTGTTTGTTATTATTATTAGCACAATACTTTTTATCAGTTAAATGTTTATCTTATTGTATTTGAGATACAGTCAGGTAAGTTGCAAATTGTTTTTTTCTAATAAAAGTACAAATTAAATTTTCTCTATACTATAGGTATTATAATAAAATTATTAGATAGGTATATATGCGTAGTTTATATTACTTACATTCGTTACCTTCACATCATTATGCACTAGATTAGGTATATTTTTTTAGATTATAAACTTTTTTATCTATACATATAAAATACTTTGTCCTGAATGACTGACTGACGGATCAACGCACAGTCTAAACTGTCGATCTTTCTCAACCAGTTCGGATGTTTGTATTTTTTTATGTATATTCGGGCATAAGTCCGTTATATACATATATTAATATGGGACCATCTCGGAAGTATACCAATTTAAATAAAAAAAAATTTGAATTGAAGTAGTGAATTTAAAACTTAAATTTTTGGTCAAAACAAATAATTAGAGTTACTTTTGGATTTGGTAACACGCCTTTTATTTTGATGATGTTTTTAGTGTTTTAGTGTACGAGAAAAGAAAGCAATTCGTCACTTAAAAGTAAAAAATAAAACTTTTTAACATAAAAACTGTAATTCAGATCAGATTTTTGGAAACAAGTAATTATTTTTACCCATTTAGTGCATCTTTTTGAAGCCGGTTTTTTTTTTTTTTATTTAAAGGTTTTTTACTCAATTAAAAGTAATGTAATAAAATCCGAAAAAAACCCTTTTTAAATTACTCCTTGAATATTAAATCTACCTCTCCTCCAAATTTTAAACTTAAATCGTTATCGTTTTAAACATTGCTTTTTATATTTATAAATAATTTATGCAATAGCTGCATTCTTATTTAACTAAAATACAATACATACAACAAATATGAAAATAAAATCATTTTTAGTTATTCGCTGCAGAGTTCGCATCTAGCCTTACTTTGGGTTAACTTTAATTTGATGTAAGTTTGAAGTGGCATCCATATCTTTCTCCTCTAGTGAGGGTTATTTTAATAATTACATTGTAACTCGATATGATATTAATTTCGTTCATTCACAAGCTTTTTGCCTGAGAAAACAAACACTTACACCTTACTTTTTTAATCAAAATTTGACTTCAAAACACAGTATATCATATATTTGCCATTTATAATAACATCAGTTAGTTTGAAGTGGCGCCCACTTAACGCTCTTGTACAACAGAAATAGATGTTATTCATACTGACCGGTGTTTTGAAATTGTTCAGTACCTATATAATGGATTTTATTTTTGGATTCAATTAACTTTAATGGTTAGATCTTCTTAGTCCAGGCACAACAGAGACGTTTATTAAAAATAAACATAGATAAATTATTATAATTACTTTGGAAACATTATCTGTGTCGTGATCAGATATATAAAGGTTAAAAATTTATATAGATTTGTAGAGCAATGACTTTGGAATTTGAAAAAAATGGTAAAATGTATTACTTTAGAATAATATGAATTGAAAAAGTGGTCAATCGAAGAATCCAGTTCGGCAAAATAATAAACGGTAATAAATCTATCGGTTCGGCTGACAGCGATCGGTAAAAACCACAAAATTCTTTCATCAAAAATACAGAAAGTGTGACAGAGTGTGGTGCCACTAGCTGCCAGTAATGACTTACTGTACAAAAACGTAATCTTTAACTGTTGGCCCCTTAATTAAGCTCAGAGTTGCTTAGAAAGCTACAGACGGAGCTACGCTAGGAGTTTGTTTGTGCGATAAAATTCATAAAAAAAAATTAGATGAAGGACCAAAAACATCGACATAACTCAGATAGTTAGCAAACGGAAAGAGCAATGGGCACTGGGCAGGCCATATCACTCGTCAAACCGTTAACCGATGGGAAAGAAAATTTCAGATGATGCAGGGAGAGTCGGCCTTCTACCACGTGGACAGACAAATTGCTTAGATCCGCAGGAAGTCGATGATTCGCCAAAATTTCATTAACCAGTGTTTCTTTTTCAGAAACCTTTCCAGGCGCATGCAGAACAACTATCCAAAGTTTCATGCCAATAGGATCACTTTGTTATCCTTCTGTCTGTCGATCTGCTACTACCAGTTTTCCCAGGAATGCGTATAGTTATCGAGTTGAATTTAAATTAATACCAAATACTAATGCAGCATAAATCCACCACACACTTTTTTCTACGGACCCTTGAAGCTGTATTAATATCAACCCTTTAAATCTATGCAATCAAAAAGTGTGAACATTTATGCTGCAAAGGTATTGATATTCACAAATAAATCAATATTTAGGGTACGCCCTGGAATAATTAAATTTTGCAAGAAAGACATAGCAGGACGCGTTTGATCCAGGGTTTATTTGTAAAGTGAATGAAATTAAAAATTTTGTGTGGGTTTCGGGGGCGATAAATCGATCTAGCTAGGTTTAATTTTGGAAAACGTCGTTTTATCCGTGTTTTCAGGCAATGATAAACTGAAAAATATGACCCTTCCTGAAATCTTTTGGCGAGTAGTAATACTATTATTTTTAGCGACACAGCAAGACTAAAGCTACTGGACAATAGATGGCGTTGTACAAAATATATGTAAAATACATATATATAGGAATTGCTCGTTTGAAGGTATTAGATACTTACATGTCTTTAGGCTTCAGTGGTAACAAGTTTAAGTTTATTTCTTGAGCCTCAATTTACAATACTAGAAATTGTCGCATGTATGTGTGTCGCATTTATATTAAACTCATCTGACTACGAAGCCATTTTTTAGTTCTGTGCGTTTCAGGACATAATGAATTATATCGTCCGACATTTTTATAAACTTGCGGTTTCTCTTGAAAAAAGAAAAAAAATTGTTTACGAGTAAGTGTGATGAAAAATAAATTAAAAAAAAATTTGATTTTTTTTTTTTTGTAAAATATAGAGAGAACTCTCTTTATTGAGCTATTTGTAGATTGGATTGTTATAATATATTTTGTACTATATTTAGTACTTTCATGTCCGACTTTAAAGTGAATATCAGTTAGAACTAATGTTGACTCACATTGGTGGAAGGAAAGTGATTTATGATTAGCTAAGGACTAATTTAAGATGTCATAATTAATTTTTTTCGAAGAAAATATTTTTAATTAATTTACCTTTGACATTATCATAAGTACTAATATATGGTATATAATTATATAATATATTATAATATTATACTTATATATTGAATCAATAATTTTTGATTCTTCTAAAAGTACAATAGAATACCTTATTAGGATATATTATGGGATAAGTTTCTCATAATTCGACAAATATTTAAAAAATAACACACATAAGTTACAATATTTAATAAAACACTATTATTCCAACTCTTTGTTATCAACTCTTTTCATGTTGTTATCTGTTCAAGTAGTAAAGTTTTCCAGATTTTCTTCGCGTTCCCGTCCCGAAGATGATGCACTTAAAAATACAAACTCGAGTAGGTATACAGAGAACGGGTTTTAACTGAAATAAACAGAAAATTGCCGATATTTAGCTTCTGAATCTAATTAATACCGACAGCACCAGTAGAAACGCGATAGTTCCAATGTATGTGGTAACTTCGCATTATTACTAGTTAGTCAGTACGCGTCATAACGGGTTTTGGAATTTTACGGTAGGTAACTTTTAATTTAATTGTTTTGGATAGTTCACTGAAAAAGTTTATAATGTACTTCAAGTTTATCATAAATCAACTGATACCGAAACAATGTATCTAACTAGTAGACGAAATTTTAAGTTAGTATTTTTTCAGGTCCGTCCTGAATTTGCACCATTGAAACATAATACAAATTATGAGTTTTTTTTATGTATAATGATATATTTATGTATCCCAACAAAAACATGTGTATAAAACGTTCCAAGTCAGTTGAGATGAATTTTATATAAAATCGAAACTTTTTTAACACCATGTTTTTGTTTATAAACACGCAATAAGTCCGTCACGTTATGTTTTGCACTAGTACTAGCAAATAAAGTAGACTTTTGCACGAGGATTTTTAACAATTACCATAGCCTTGCTTAGCTGGTGCGATGAATATAATCTTTCTGCGTCAATAATTGAAATCAACAAAAACGTAAATTTTTAACAAATATTTAAGCTTTTTGTTTACTTATCTATTATTTTACTATTTATATTATTGTATAATTAAAAATGAATCGCCGAATGTATGTACGCGCATAACTTCCGAAAGACCGCACCAAATTAAATAATTCTTTTGTTGTGGTTTGTACAAGGTTTGTTGAAGAAATAACCATACAAGTGCGAGTCGGACTCTCGGACTAAGAATAACTTTCGAACGACTGCACCAAATTGGATAATTATTTTTTTGTAGTGTTCGTGATAGTCAGGACAAAGATTTGTATAAAAAAAGAAGACCGGTCAAGTGCGAGTCGGAATCGCAACTAAGGGTAAACCAACTAATTGTAATCAAATTTTGGTAAGTTGTTGCGCAAAAGGCGCAGGGGTGTCTTATTTATATTTAAAATAAATTTATAATTATAAGGCTTATTATACATAATGAAAAATAGAACTTTACAGAATTAAAAAGGTTTAATTGTGTGCCAGTGACAAGAAACTTTTGGACGACTGACCTACGACAGGAAAGTGGTTTTTTATAGTTTATAATACTATTTAGGTAGATCCTGCCACCTTATACGTTTTACTCCTTTCAGACTCATTAGATGTAATTTAGGGCTCCCTTAGGTCCCCTTAGAGGACATTAGGACAGGCAGACGTGTTCCATGTAGGAACAACAACCAGTATCAATTTGCGATAAGTAATTGCCTTGCAGTTTTTGATAATAATTATAGGTTTCGCTTTACCTGTCATCTTGGACGAAATAAGAACCAATCTACATAAAATAATATGGCAGTTCATGTTACCACAGCAAATAAAGCACGAATAGGAGAAAAGGGAGAAAATTAGAGGAGGGGGAAAGAGAGAAGGGGCTAAAGCGAAACAACGTTCGCGGATTCAAGTATGGAGAGTCGTTTAGCCTGCGCCAATATTGGTTTTCTCTCCGGAAGGAAAAACAAAAAAACATTTCACTTTACAAGGCCTTACAATAAAGTATAGTCGAGTAAATATATTGCGATTTTATTTCATTACATGTTCGTACCGTAAACGGAACATCTTGTTTAATATTTTTTTGTATGTCCACCACCACCCGTGGCGGGCTAGTAGGTTATTTATATTTAACTAATTGTTTAATTTTATACAAAACCCTATCATTTAATAACAAAAAAATAACTATTAAATAAATTGGAAACCACCACGAAGAGTCCGAAATATGCGGAAATGAAAACAATGTTTAGAATATAATTTAATATAAATAAATGGCTTCCCTTGCCTAGTGTGTTACGGACTAGTCAGGTGCAAAGATGTTATTGTTTTAAATGTCCCTATAACCGTATACTCGTCCATAATATAGTTACGAAGTTGAAGCCATTGTGTGAACAGCTGTTCGTGTCAACTACTCGAACCCGCTCGCGAAGGATTGTTACCAGAGGGCTTAGCACGGGCTACTATCATACAACCAAGGACATGTCTTTGCGTGTCGCATTGTTACGTAATGTGACGTCAATCAACTATTTCGTATGAACAGGATAGTTTTACTGAAGCCCAAAGATGGTAATGTTCAATGTTTACATAGAAAATTGTTTTCCTTGCGACCATCACGTAACTACAGTTAGTTAATTACGTTATACGATAGCAAAAGCATATCATGCTGAGCACACACTTGGTGTTTTGTGCAAGGTCAGGGCTTAACTATGGACGATATTAAATTAGCCTATCTACATTCGATACGTAAAACTTGGACGTAGGTATCTATTTATTAACCGACTTCAAAAAAGGAGTTTTCAATTCTGATATTTGTATTTTTTTTATGTGTGTTCGGGCAACTCCGTTATATATAGACGGGTTTTCAAATTTCTTTTTTTATTTAAAAGGTTATAACTACTTCCGAGGAGGTCATATTAATGTTGTAAATTTAAAACTTAAATTTTTGTTCAAAAACAATAATATTGGTGTTAATTTGTAACTGGTGTAACGCCTTTTATGTTGTTAATTGTATAAAATTTTGTTAGTATCGACGTTTTTAGTGTACAAGAAAAAAAGCAAATCGTCACTCAAAAGTAAAAAAATAAAACTTTTTTTTTTAAAAAAGGCTTCAAAACGATTCAGTTAAAGGGTAGGTATATAAATAATTACTTATTTCCAAAAATCTTTTTGAAGCACATTGTTTTATGTTTGTTAAAAAGTTTTTATCATTAAAATATCAACGCTTGCATAGGTTGCGTGGTTTGATGTGTCAAATTTATACATATCTATATTTGAAGACTAAATATGTACCTACGAGCGTATCTTTATGTCCATTGGATAATTATTTATTTTTAGATTTATTAACTGAAGACTGATTGTCTTTATTTCGAATAGAAATATATTAGCCATTAATTAGATTTGAATAAAATGCACTTTGCACTATTGTGTAGGGTCTTTGTTCGAAATGGTTTATATGCATAAGTTTGTAAAACATACTAAGACTTATGGCACCCAACTGTAGCTTATGATAACAATTAATTCAAGCTTAAACTAGTAGGTATGCTAAAACAGTTCAAACATTAAATACTTTCATAAATTGGGACCTTTTTTTGTAATTGAAGACGGTTTATTTGTACACGCACGCGAAATCTACCATCAACGTTGCTAAGGCGGTTTTTCTATGGTCCAGGAACGTCTGTGTTTGACTATATAGTCAATTTGTCCTAATTCTAATGTAGTTCCAACACCTTTTTGATCTTGAGGGCAAGGTAAACTGTCGTACCATCCAGGAAAGCGTTTCGGCGTATTCTCACACCTCTGTTTAGCAGAGCTGGGTTATTATAACAATAATTTTGTTTTCACCTCACCAGCACGAAAAGGATAGTTTTTCTGTCCAAATTTAGTGAGCAAAATAGAATTTTGACGAATTCGAACATTGACTTTTGGAATTAACACGATGATGAAAAAAAAAACAATACAATGACTGGTCAGAAACAAATTTCGGGACAAGTACTTAATCTCGTTACTCAAATCGCTACGCTCGTGATTTAATTCTAGCCTACCTCGCTAGCTCAGGATTTAAAGTCGGCACTTCTACCAAAAAACGCTTTTGCTCACTTGTATAACAAATAACTATTATACAAGTGGGTAAAAGCTTTTTTGGTGCTCACTTGTATAACAAATAACTATTATACAAGTGAGTAAAAGCTTTTTTGGTAGAAATGCCGACTTTAAATCCTGAGCTAGCGAGGTAGGCTAGAATTAAATCACGAGCGTAGCGATTCGAGTAACAGGGTTAAGTACTTGTCCCGAAATTTGTTTCTGACCAGTCATAGTATTGTTTTTTTTTTCATCATTGGGTTGAGCTGAGCATAGCAAGGGATTTAAAGGCACGAGACCGAAAAAATTTGCTCACGCGTCCAACATACAAATCTTTAACTCTACGTGACTTTTCTGGTAAAAAGTTAAGTTCGGCATTGGAGCCTTGTTGTCTTAATTCTTCTGGTGTCAGAGAAATATCTTCGTAGCTTGTATCGCCCATTTTTCAAACAAAAGAGTATTCTTAATTAAATAAACAATCTTATGTTCAAAAAACTAGCATGCCGCCATTTTACTTTGTTTATTTTTTAAAATTGAGGTTGCGTTCGGAATTGTACCTACTACAACCTATGCCATTGCTATCAAAACAACGTATGATATTTTTTAAGTTAACTTTTAATAATACTAATAATTTATAAAAACTCACTTAATAACGAAATAATGCTATGTAGTTATATTCTTAATTAAAATGAACAAGGTTAAGTATTTGTCCCGAAATTTGTTTCTGACCAGTCATTGTATTGTTTTTTTTTTTATCATCGGGTTAATTCCAACCAAAAGTCAATGTTCGAACAGTGAATAACTTTGCCTGACTAGTCAGCAAAATTCGATTTTGGCGACTGAATTTGGACGGCAAAACTATCCTTTTCGTGCTGGTTAGGTGAAAATAACTATTATTTATTAAGCTAAGGATACTTATAAGGACATTATAATGTGAAGCTTGTAGCTTTATTTGTTTAGAATTTGTGCAAAGTAACGAAAATTCGACACTGGTAAGTACTATAGTGTAAACAATCTGTACACTATTTAAGCTTGCATTGAAATTGTTCTTAATGTTTTTGCAGTTGGGTTTTTTTAATTATTATTTTTTTTAAAAGCTTTAATAAGCAATCGAGACTTGGTAAGTGTTTAGGGTTCCGTACCCAAAGGGTTATTAGCGGAACCCTATGACTAAGACTCCGCTGTCCGTCCGTCTGTCACCAGGCTGTATTTCATGAACCGTGATAGTTAGACAGTTGAAATTTTCACAGAAAATGTATTTGTGTTGCCTATACGTCAAAGACTAAAAAACATAATAAAATAAATATTTAAGGGGGCTACCATACGACAAACGTGATTTTTTTGCTCGATATTGATAACGGCAACAGGTAGATGCTTAAAATATTCACAGAATATATAGTTATATAGTCACTTATAATAAATAATTAAATTAAAATAAAAAAAAATATTTAAGGGAGGCTACCATACAACGAACGTGATTTTATTGCCGTTTTTATAGACAATGGAACGGAACCCTTCGTGCGCGAGTCCGACTCGCACTTGGCCGATTTTTTACAGAAGCATTCTGTAAAGTGTTATTGAGATTATTTTTTTGTATGATGTTTTTTGGGTGCGGTCCATCAAGTTATTATATATAATCAATCATTTATTTTCTTAAATAAGTAAAAATATATACAAAGATTAAATAAAAATCAACTTTTTGAGCCTGTATAGTATCAATGAAATATGAATAAACCTGATTTTAATCGAGGAGGATATTCTTAATGAACAATTTCTTCTGAATAACACAGGGTTTTTAATTAAGAACAAGTGCAAGAACAATGAAAATTCATTAAGATATGATTTAACCGTAATTAATGCATCATTAATTCGGTTGATTATATATCATAAAATACAGGGTATCTTTCTATAATATTATAAATGTGAAAGTATGTCTGGATGTGTAAGTATCTCTCTATAACTCGGCAACGACTGAACGGATCGTTATGAAAATTAGCTCACATATTACGTACTACCCATATTAACAAATAGGCTTATTAGGTTCCCGCGGGAATAATTATAACTGACCTTTAACAAACTATAGCTACAGCTAAAACAAACTTTGTTAGTATAATTAGGTAGTCAATTAAGGAGTTCAACGCCAATCACCGAATTTAGGGCGGGCCGAGCCGCTGGCAAAATCTTTTTTTTATATATTTAAGGGGTTCACTATTACATAATAAAGGAATGTTTCCTACTAAAGTTTTACTATCATCAATAGCTATTGAGGGTATTTTCCCACGAACCTCCTTTTTTTTCCTTTACTTCCAACCTTTGTAATAACATATGGTATTTATGTTGGGTGTAAATGAGGAATACAAAAACTATTAACGTGCTATTAGTAAAGATATAATTTTACTTGTTACACAATTTATTGGACATCTCTTAATTTGTAAGAAAATTATTTGCACGTCGTTATTATTACTTTTGATTGAAATGTGACCACTTACACTTAGAATAGTATCTAGATGGTAAGTACCATTTATTACTATAAATTTTTTAAAGGTAGTACATATAGTATTATAAACATTACGGGTTCATCTATAACTGGCATAGAAACCAAACTCACACAATGTTTGGTTTTAGAATAGCGGAGCGCGCTCTAAGCGGATACTTTTATTGTACTTGTATTTAAGATACCTATACCTATGACATAAAAATTAAATAGTATAAGTTGGAAGTGTCTCTATTTGTTGAACAAGACCTACAAAGTTTTGATTGCATATCAGATAATTTGGATATATTCCAAAACCGCTTTAGTAATGTTAATAAGATTTTATAATTGTATCAAAAGTAAAATGAGTTAATGCCAAATACAATTATATATTTTTAGGTTTTTTATTTAAGAGAGAGAGATTATTATTATTGGTAGTTTTTTACTAACAATCGGACTTTTAATAGGCGTTTTAAACACAATTTCCATTGTTTAACTTTAAGGGGTTCACTAGTGCCGCCAAGTAATACTTATTTTTAATTTAAAAAACCGCCACTTCTAGCAGAAGTGCTATATAGAACTCGCAGTTTTTACCTAGAAACTACCAAAACATTCTAAAAATAGCTTACAACTATGTAGTTAAGAGGGGTAATTTAAATCTTACTTTTTAGCAACGTCACTTATTTTTCACCATTAGGCGATGAACCGGTCATTCGACGCCAATACAACTGATTTCTTAAACTACAAACTCTTAAACATCAATTGCTATATTTCTTAAATGACTAACTTTCATTCAAACTTTTACAACACAATAACTCTACTCTATAAACATGTCCTAGTGCAAAAGTTACAGTGGATGCCGTTACAAGAACGGGCACGCCAAGTTTTAAATTTAGCTTGCAACTCGCATTAGGTAGGGGCTGTTTATTGCAGCTGATCGCCAACTCGCATTAAAACTAAGTACATCTCCATATGATGAGTGAATGAAATTTTGACTTCGATAATTAGCTTAGGAACCAACAATACGCACGAGACTTGAAACGATGCTTAACACTTTTTAAATCTCTAAAATTCTTTACGCTTCCACATTAACAAATATAGTTAAAACTTATTAAAAACATATCTAATTTTTTTATCTGAGACCTAAAAGAGAAAGAGGTCTAAAATTAAGTGCAAGTGTGTGTGCGTGTGTGTTAGCTCCACCGATACCTACATACAATAAAATGACACTTTAAGCAATGCATATTCCTTCTTTAAAAAATTACTTACAGAATTATGTATTTTTACATTTCTGGTAATTTATCTATAAAATAATAAATTAGATTTAGTTACATTACGTAGTTGATTATGAAACTATGGATTCCAACTGTAACATACATTTACGATTTAAATAATTTTCTAAACATATTATTTGATATTCAAACAGCTGTTTGGATAATTTCCAGAATATATAAGTTACCACATTACGCATAATTATGGAATCAAAATGCCTAATAAGACAGAACAGAATGCAGTAGAGGTAGGGCACAGCGAGTACTCAATCGAATGAGCAGCCCGAATTGGGAAAGTACCTCCACCATACAGAAGATATGTTGTCGTTTACATTGTACAAGCTTTGATTAGTTTGGGACCAGATGGCTTTATGTGTAATATTATATTTATTTGATGAAGAATAAACGAGGAAGCAATCGAAAATTAAGTCTCCATTTGTATAATGGGATGTGTTCTGAGGAATTGTTCGAAATGATGCCCGTGGCTACTTTCTATTATTATACCGCTCGCCATCGGCATGAAATTTATTCTCACGCTTTAGAACCTAAATGGTCGCGTATTTTGCCGTTTTAGGGAAACTTCCTCCCGCGAACACTTGGCTTGCTGATTGAGCTCCCCCCGCCAAGGCTTACCCTAGGGAAGACAGTATGGGTTTTATAAAAAAGTTATTTAATTTTTTTAAGGTTCGGCAGTAGTAATCAGTAATATTATACAGAGGTAAAATTTGTTTCTTTGTTATAGTATGTTTGTTTGTTTGTTTATATGAAGGGGTAATTTTTCGATAAATTTGTTTTGTAGCATTGCAAAAAACAATTATAACATTAAATTTTTTTAAGTCAAATGTTTAATACCTTATTTTGTACTTGATGTTCCCCGTGTGATAGTGCCCTACAAAATTGTTTTTTTTTCTAGTTATCGCGGTTAGGGCACTGAAGGTGATGAGATAATATTATTTTCAGTAAGTTATTAACCTCATTAAATTTGAATTCTAAGTGGCAGAGATAAGAAAGAATTTTAGGTATAATAAATAAATAGTTGAAGGCTACAGTGTATATTCACGTAGATTCTCTAAATTTTTGATAGACATGTGATTTACACGAAATCAGAGGAGTTTGGACCCAAATTTGACCTATGTGGCCAAATAGTATAAATCATAAAACCCCCCTGTCGCGTCTGTCTGAGCACCAAATATAGGGTCAAATTTGGGTTTTCAGCAATAATGAGTATAATTTTGGGTTTTCAGTTATAATGAGTATAATGAACAGAATATACTCTAATGCACACCAAAGAATTTAAAACAAAAAAACTAGACGCCCTTATTGCTATAAAGCAATCTGTTCCAGGCAACCTTAGGGTACAAGTAATTGGTATAGAAGCAAGATAAGTATTTGTTGCAGAAAGGAAAACTTTAAAAAGAGAAAAACAACCAAAATACAAATAGTTAATAAAATACATGAACATTCATACAGATACATAAACATACAGATGAATACATACTTAGATTAATGTGTTCATACCTACATACATGGATATATACACTACATTATTGTAGGACATTATAAAAAAACTGGTTGCCTGTAAAGTCGGTATACGGGCGAAAGTTTTACGTGACAATGATTTTATGTCTGTCTCTCTCGCTCTTAGGCGGGCGCGTGCCTCTCACTCGCTCTCATTGTGAGCGCATAACGTGAGCGGAGCGTAACGCAGTTTCTTGAAGTGTCACCCGGCAAACCAATTTATAAGACGTCACGTCAAAACCCAGAGTACTATCAGCAAGACTATAAATTGTGAATTAAGGTTTATATAATGGATTTTAAATAGTTTTTTAAATGTGGCAGATTGTAAGCACCTGATAGAGTTCCATTACTTTGCTTTTCCATAAAAAGTTTCATAATTACATAAACAGTAAGAAATAAATGAAATTCGGTACTACGACTTGTTATTTTTAAAATAAAGCTAGTAGAGGAGCGAAGTCTTAGAGTAGAAGAGCTAATAAACTGGTATCGCTTCTTTAGGTAGGTCTATTTATTAAGGTAAGGTAAGTTTATTAACTTGCTTCTCTGTAAGATTAGTACAGCAAGCGTCAGCATGATTGAGGATAGAAAGGAGCACGTTTAAAGTCATGATATTAATTAAAAGAGCCAATAGGACCGAGGATTACACGCACACAAAGCATGCCACGCCAGCAGTAAAATTGCACCAGTCAAAAAACGCCAGCAGTAAAATTGCACCAGTCAAAAAAAATATGATCCATCTGGATGTGCTGTCCGCGGTCGCTTTATTTTTTTTTATTACTGTTAAAAATATGTGAAGAGAGTGCAGGATACCCAACAAGATATCAAAGTTTACTGTATTAAATGATAAAACTCAAAAGTAAGAGAACAGTTACTTGTTCGGTATCCACACTAAAGCGAATATCATCAGTGACTTTAGCTAGTGATGTAACCGTACTATGACCAAGGCAAAAACCCGATTAAAAGTGATTCAACAGATTAATATTAGTTAGGAATAAGTTTAGCTGCTAATTTATAAGCCGTTCAAGAACTTTGGAGAGAAATGGTAATTCCGATATTGTCGGAAAATCAGAAACGTTAACGGTAGGTAAAAATGAAATAGGTTTTTTGGGTACTGGTAGTATGTGAGCATTCTTCCAAGCTTTGGAAAAAATACCTGAAGTAATAGAAATATTGAGGATATGAGTTATAATAGGTGTAATCAGATCAAGGAAAGGGACGATATAATGCAGACGTTACGAAAGGCACTGGATGATATAGCCAAAACACACTCTTAACAGCACATTCAGTAAATTGATGAAAATAAAAGCAGAGAACTCAGGAGTTGTGTTCGAAGAAATATGATTAAGCATGATTGGTATTTACTGCTATCAAAGGCAGCTACTAAACTAAAATGTTTAATGAGGTAATTTAAATAAAAAATCCTAGAGACTTAAGCGACTTCAAAATTCGATCACTGTTTTAACTGAAATTTGGTTATGTGGATATAAATATATGGCGTCGTTGTGGATCCCTACATACTATACTGCAGTAATTTCGTAAACTTTTAAATTTTGCAAGATTCTCCTCTGTGGGCTCTCTATTGTATTTCTCTTCAGCAATATATGTCTCAAAAGAAACGTACATACGGTTAGGGTAGGCTATGCCGCAATAGTGGGGATACCGGATGAATGATAGCTGGTTACAGTAAAGCAGCCAATAAATAAGCTATTTTTGCGGGTAATTATATATGACCTACATTTTCTTTAAATTGTCTTTAGCCGAACGGACCTGGATGGATGATTCCAGTAATTATTAATTATGGTAGGTATTTTAATTGTCTTATATTCGTTATCTTTACAAGTTCATCATGAAACGTAGAATGTCCTTTCGCACAATTATCTTATTACTAACATTCCTTAATTAGCAAATAATGCGCTTGTTACCAGTAATTGTTGATGACAAAGCTGCAACGGTAAAAACAAAGGAACACGCAAATATTTGTAGCTTATAAAAAAACCGTCCAAGTGCTTGTCAAACCACGCACAGTGAAGGGTTCCGTATATTTAACGGGATTTTGGATAAACTAACGCGATATTTGGATTCTGCGGTATGCGAAAGTGTCTGTTTGTTCCCTTTTCACGGCTAAACCGTTCAACCGATCTCGATAAATAGAAATGTTTATGTCAGGTATAAACGCTGCTTAAAATATAAACTACGCGCACACTACAAGTGAGTAATTACAAGTTCTAACTTCAGACAATTTTTTTAATTTATAAATTCTCTGGCGGTGGCGTCGTTTTCTCTTATTCTATTCCTACCATTTCAATAATCGTGTTTTGGTAAGTTAATTTCTGTTTATATTCTGTTTTTTGGAACATGTGAAGGTATCAAGTTGCAATTAATATTAAATACTAAGGTCTACGGTCACTTAAAGTTGTAAAAAATCAAGCTTCTAAGTCAATACAATAAAAAATATGCCAAAAATACGGTTATTTTTGTCGCATATTGTGTTACTAATAAATCAAAACCTATGGGGTATTTCCCGTTGACCTAGAATCATAAAATTTGGAAAGAAGCACTGCCATGTAGCACACATAAATGATAAAATCTGAAAACCGTAAACTTGTTATTATATGACATTTTTTTATCGATTATATCGACTTATTATTTGACTTATTATTTTACTTATTTGACAACAGTTGTCTTTTGGCAAAGATAAGTTTCTCCCTCAATACAGTATACCTTTTACGGAACCCTCGGTGCGCGAATCCGACTCGAACTTGACCGGTTTTTTTTTTGTTGTAAGATTGGCACAACTGTTCCACTTTGATGCGGAGTTTGAGTGGCGTCTGTTATTTAGTTTAGAATCAGTTCTGTTATTAGTTAGATCATATTTAGTGTGTATTCCGAATTTTATAATGGACAAACCATAGAACAAAGAGTTTGTCCAAAATTTTGCATCGCCAATGGAATTCTTAGAGGAATGTTCGGAGTCACTGAAAATGTTACAGAAGGCTAACATGAATCGACTTTATCAAAAACACGTGCTTATGAGTGGTACAAAGTTTTCAAAAGCATTGGAGATGTGATGAAAGATTTATCTCGCTCTAATAGGCCATCAACGTTTTCAACTAAAGTTAATATCGCAAATGTAAAGAAAATAGTGACTAAAAATCGTCATTCAAGTTCGAGAGAGATAGCCGCTAAACTTTCTGTGTCTCACTATTTTAAATAATCACTTGGGTATGAAACATGTTGCTGCTCGGCTAGTCTCAAAAGACCTGAATCGCGGTGTAGTACACTCGGAATTCTTGACGGAAAGAATATTCCGTAAATAAAGGTAAATAAAGAATATTCTTTGAGCGTTATACAGCGTTTAAGAGAACAAATTCGAAGAAGGCCAGATTGTGGAAAGAAAATTCTTGGATTTTGCACCATGATAATTCGCCTTCACACAAGGCTATTATTGTGAACGAATTTTTGACCGAAAACTCACCAAATACTTTACCTTAACTCAAATTACCACTTCGTGGCACCCGTTTTCATTCGGTAGAAGACAAAGAAAAATTTTCGGCGTGAACTGAACTCAATTCCGGCAAAAGCGTTTAACATGTTGCGTCTTTTGATGATTGTATTATTCGTTGACGTAAGTGTATCGTTTTTGAAGGAGCATACTTTGAAGGCAATAAAAAAAATATGATTGTATTATATTATTGATTATTTGAGTATTATTGATCTTTGCCCTTTATTTTCTTGAGAGAGTAGTATATTTCTAAACGCAAGATATTTTACGAGTCCAAATTTTTTTTTTTTAAAAAATGCGTGTAGGCAATATAGTCCGAGGTCGGGTCGCGTGCCTTTGATCCTTGATTTTTTGTGAATAGTTAAATAAGGTTTATTTTTGCCTTTAAAATTATTTCGTAACTCTTATAGTTTTACAGGAAGTCATTTGAGAGGTGGAGGGGGAAGCTGGCATTCTAGGGGTGGGAACTTTTAAGGAGATACTTGCGAAATCCCAGGAAATACTCAAAACAAGGTTATTTATTTTGCGGCAAATTTTTTAGGAATGTCTATTTGTCCCGTACTTAGCACTAACACAAAGCGTATACTAAGCTTAATAACATTCATAAATCAGCTCATTGCACATAGCTCAATCTCGATTCTAGATTACTAGAATCCTAAAATTTACTTCCATAAGGTAATTAAGGTACATATAGATTTTATAAGGTACATTTATCGAGATCTAGAAATACTTCATACATCGTATAAACGGATACTATGTATTTAATGTATTAAAATAATTAACCGATAAGAGAGTACAAGGAACACTATCCGTAGAGAAGTGATAAGGATTCACAATCATATATCTACTCAATTGGAAGACCTTGAGGTGTATACGACTTTTTCCTACATTCATTGTAGTCAAGCTATTGTATGTTTAGAATGTACACATGTAATTTTTTTTTTAAATATACTTTGGGACTGGTCCAACTCTGCGTTTTTATACATTTGGGGGTTTCGGTAAAACGGTAAATAAAGAACCCTTGTGTTAAGACCTCTGTCTATTTTTATGTCATGGCTGTTGTCTTCAGCAACCACAAATGCTATCGACTTAAGAATCGATTTAAATAATTAATAAAAGGCAAAAAGTAAGTAAAAAGATTACTATCCGGCCGCTCAGATAATGCATTCTTGACACATGTCAGGTGTACCTAACTAGTGATGGCCAATTAGTAACACTGGTACCAACATACTAGTTATTAACAACCGATTTAAGTAGGAAGTATTAAAGTTAAGTATTTGTAACTAACGTAAAAATAAGATTTTTTTTTGTTTTTTTTTTTTGGATGACATGTAACCATACAACCTACAAATCTATGTATTTACATAGAAGCAATATGATGTTTTATTGGATGTGCACAATTTCGCATAATGCGAAAAATATTACAGCGCGGCCGCTCAGAGAATGCGTTCGTGACCTAAGCCTTGTAATGGTGAAAAATTTACGATAAAAAATACTTTTACTCGTTAATATGTACTAATACAAAAAATTAAATTAAATACTTTACTATTTTATCACAAACAAAATTTTTATATTAGTTTAGCGTAGAAATATAGTATTAATGTTACGTAAAAAAAATTTATTAATTCACTAGCTGCGCTGTGTCAAGTTTACGTCTACCATCAATTTTACTACAGATGTGATAAAAAGTACTAGTTAATTGTATCATTTACTTTAGTACATTTGCCTAGTATTTTTCGCATCATGCAATATTGTGAATATCCAGTAAGACATCATAATACTTCCATGTCAATCATCTTTAATGTTCCATATCCTCTATAGGTAATAATATAAATTTTGAAAATAAAAATACTTACTTGACTTTAATTCTCTACTTAAATCGGTTGTTAATACCTAGTATGTTGCTACCAGTGCTGTAGGCATACCTGACATGTGTCAGAAACGCATTCTCTGAACAGCTATTTTGTGTCTGGCACAATAGTACAGTATTTAATTTAATTACGAAACAAATTTAATATCTAATACTAAGGTTGTGAAAGCTTTAAGAAATCTAGCTTTTAAGTCAACGCAATAAAAAATACGGCCGAAATACTGTCATTTTTGTCACATATTTTGGTATTCACAAATAAATCAAAACATATGGGGTACATCCCGTTGTCCTAGATTCATGAAATTTGACATACAAAGGCGTACAATATTGTAATTGGCTTTTTAGTTAAAAATTAAAACACTAACGTGCTTCACGAGTTCTAAGAATTTATCCCCTAGAGAGCGAGATATGAGATGAAAATTTGTACTAAAGGTTTCTGTTAACAATTACGCAAGCCAAGCCAAAATAGGGGATACAAATTTGTTTGCGATTATTGAAATTGTTTTTGGTAAAATTCTAAACAGTTAAAAGCTTCTTTTTCTATGTCAACCTATAAGAAGTCGCCGGAATAAACTAATAAATAAGAAAATAGTACCTTGCTTTGACAACAGCCTTATTATTTAACAGGACATATAAAAGTTTTTCACCACAGCGAATCTGCACACAGGTGGATCGGTACTGTGGGCAAGTTTGCCGTGTGTTTCACTCCCACGGTGCAGTGGTGGTCGTACTGTGCCCGATACGAGGTTCATGAAACGCCTCATCAGCTGTCATCCGATACTTTCCCAACACAACTACAGCACCCGTATTCACTTGCCTCTCATTTGTTTGTGGATTTCTTCTTTCTACTTATTATTTGTAGATTATTTCTATGTATGTATATTTATAGTGTATTTCTTATTTCTATGAAGATTTGTGTGTTTGTGGGATTCATATACTAAGGGACTTTAAAGACACTAGTAGTTGTTTGTTTACGCAGGATCTTAGTAGGTATTAATTAGTCTTGAAAGGTGCAATTGGTCTGGAGATGCAATGGTAGCTATGTTAGATTTATCTTAAGTCAGCAAGGCCATCTCGGAAACGGGTGCAGCAAAAAACAGTTCTTGGGCTTCGGAACCCTTAGAACCCGTGCTATACGCTACAAAATCATATAGGACGGTAGGGTCAACTTTAGGGAGTGGGTACGCTGCGTGCAGTACTAAACTGTGTCTTCGAGCTTCAATACACCTGGCACGTATCTAAATCCTTGGACCAAATCACGAGCTTGCTAATGTCGCTAATGCTCAATTAAGTTTGACAATGTTTTAATATTGCGTGTAATAGTGGTACTTTAAGTTTTAATGATATTCATAAACAGTTAAACATATAAACAGTTACATACCTAGCTTCTATATATCGCTTACTCCCACGCACACCCGGTCCTTGTTTGTTTATTGTAACTGCAGTGCAGTACGCGATACCTTCCGCAAGTGCAGCTCTGACATCTGACTCATATGACATGACTGACCAATGGAAAAATGCATCGACAGTACTGACAGAACTCCAGTACACGTAACTATTATATGCAAATTAAGTAACCATATTAAGGTTGTTTAGGTTTAATCACATATTTTAATAATTTTTTCATTTGTCAAGTGCAGTATTTAAAGAATCTTATGTAACATCTGCAATGCTACATGCCAAGAAAAAAAGAAAAAAACTTACAAGAGGTAAACGTTAGGAAATGATAAATGTATATATAGTATATATATAAATAACAAAT
The DNA here is from genome assembly GCA_946406115.1 of Apoda limacodes. Lineage (NCBI taxonomy): Eukaryota > Metazoa > Arthropoda > Insecta > Lepidoptera > Limacodidae > Apoda > Apoda limacodes. The sequence goes on from OX291540.1 coordinate 24,943,206, forward strand.
CAATGCTGTTTGTTGGTTAGCGCATCACTTGAGTACGGGTGGACTGAATAGGCAAATTTTCTATAATGCTCGAATACGATCTAATAAGATCGAATAAGGTTCTTGCGGAAAGGCAATTTGGGAAAAACTAAGGTGTTTTTTTCTATTGGATTTTGTATGAACACATAGTCGTAGTGACGCGAAATTCATTCAACAATTTAGCTGCGTAAGTACTGTTAGCAAATTTCGTTTTACTATTCTTAAATTGTAAACCAAGCCACTGCCAATCGGTTACAAAGTGACGAATAATTGGTTCAGTTGTGATTCTGTTGTAAGTTCATCGCAACGGACAGGATAAGGTCTCTTGGGCCAAATAGTGAGAAATAAATTTAAGAAGGGGATTGCAAGTGTGATCACTGAAGTATATGAAGTTGCTAAAAGAGGGAATGTGTGTAAAAGGTTCAAAATGCATGATAGGATAATGAAGTGGATAAAGAAATGTTTTCAAAAATAGCATGGAAGCTAACCAAAGAATGTAAACAGCAACGGAGAAAGGGGGGTAAAGTGTCTAGAAAGTAAAATAACGGTACTGAGAAAAGTAACTGGGCTACGAGCTTACAGGAATCGCTTATCTTAACTTAAGGATAGACCATGAGGGCTATTATTATTTAAACTTGGAATTAAAAAAATATCTGTTAAAAAAATACAAAAAGTACTATAAACTATAAAATACTATAAAGGTAACTTTCAAATTCATTTTCATCTCACCAGCACGAAAAGGATAGTTTTACTGCCCATTTAGTGAGCAAAATCGAATTTTGCTCACTAGTGAGGCAAAGTAATTCACTGTTCGAACATTGACTTTTGAAATTAACCCGATGATTAAAAAAAAAACAATACAATGACTGGTCAGAAACAAATTTCGGGACAAATACTTAACCTTGTTCATTTTAATTAAGAATATAGCTACATAGCAATTTTTTCGTTTTTAAGTCAGTTTTTATAAATTATTAGTATAATTAAAAGTTTAAACAGCTAACTTTAAAAATATCATACGTTGTTTTGATAGCAATGGCAGAGGTTGTAGTAGGTACAATTCAGAACGCAACCTCAATTAAAAAAAAACAAAGTAATATGGCGGCAATTTAGTTTTGTTTGAAAAATGAGCGATACAATCTACGAAGATATTTCTCTGACACCAGAAGAATTAAGACAACAAGTCTCCAATGCCGAACTTAACTTTTTACCACAAAAGTCACGCGAAAAATATCTTAAAGCCTACGATTTATTTAATAATTGGCAACTTTCAAAAGGCGCAAAGACTTATTCCGAGAATGTGCTGTAGTTATATTTTATGGAATTATAAAAAACAAAACAACCGAGTACCTTACGGAGTATTTATTCAATGCTAAAAGCTGTAATAAAAACAAAACGTGACGTACATATAGAAACGTATCCAAAATTGATGGTATTTTTAAAAAGAAGGTCGGAAGGGTACAGACCTAAGAAATCTAAAGTTTTTACCGCACCTGAGATCGAAATGTTTCTTAAAGAAGCACCAGAATGCAATTTTCTTGATACCAAAGTAAGTAAATACCTAATAAGATAATCTGTCTTATCTTCAAAAGTAAGTAGGAACTCACTTATCTACTTAAAAATTTTGTTGTAAAACTAATTTATTGTTGTTTCTTGTTACAGGTTGTTCTTATTATAGGCGTGAGTGAGTGGAGCGTGCCGCTGCAACGAGATGATAAACTTTATTAATTCTGGTAAAGTTGCTGATTACAAAGACCAAAATTGAGAGATCTTTTGTAATACGCGAAGAATACGTCAACATTATTTACCCCAAGTATATGACACTTCGACCACCTCATACAAAAACGAATAGATTTTTTTTGAAATACTGCAATGGAAAATTTACGGTACAGCCTAGGCCGATTCTGGAGCCGATAATACCACCTTAAGCGTCATGGCAGCTGGAAGTCCTCTATAATTGCAGAGGGTAACATTGAGGACTCCATAGAGAGCAAATCAAAAATATGCCAGCGCATTGTAGAATCAATTAATTTTAAAACTGATGCTTCTTGTCAGCCTTCTACTTCCAAAGAAAATATTATTAAAAGTCAGTCAACAGCAAAGAAACAGAAAGCTTACCAAACACTCAGGTTAATAATACCACTATCACCGTACCAAACAAAAATATTACACTTAATCTACAGAATCGCAAAAATTTTACTTTCAACTTTTAATAAATACATACCATTTGATTATTTTTTATAATTAAGATAATATTCGTAAATAAGAATAAAATTATGTTGGTTTGTTTAGTGTGTTTTACTTAAAATCCATACTTCTTATTATAAATGCGAAAGTGTCTCAGCCAATTGGGTCAACAGAACTTAATATAAATTGGCAACATGATAGCTTACTTCTTGGAAACGGACAGAGAGTATCTACTTACTTAAAAACGTTTAAGCGTGAGTCGGTTGTTTTACTTTAATCAAGGAATCGCAGTCGCAGTCCCAGGCGCGCGATGATTGAATTAAGGTGGAGCCACTGACAAAGCTACTAAGAAATATTTTTCTCGCTGTTAAAGGTGAAAAGTTGTATGTTGGACGCGTGAGCAAATTTTTTCGGTCTCGTGCCTTTAAATCCCTCGCTATGCTCAGGATAAAAAGTCGGCACTTCTACCAAAAAACGCTATTACTCACTTGTATAACAAATAACTATTTTTATTCATCTACAATAGATACAATTAGACATTTAAATAAAAGTAAAACAAGCATAGAAGAAAAATTTAAAAGTATAAAATGGAAAGAGGTACGGCAAAGGTTATGAGGCACCTCTATGACCTTTTCAACTTGTGCTAGACTTAAAGATAGACCAAAACCGTAAACGCAAAGCTTTATAAAGGAAATATTGCAAGTTCTATAGCGGGATAAGTCTCACTCAGGATCTGTGAAAAATTATGTGTGAATATATTATTCGTAAAGTATTATAAGAAGGGTGAACCTAACGTGAGACTTAAAAAAAGTATTTAGAAAAGGAATAGGGTTTCAGATGTAGTCTTTTCCTTGCACACGATCCTCGCGTTTGTATCGCTACAAACGCGCAGATACGTCATCGTCGCGCTGTACTCGAACGATTTCATTTTTATTAACCATTCATGTTGCCCACAAAAATTATAGCTGCAACTGGCACCTACGTTAGCCACGTGAAGCTCGCCTCTCCTCCACACCCCTTTTACCGTCGCTCGTCGTGTGCAGAAAATTATTTGAAGCGCGTTCCACTTGCGTTTGTATTGATACAAACGCGCGTTTGAAGCGCGTCCCACTTGCATTTGTATTGATAAAAACGCGCGTTTCATTCGATTATGTATCGATACAAATGCGCTAATACGCGCTGCTGACGTGCAGAGGACGTGCACATCAAGAACGCGCGGCGTCGGCGCGTTAAAAAACGTCGTATGCAAAGGCCCTTAATTTTTAGTTTCAATTTGTTTGTCAAATATTAAGGCTCCGAAATCAAATAACAATAACGGATTTCGTCATGTCCATCCTTGGTAGCCATTATACCTAAAGTTATTTGAATGCCTATAGTTTCATCATGAATTTTCATCATTTGTTTTTAGGGCTCTATGGATATGTGGTAAGAACGGAATCCTTGTATTTCCTATCCTTTTGTAGAAAAATGTTAGAAAGTCCTTAATTTCTTTAATTATTGACTTTGATGACCAACTGAAATTTGTTTAATAGATTGCAACTAAAAATAAAATAATCTGTTATCAAAAACATTAATCCTACTTTAAATACACTAAAACTGAAAAAATAAGCCTCTACAGCAGACTTATATTACAAAACATGCAGCTACATGTTTTATTGGTCTTAAATTAAAATGGAAGAATTCCTGTAAAATTTTATCTGATTCTATGTAAAGATGGCGGAGATAAAAGGCAGTGACAACCGAACGTACGGACATGACGAAATTTTGATAGTTCCATTCTGATCATTTGCCTGCCGAGTGGGTGTCGGACAGGCATTAAGGGTTTTGTAAAGTACAAATTATTGCGGACATATTAAATACTGGTGAAACAATTATGTTTTAACTATAGAAACTATATATGTATACAAAAATCTAGCTTTTAAATCAACGCAATAAAAAATACGGGTATTTATGCCGTATGTTTTTGCACTTGCAAATAAATCAAAACCTATAGGGTAGCTCCCAATTACCCGGAATCTTGTAATTATGTAAAAAACAAAGTTTCAAAACACATGTAGAAGTCAAAATCGAAAAATTAATAGTTTGTAGGTAGTTAAAACATACAAAAAAACCCAATTTAAATCAATCAGGTTGAATTTAATATCAAATACTTAGATCTATGGTCCCTTTGAGCTGCAAAAAATACAAGCTTCCAAGTTTACGCAATAAAAAATACCGGCTATTTGCATATTTTGACATTTCCAAATAAATCAAAACCATCCCATTGACAAATTGAATTGAATCATGTGATTCGGTGAGAACCAATGTTTCATAAAAGAGAAAATCGAAGTATTTATAGTTTGTAGTTAAATCACACAAAAAAGCTTAAAACCCTTTTTTTTCAGGAACGCGTAAAGGTGGTGGTGTCGAGCTCAGTTTACCAAAAAAACATTAGATCTACGGTGCCTTTGAGCTGTAAAAAGACAAGTTTCCAAGTCCACGCAATAAAAAATACCGGCCATTTGCATATTTTGACACTCCCAATTAAATCAATATCCTTTCGCTGTCTGGAATCATAAAATTTGGCATCAAGGAAGGTTTCTCAGCAAAAGCTTTATGGCTTTTTACGATAACGTCCAGACAAATATTTGCGTTTCCGGCCTCTGCAGGGTGTGCAGGGCGGGCCAATTATGATTAAAATGGTTAATATGGTTAAAATAGGACTTATATTGTTGTGGTTAATTTTGTAACGAAACTGTAGTGCATAATATATAATGATTAATAAAGTGATACAACGTGTTCTAAAAATCTAACAAAACTCACGACAATAGGCCTTCAAAATAATACCAACGAAAATAGATTTGTACAATTTGGTTCACAATTTTTTGTCTTTGATATATGAGAGAGCATACTTTTTAATCACAGAGTTGTGTCACAATCTTTCCTCACTACCAACTCCTGATTTCTCTCCTTTTACTTTTTTACGAAGATTAAACAAACTTGAGCGACTTCAAAATCTCTGTATTCGGTTTATATTTGGATTACGCAAATATGACCATATTTCCAATTTCCGCGTGAAACTCAAGTGGCTCCCAATTCGCTTTCGCCGGAATGCTCATATTCTTTCACTTCTTTACTGTGTGCTGTTCAATCCTAGCTACCCTTCTTATCTCAAAGAGCGTTTTGGTTACTATGCCTCTTTGCGTTCCTCCTCTAATTTATTACTTAATACACCGAGTCATAAGTCAAAATTTTACGATGATTCCTTCACCGTACAAGCAGTGCGATTGTGGAACTCTCTCCCAGTAGATATCCGAAAAGCACAATCACTTACAACCTTCAAAGCACAAGTGAAAAAGCATTTTTTAAATCTCGCATAACCTTGTTGTTTTGCTCCCTCTGTTCTTCTGATGTAGACACTTAAATATTTAAGTTATGATTGTTTTATTTATGTGTAGTTTATGTATTTTTATGTAAGGAATTTATGTATTTTATATTTTATGTATAAGGGTATTTATGTATTTTGTAGTTATTTATTAATTTGGTAATTAATACTATTCTTATTCTATGTTACTTATATCTTTATTTCCGTTTTTGTACAATTTTGCACATCCTACCATTCGAATCTTTTAAATTTGTATATCAATACCAACATTGGTTATCTGGTAGAAATCGCCATCTGGCGATAAGATCGCCTGTTGTACATGTTTTTTAATATTATTTTTTCAATAAGTTTGTGTTTTTGTTTTGTGCAATAAAGGATATTTGTTTTGTATTGTATTGTGTTTGTTCTACGTATACTTCCGGTGGCGAATTTATATTTTTAAAAGTCAATAAAACAAATACCTACTAGGAATTGCATTGTTTAATCAATGAGTGTAACATAAACAGAAAGGTTGCAGATTTTATGTTTTAAAAATAACATCGTCCAAGCGCCGTCCGTTTAGAAGCACACGCTGTTCCAACCGAGCTGTCGTGTTTTGCACCACGCGCTGCAGCTAGCTTCTGTCGACGTCGTGAATTTCACGGCCGATATTTTTTTTTAACTGCACAACTAACTAAGGTTTATTATCGAAGAATTAGACCTAGATCATCGTGGAGCTGAACATTATTAAACTAACGTTGTTTGTTGAAGTGGCCATTCAGATGGAAGTGACGCCCACTTCCGTCTGCGTCGGTCTAAAAATTGCAATTTAGAGTGCGAAATCTCTCCAATATTGTTAAACTAAAGTTCATTCTTAAATTGAAGTCGTTTCTTTAATTATTGCACTAATTTCATCTTAAACGGCTCTCATTTAAGTCCTTCTTCAAAAATTCATGGATTATAAGTACTCTTTAGGAGTACCAAAGAAGCTGCTCTCCTGAATGTTTAAATAGACCCTAGTTGTCCTGCTAGGCCCGGGCTTAGAAGTATTCAGTACAGACGATGTTTTGTGGAATCCTTGTACCCACAAACGAATCAAATGTAAACTTGGTCCATCGCTTAATCGCCGTATATTGTAAAGAGAACAAAGTTGTCGACGCGCTCGCAAGTTACAATTCCCGACTATAAAAATACGCCTTAACGACGAAATCCGCAACGGATTTTTTTGTAATATCTTGAAAGTATGTACAGACACTTCGCTTAAACACAGTTTTTAATGCAGATTTTGGAACCCCAATTTAGATTTTAGGAACATGGAAATTGCAAAGAAAGGCACGGCGCAATCGATGTTAAGAAGCATTTAGAGGAAGTCCAGACAAAGCGCAAAACCTGGGTAAAGCGAATAAGCTTATTTACCGGAATTCATAACTAGATAGAACATAGTTTTAATACAAATATTAAGAACAAACGGCTGCCGAAACTACGAATACGATTTAAACAAAATAGTAACATGGCTCAAACAAACAAGTAAGACGTTTCCAACAAACAAGTAATACATCGCGCGCAGTTTTTATGATCAAAATTTCTTACGACTTTCAGTAAGTCATGTTGCTTGGTTAATAGTAGTAAGTGTTGCCTAACCGTTGTTTTGTTTTTCACGAAAATGCTGTTATTTAAATGTTTCTCATGTTCATAAAATAAAATATTTCTTAAGTTACTAATACGTTTCTGATAGATCGCAAGTTTATTCCACAAACGATGATTGCTGAAATATAGTTGCTGATAATATTTACAGCCGCCAAGTTTAAAAAATTACCAAATGAAAAAAATAAAAACTGTTTGACAAATACACAACCCTGAATCCCCCTGATCTGAAGACTGGATTCAGTGCAATAAGTGTGTCAAATTAGCTTATGAAGGTAGCGCCACTTACGGAGGATATGCCGTATTTTGTAATAGGACATGTGTTCGGTTTTGCCTTGGTTTATGTCAGCTTGTTTAGTACTATTCGCTTGGCCCTGATTGTGTATCTACTTTATCCAATAGAGCGGGACAGAGTAGATGAATTGTCCTTGATTTAATTCCAAATTTAAAACTACCAAATGTTTTCGATTCTTTATTAATTTATAGTTTCTCTAAAATTTATTTCTATAATAGACTTGCTGTGTGACAAGGTTCCAAATTCGTGAGACATTCCACATACGCCACACAATAGTCAATCTTCAGCACTAAGGATCAAATTCATATGTCGATTATTGGCACGTGTGCTCATGAACGATTTGCACTCATTGCCCAGGGACACCAGAATAAGCAGGAATGTTCGTCCGTCAACTCACTGACAAGCCGGTGGCTCATTTCTTACATCGTAAAATTTGATGTATTAATTTTCTGGAGCGAAGAGACGGTTTTAGTTCTCATTCCTTACCATCTGACCAGATAAATAAATACATAGAAATATTCCGTCACTTTAAACTGGCTCTGGATCTGTTTTTTTTTTTCTTTTGAAGTTGCTAATTAAACTGATTTTCCAAACGACAAAAGTAAAAACTGTAAACCATTCTGTCATTAATTTTTTATCATAAAAACTAGTATTTTTAATTTATTAAATTTGTTCTGAATTACAACGGCTTACTGTGCTGAAATATATTGCTTTTTTTATGATTTGTTATATTAAAATAATATTTTTAGTGATAATATACGGGAAATACCCCATAGGTTTTGATTTATTTGTGAATGCCAAAACAAGCGATTCAAATGGCCGTATTTCAGTCGTTTTATTTATTGCGTTAAATAGTGCAGTCATTGAAGCATTTTTGCTCAGAATTTTTTTACTGTGAACCGAATTGCATACAATTCTGGAATTAGGTTCATCTTACCCTTAACTTCAAAAGTGAAAATGATTTGAATTCCGCAACCACCCTGGGGGTGGTTGCCACCCCTTCTCGGGGGTGGATTTTTTTTTTTTCAAAATAACCTCGGATATCGATAGAGGGCCTAATTTTAAGCAAAAAATCATCCATAAAGTTTTTCAAAAAATCCAATACTTTTCAAGTTATTGGCAATTGAAAATTCGCAATTTTTTCACGTTTTTCATCGGTTTTTTGCAAATATCTCCAAAAATATACGTTTTATCGAAAATTTTATGAAGAACAAAATTGTAGCAGGTAAAACAATGAACAATTTGGTTTTTTATTAAGTATTCTAAGTGCAATATTAAGCTAGATATTAAAGATCAAAGCCGTTTTTTATTTTGTCTGAAATTTAATCGATATTGTCAATGCCATCTAGCGGCGAGCAGATGCATTTTATGCATTCTAATACAAAAGGGTTTTGTAGTGCTTGAAATAAGCTTTAAAACTAAGCACTAATAAAAGTCTTTTGCACGTAAAATAAGTGAGCTGTATTGCAAATAAGGGGAGCATCTAATTTTTTTTCTTTTAAATCAATGGGTTTCATAAGTGCCATTTCCACCAAAATTAAAATTAATCGTATTCCGCCTAGAATTAACTTTATTATGAAGAGTTTGATAGATAGTATCAGTTTGGCTGCTTCAGGACACATATTTTTCAAAAAAGTCACGATTAAAAAAAAAAACAAAATTTAAAATTTTTAAAAAACCTACTTTTTTTTCATAATATCTCAAAAATGACGACAGATACGTATAAAAGTGTACGGATTAAAAATTTAGGTATTTTTCTGACAAACAATTTTGTTCTTTTTGTTTTTTCTGTCAAACAAAAATTGACAGAGATATGATTGTTTAAAGAGCGTGTAGCAGCTCAATCACAGCCTCTCTTAAGCCTTTTAACCCTTCACCGTTTTCGAAAAAAGGTTTTTTTACTATATATTGCAATGAAGGATGTTGTAGCCCTCTTCATTACCTTAACAATGGTTTTTTGTAAATTGTGATAGCATGAAAATTGAAGGAGTTATGGTCCAAAAACTTATCATATTTTTTTTCTACTTAATAGATAACTGAAAATTTCGGAATGTGAATATTTGGAGCAATGTGAAAGTACGCAGTATAATAGAGACCCACAACTATTGTAATGTGTATATATATACATAATATGGCTCATTGCTCACGAATTGGGGGTGGATCATGAATGACGGTTTATTAAATCCACTTAAGTCTGTAGATCCACCCGCACCACAAGAACTGCTGAAAATGATTTTTTGCAACTGCAAAAAAGGATGTGGAGCGTCTTGCGGATGCAGAAAAGTTGGTCTGTTTTGTAATAGTACATGTGGAACGTGCAGTGGAGATAACTGCCAAAATAGCCCTCCAATTCAGCCAGAAGATTTTGAATGTGACAGCAACTCCGACATTGAGTCATGAATAATAATAGTACAATTTTATATAATTTGTAAATATTTTATTCAATAAATGGCAATTTTTTACTCTAAATTAAATTATTTTTAAATATGTAATCATATATATTTACTGTTTTAATTTAGGGGTAGTTTTAAGGGTAGAAAAGCTTAAGAATATGATAATCATTTTCGAGAGTGTGGAATAATATTTAAATCCTTTTCATTTTATCAAAAAAAAATTTTTAACAATTTTTTATCAAGGGGTAGTTTTCAAGGGTTGAAAGGGGGTTAAAAATTTGATAATTAATAGAGAATATGAAATATTACTTACTCTATACTTACATCTTTTTATGTCATACCAAAGTATTTTTTTGTGATTTTTTCAATTTAGGGGTTGTTTGCAAGGGTTGTAAGATTTTCAAAGGGTTGAAAATGATTTTAATATGAGGTAATTATGTTAGAAAATACTTGCCAATTTCACCACTTACTATTAGACATGTTTTCTAGCGATAAAATGGCTCAATGTCAATTTTTCCATTAAGGGGTTGTTTACACCCCTTAAAAATAATAGGCGGAGTTCAGATCATTTTCACTTTTGAAGTTAAGGGTAAGATGAGCCTAATTCCAAAATTTCATGCAATTCGGTTCACAGTAAAAAAAATCTGAGGTAAGACCGTATTTTTCGCTTCAATGACTGCACTAAAAGGGACCTTAAGCCTTACTATTTAAAATTAATTTTAACTTGATACCTTCATGCGTTCCTGAGAAGAAGGGTCTTGACAGGCAGACAGAAAGAAGGACAACAAAGTGCTCCTATAAGGGCTCCTTTTTCCGTTTTGAGGTACGAAACCCAAAAAAAAATTACCAAATGTATGTGGTTTGTTTGTGTTTGTATTTAAAATGAATGATATAGATAGAATTTGACGTTTTCTATTAGGTATGGGATCATTTTGTTGTCCGTATGTCTGTCTGTTTATGTATATTATACTAATAAAAAAAAACCTACCTGATAGGTAAAAAAATTAAGTTCGATAGCCCATTTATTTAGAAAGGTTATACTAATACTAGTTGATGACCACAAGTTAACCTGCTCTAAGTTACTGCTCCGCTCCTTAGGGTCATAGTGTGAAGTTACGTAGGCTAAAGCCCTTCATAAAACGAGCTCTCTAACGCAAAACCATTGCTTTGATTTCGACTAATATTAAGTTCTAAAGATAAGCGGGATGAAACACACACAATCTACTTATTCCGAGTTGTAGTGCTTTTACATACCTTGACAAACACGTTCAACCGCTGGGATTATACTATATATTATATTATACTATACTAGATGATCAATAGCCGAGGGCATCGTACCACCAGAGAATGCACGAACCAGACTCGCACTTCAACGGTTTTTATAAAATTTTGTTGTTTTACTATAGGGGTGACACTATAATTAAATCGTTTAAACTTTGAAGTTTGTATGTATTGTCGTTTTTAAGATAGAGCAAAAAAAAAGCAAAAACATGTATCTGTCATGGTCTTCTTTTCTTCTGCTTTTTTATTTGTTGTTTTAGTGAATTTTCCATAATAACATAATATATTCTGTGTTAAGGGTATTTGAAGATTTTAGTATAATAGCGCAGCTCAATAAAATTTTATATTTGGAGACACTAACATAATCAAAAAATGTAATATAACATTCCATAGTCCATAAGTGTCAGATTTCGAAGATATTTGCAAGTAAATTTACTTAAATTAGAGTAATTAGTTAATTTCATAATAGACGCTTTAGAACTGTATGTTACATGACATTTTTTGTTTGTGTAACAAGCAGATATCCAAGATATTAGATAATGTTATACCCCCCGTATTCCATTATCTAATATCTTGGATATCTGCTTGTAGAAGTGTCGTCCCTCTTTCGCGATAAAAGAAAAACATTTTGGCGACAATAATAGTGGATGAGAAAAACGCCGTGAAATATTTTTATAAAGTTTATGTGATGTTTTTCTGTTAAAAAAACCACAATACTTAAGACATGTGCTGTATGAGCTAAGCCCGTTGCCTTCGCAGAAGCAACAATGAAACCTTAAAAAAGAAAAATTGGCCAAGTGCGAGTCGGACTCGCGCACGAAGTGTTCCGTACTATAAAAACGTCAACAAAATAACGGTAGTTGTATGGAAATATTTATTTTATTTTTGGAATGTTATTATTTTATTTTTCTATAATTATACATCATACATTTACTTATTTTACAGATGTACCTACTTCATATAAGCAACTTTTAATGGAATTTGTACGAAAATTTTCACACTTTTTTTCACTTTTTTCACTTTTCCAAGTACATTTTATAATTGGTCGACTATTACTCGTTAGCCTGTAAAGTGTTCTTACCCGTGACCTTTTAAATTCATTATATGCACTACAGCCGTAATTTTTTTTACATTTCCAAATACTACACTTTCGCTGGCAGAGGGGGGGGGAGACTTTACTCTAACAAAAAATAGTACTTTAAAGCTAAATGTTTCGCAAACGGAGCCCTAAATTAAAAAATGATGTTTGCATACCCCCAATGTTTTTGGATTTCCTATCCAACGATACCCTACACGATAGGGTCGACGAGAAAAAATTACGTCCCCACTTCACGTGTAGGGTAGGTACCCTAAAAAAAAATTTGTTTATAGAGTTTACTGCAAAACTTTGTCGGCTTGATTAATGTGATATCCCTGCCAAATTGCAGCTTTCTCGTATAAGTAGTTTTTGAACTAAGCCGCCGACAGACGGACGGACGGACGGACATGGCGAAACTATAAGGGTTCCTTGTTGACTACGGAACCCTCAAAACACGGTAATAGCGGGCTATCGCTTTGGAAATAGTGTCGTAGGTAATAGATACAAACCATAAAATTCTATTTTAGTTAGATTGTCTTAACTGTGCATAACTATTAAAGTATTTTGTTTTTTTTTTGAAATGGCGTCTCCATTCGTGTAGAGTTTTGATACTACGCAAAACACTTATAAAAGTCTACAAAAAAAAAAACTATATCCTACACCCAGATTATAAAAGACGAAATAAACGAATGGTAGCATCATCGGTGAAAATTTCAGATATTATTACTAAAATAACAGACAAAAACAGTTTTGACTCTTCGTGATATCCATGATCGAAGCCAGATTCTTTTTTTTCCAATTTTCCAAAAACAAGGCACACTGTAAAAGCGATAGTAGCACACACAACTGACTCGTTCTCCTTTGCAACCACAATGACATTTAGTCTGTGACAATGGCGAAAACTTGGATCATAGAACTTTGATAGTTTAATACACAGATATGACTCAAAGGATCTTTTGTGTGATAAAAGATTTGATCCAAGATCTTTGATGATTTGATACCCCTAAATGTCCTCTTTATCCAAATATATAACTTTATTTGCACCCCACTCTTTTTAAGGGTTCCGTACCTCAAAAGTAAAAATGGAACCCTCATAGGATCACTTTGTGTCAGTCTGTCTGTCTATCTGTCAAGAACCCTTTTTTCAGGAACGCTGGACGACATCAAGTTGAAATTAAAATCAATTACTTAGGTCTAGAGTCCCTTGAAGCTCTGAAAAAATCAAGTTTTTAAGTCAACGCAATAAAAAAATAGGCCATTTTTGTCACCAATTTTGGCATTCACAATTAAATCAAATGGGGTTCCGCAGTCCTAGAACCATGAAATTTGACAAGAAACAAGGTTTTAAATTATAAATATGGGAAAAATATATAACTACAAATGTTTTTTTTTAATAACACATTTAATAAAGTTTGTCGGTCTCTTCGTCATGATCCTTTTACTCAAGAAGGCATAGGGGTATCAAGTTTAAATTAATATCAATAATGAAGTCTACGGTGACTTAAAGTCAAGCTTCTAAGTCAATGAAATAGAAAAATATGCCCAAAATGCGGTCTTTTTTGTTGCATATTGTGACACAAATAAACCGAAACCTATAGGGTACTTTCCGTTGACCTAGAATCATGAAATTTGGCAAGAAGCAAGATGTTATGGTTGTGTTCTGAGGAATTGTTCGAAATGATGCCCACGGCTACTTTTTCAGAGAAACTTCCTCCCGCGAACGCTTAAGTTGTGGAATGAGCCCCCTGCCAAGGTTTTCTGCAAGGACTACAGTATGGAGTTCTTCAAGAAAGAAGTTATTAGATTTCTGAAGGGTCGGCAACGCGCGAGTGATACCCCTGGTGTTGCAAGCGTCCATAGGCTACGGTGACCGCTTACCATCAGGCGGGCCGTAAGCTTGTTTGCCACCTGCCAAAAAACCAACAGCTGAAAATGAAGTCATAAACCTAAGTAAGAACTTCCAATAAATAATAAGTTTGTACTAAACCCTTCGTGCGCGAGCCAGACTCGCACTTGGCCGGTTTTTTTAAAAGTAGCGGCTGATTTCAGGGCCAATATCTTCAAAGCCCTTTCATTCTTTTACCTGCTTCCGGTCTAAAAGATAGAGCCATTAAAGGCATATTAATATGGCTCCGTTGGCACCCTTTCGGCAGCCAACTCCTCAAAACTTCTCATATTAGCTGAGTCAGTAAATTAAAAACAATAAATATGTTTGGACATTACACACAGCGCTTTCTGGTCCTAAGCTAAGCGAAGCCTATGCTATGGATACCGGACAACAGCTACAAATTCATATATATTCTTTTTTTGTAAATACATACATATTATACATAGAAAACCACCAATGTCAAGATAATCACAACTATAAATGTTGGTCTTGTGCGGAAGTCGAACCCATGACACTCGATTCAGCAGTTGGGTAATAATAATATCCACCGAGCCACGAAGCTGTTGGAGGAGTTTATTAGTTAAGGAAAAAAACGCATAATTCATAACCGAGTCCATAGTGACGTGTGCCTAAAAAATTATATTGAAATATCACTAGACAGTTGTGGAGCGCCGCTGTACCCAATACTTTGGTTACCTAATTCGGACTTTAGTCAGATCAGTGACTGATTCAGTAATTAGTCTATTAAAAATAACGACGTATTTACTTGGATACACTGCAAGTAATGACATAATGCATATATTAATCTGCAACATTCTCTTATCTAAGTATAAATATGTCGATACTAATTATGGAAACGTACCCTTTAGGAACATCGCCGTATCGCTGCAGCTGTAAAGTGACTGTGGGTTCCAAAGGGGGTGTAATCACTTGCGGGGGTGCATTAGGCACAGCCGGTGACATATAATGCTGCGTCTGCGCTTGATAGCACTGCGAAGTTGGCGGTGTCTGCTCCTCTTGGTAATAGGGGTACGCATAGGGGTATGAAGTATAGTCGCAAGGGTTGATCCATTCCCGGGGAGGCTGGGGCCAATCGGACCAGTCGGCCATAGTCGAAATCCCGGCGAGTACTGCGCAGGGCACGCGTGCACCGGCGGACGCATCGCGAGCGCACTGGCCGCCGCCCGCGCCACCCGCGGAACAGTGCGTAAACATACTGCAACATTATCTGGCCACTAATGCACTTCGACGCGAATACCTAGTACTTAGCAGTATGCGTAGATATGTACTAGACACACTCGCGACTATTGTTTTCCAACTTGGCGACACGGTGACTATCGCAGAGTAACGGCAGCGGATCCACTTACGTAAATTAATTGTAGCTAAACACGCTGTCCCCAGTGGATTCAGTGCGTTAACATTAGCATTTCCATCATCGTGTTTGCTCGAAGCTAGCTTTTCAACAACAAGTGTCATATATACGTAGATCTTTAAGACAACAGTGTACAGTGTGTTGGGACAATTAGTAACTCATAAATTTATACGAATCATATACTACCTGTAAGTCTAGCAACGAATAACTCGGGATCGGGACGTTCATAGCGACAACGTGTCAAGTTGCTACATATCGATGGCAGAAAGGCTAATTGACGTAACCAGCAAAAAGCCAACTTTGGGAAAAATTTAAAAAACTAAAAATAAAATTTTCAAACATTCATATGTAGAGTAAAGCTATACTGATTATTTTTTTACCAGTCATATAAACTGAAGTTATCTGTAAAACCGGAGAACTCATTATTGTTATATCTGTTCGGTTTGTGGCTTACGTCAATGCATTTTTTTCCAAATTTTGGCCAGCTATGGATGTAACCAACAACATTTTATATGCAGGTTTTGTAAGAAGGAGTTTTTTGGATAGAAAAAAGGGTGTATCTTTTATTGTGTAAACAATAGCTGCTGTGATGTAAGTTATGTTGCTTAAAATTTTAGGAATTTATGTTGTCTCAAATATATTTTATAACAACATTAGATTTATTCATTGGGCTGTACTCTTAGATATTTTTCATATTGTGCAAATATTAAATGATGTTTGAATAAAAAAACACAAATTCTTAAACATGTTTAATTTTTTTTAACATAATGTTTGAATTGAATTGCTCAACAAAAAACTGTGGGCACAATAACGCTAGCATTGAGTAGTATTGTGTTTCTGGCGATGAGTAAGGTTGCCAGAGCTTTGGAGGATTCACTGCGCGGCCAGCGAAGGAGCGTAGACACCGTGTGCTGGAACTTCGGTCAGGAAGACATGATGCAACGGCTGACCGCTGGCCGCCCGCAAGTTGAATGGGTTCCCGAACCCAGGGATTACTTAATCTCCGCACTGGGAGGCTGAACCGCCAACCTATGTAAAGTCTCTGAAGCGGTAGTCGTGCCGAAGAAGGCGACCAGACTGGATCCGGCTACTACAACAGAGGGGGATCTGGGGCCCTTCCGCCCGCCGTGCCAGCAACCGTATGATCTGTACCGAGCTTCGGCAGTACCAGTATAGCACCTTTTGTCCTCTAAGCTGTCTATGCAGTGAATCCTTATCTTTAGCCTAAGTAACTTTCAAAAAATGGCTCCAAAAATAAAAGAAAAAGAGGTTTTACTCCATCCACATATAAAGTGAATCTTTGCAATATCAGGGGTATTCACGCCGATCTTAACGCAGTCCACCACCATCTGAAGACTGCGCAGCCGACCATTCTATTTTTGACGGAGACGGATATCCTACCCGGTCGATATATCTTACCTTCATTATCCCGGCTACAACTAGAGCAAAATTTTGTGAGCGTGCCGTTGTATGTATGTTGGTTATCTGCTGTCGCCGCCTTCATAGCCTCAAAGACAGGGACCTGTCGCTATTTTGGGTGCGTGTAGATCACGGCGGCCACAATCGTATCTATGCGTGCCATTACAGGTCTCATAGCAGTGACACGGACGTAGCTCGACTATTCTCACACCTGAGTTTGACGACTGACAAAATTCTAGAGCAATATCCCACAGCAAAACTAGTTATTTTGGGAGACCATTGTGAGTGGTACAGTTCTCGAACCAATAACAACGCAAGGATCTGCTCATGAATTTGCTCTGACCTATGTATAGATTCTCTCAGCTGGTACTTTATCCAACAAGAATACCAGATATAGAGGACCATAAGAGCACGACTGCACGTCTGGACGCATATTCCGTCTCAGTGGATGCGCCTCTTGGCTCCTCGGACCACGGTCTTGTCCGGACCCAAGTGCGATGCACTCAACCAGATCCTAGGGTCCAACTGATTGGCGTCGTGTATGACATTATAAGTAGGCAGACTGGGATGGATTACGCGAATTTTATGCATCATACCCGTGGAGGCAGCTCTGCTTTAGCTCAGAAGATCCTGACGTCTGCGCAGCCGCAGTCACTGAGACAATCCTCGCTGGTATGAAATGTTTTATTCCAAACCCGTGAGTAGCTGCGTATGAGGCTTGGACGGACCACAGCTCGTAATAATAAGGATGCGAATAGTTAGAGATATAGAGGTTCAGTAAAGAGCAAGCCAAAGCCAAAAAAGCCAGAGCTAAATTCCAATTCATGGGCAAAATAGATGGACGACTTTGGAGCTATCCCTCTGGAAGTCTGGCTTTCTAGTCACTTGCTAAAGCTACCATTATCCAATATCATTTTTACCAGCCCTGCGAAAGACCGATGGTGACTTGGCCCATAGTGCTAAAGAGAAAGCCGATGTACGCCTCAAACTCGAAAATGAACGACGAAGGCACTATTTACCACCTACTATACCGATGTGCAGTAAGACCATGGCGGAAATGTCCATAACAGCAGAAGGTCCGACGGGCGTTGCTTCCTCTAGACGTTCATAAGTTGAATGGGCCAGACGGTATACCAGCAGCGGTGGTTAAGCAGTTTGCTCCTGAGTTATGTCCTGTCCTCAAGCACCTTTTCGCGCTTTTCTTCTACACTACACAATTTCCGTCTCCATGGAAGAATTTCAATGTGCACCTGGTGCCCAAAAAGGGCGATAGATCAGATCCATCGAATTACAGGCCTATCGCTATTACCTCTTTCCTCTCCAAGGTGATGGAGCGTGTCATTTACACACCGCTTCTAAGATACTTAGAAAAACACGACCTGGTCAGCGACCGTCAGTATGGATTTCGCTGCGGTCACTTGACTGTTGCTCTTCAAGTGTATCTCACACTCCGATGGGCACTAGCCATTGAGAGTTGGGGGGAGGTGTTGGCACGTAGCCTGGATATAGCGAAGGCGTTCAATCGGGTCTGGCACCGGGGTTTTTTATCGAGTTGGCCATCCTACAGAGTGTCCGAGGATTTGTGCAAATGGATGGCTAGCTTTTTGTCCAGCAGACGCATACGAGCCGTAGTTGACGGTAGTTGCTCTGATAGCTTGGAAATTATTGCAAGGAACTGTGCCATCATCTGTGGACATCAACAACATACACTGCTATGCAGATGATAGTACCGTTCCGTTGTGGAGGAAAAGCGTGGAGAACTTGTGTCTCAAATCGAGACCACTGTGTCCAAGGTCTCTGACTGGGGTCGGGGAAACTTAGTCCGATTCAACCCTACAAAGACACAAGTCTGCATGTTCATCGCAAAGAAAAGCCCATTCACTGTGGTCCCACAATTCCAGAATACTCCCCTCTCCATCGCCAAGAGCATTGGGATCCTTGGCTTTGACATCTCCAGAATCCAGATCATTAGCTGGCAACTACAGTATGGGGTTCTTCTAGAAAGAGGTTTTTTGAGAATTAGATTTTTGAAGGGTTGGCAACGCGCGAATGATACCTCTGGTGTTGCAAGCGTCCAGCATGCATCAGGTGGACCGAAAGCTTGTTTGCTACCTTAGTGACATAAAAAAATGAGTATTAACTGCCAACTAGGACACAAAATAAAAAAAAATATCTGCAAGTGATCAGTAAATGATCGCACTTACAATGAGAATGTCTTGCACCCAGCAGCGTTTGATGAGCACTGGCCTGATTATGTTTACGCCCCGAAGTTGGGAAAGTCATGATGGGTTTAGTTTTGATAATCAGTAAAAACGGTGTAAGTATATTCAGACTAATTAAAATTTACCACATTTTGGCAGTATCCGACATTTAAATAACATTTTTAAATATTTTGGCATGAACTACGATTGCTAGTATTGGGGTAATTAACCAAAAGTAGATCTATTAGGATATTAAAATAACGTATTTTGTTAATTACGTAATTTAACGTAACGGCAGAATTGGATATTTCAGACGAAAATTTGCGACGTAACCAACGAATTATTGTCGGCAAGGTATGGATAACAAAAAGTAAGTTTATTTTTTTAAAAAGCGTCGGATTTCGTTACAGTTACATCAAGTGGATTTGAAAACTGAAAAATATAGCGTTTTTTTGTGGGCGTATAATTCTTATTTTTCGTCGTAGAGGGACGGGACGTAACCTAGACAGATCGACGCAGTTTTTTTTTCTGCCATCGATATATCAGCCTTAAAAAATTTACGTGTCGTTAGGTTTATAAATTATTTCTATTTGAGTGCATTATATTTGGAAGTAATGATTACAGTAATAAAGACACATGAAAGACAAGATAGGTTTTTGTCTAAGTTTCAGTTTGTCAACAGCATACATTTTGAGAAGAGATATAAGTACCTAATTAAAATTTTGCGAAAATAAATGGCGAAAAAAGATTTCCATTACTGATTCTGATTTTACAGTACTGGAGTATGTGCCATGTAGGTACACGTTGTAAAAAGCGGTACTATTATTCTGCCGTATATTATATTCTTTTTCATTTCTCCCATGCAGAAATATACATAGCGCGCTATGTAAACAGATATTTTCTATCTATATATAATGGAACTATATAAAAATAATATATAAAATTAATATATATAGAACCATGAAAGAAATGATGAAAAAATATTAAGGCCGGTCCAATCCTTAACAAATTTAAATGGGTCTAAAAAGGAAGTGAAACCTTCCATTTATGGAAATATCGTTTAACTATGTTTACAATCGGCGAAGATAAAGCGTAACACAGACACGAAGTTAACAAATAAAACAGACGATTGCGAGTCTGACTCGCGCAACAAGGGGTTTCGTAAAAACATCTATTATCTACTCGAAGATTTTTGGCCGTTTTTCAAATAGGTTTAAAGTTACTCCCAAAATTGAATTACAGATCAAACTTTACTTCGTGTAAGAAACACCAGGTTTTGAATTACGGAAAAGACATTTCACAATAAAATTCATACATTCGCAGTGAATTTAATTCTAACGCGTAAGCAGCCAGCGTAAAATTTCACTCATTATAAGTAACTATAACATTATAACTCATTATAAATAAATAATTTCAAAAGATCTTGTGGGGAGATATGACATACACCTCCCTTCGTCTTCTTTCTACGTGCCTTAATTGATTCTACTACAAGGAAGATAACTTTCCCTGTAGGCATGATTTATTTGGTAATAATGTGTTACAGCTGCGAATGTGCATCCGGTGTCAAAAAAGGGCGATAGATCAGAACCACCGAATTACAGGCTACAATTACATCGCTATTACCTCTCTCCTCTCCAAACTGATGGAGCGTGTGATCAACACACAGCTTCTAAGATACCTAGAAAAATACGATCTGGTCGGCAACCGTTAATATGGCTTTCGCCACGGTCGCTCAACTGATGACCTTCTAATCTAATGTATCTCACACACCGATGGGCAGTAGCCTTTGAGAGTCAGGGGGAGGCATTGGCATGTAGTAGCGAAGGCGTTCGATCAGGTCTTACACCTTGACCACCTTGACAGTGACCTTGAATAAGTATAAAGCAAGCTAAAACCATTGTTAACTAGCTCTCATAAGGTTGAACTTTGCAAACCACGTTTTATGTTACTTACGCTTAACGCATAACATGTGTGGCCGGATTTCTTAATGTTTTATTTTATAAAAAAAAACTAGTCTTTACATAGAAATTTTAGCCGATTTTTCTATTTATATGAAATAATGTCTAATTAATATATTTATAAATAATTGGGGTATCTACCTTAATATCTAGATCTACGAAAAGTAATTTTCTTAATTTCTAAACGTTTTTTTTTATTCTGTTCGTTCTTTTTTTTAAATTGTCAACAAGAAAGATAAGATAGACCGTTTTGGAATATTAGAGGTCGTCTTAAGGCCCTGTATACAGCAAAGTCATTAACTAATTTATAACGTTTTATATTGTTTGTGCAATACGGCCACTTCTAGTAGCACAGTACAACAATATAAAAACAGGTTAATAATCAAAGACAAAAAGTTCTAGAAGTAGCTAATAACAGAATTATGCTTTGTACGAAGAAGAATTCGACAATATATCTAGAGGCGGCGCTAGTGTGCAATATAATGGCCTTGCGTTACTCGCACGTTGCCGACTCTTGCTAGTATGAGAAGCCCTAGAGTGCTTTATTTGTATTGCAAGATGCATGCTCCGGCATCACATAGTGATGCTTTGCATACCATCACGCGGTTTTGCTCGCATCTCACCTTCAGACTAGAAAAAATAAACAAATTGAAAGATTATGTTATTGACCGTAACTGCAAGCGTGCACTGTGCGGACGATAACCTTATACGTGTTACACCTTAACTTAACTTTTACTTACTATTGCTTATAAAGGATGTATGTAGATGACACGGTAACGCAAATTGATACCTTAGACTCAGTACATGATTCTAAACCCCTTGGCGTTGGAATTTTGCGTCGGTTTCTTTTTATGTTTGTTTTAAAATGACCGTAATGATGTAGGTATATACATGGGCGTAGCCAGGTACGGGCAGGGGGCGGGCAGCTGCCCCCCCTAGCTGGGCATGGTTTGGCATATTTTTGGGATAATAGTATACAATATGTTTTAGAACACTGAGTAGGTAATATAAATAAGTTAGTAAGCTATTAAAAACAAAGTCAAACACATGTCAATATTCTTTTTGTTTTAATGTAGCATATGGGGTGCACCAAGTGAAGCGTCAAATATCGTCAATCGTGTAAAGGAATTCAGATATTTAAGAGTATTTATTATTTAGTATTCCGATATTTTATAGTACTAGTGGCATTGGTGCCATCATAATTACATCCTTGCACAATCATATGTCTACATAGACTCACATATACGTAAAACTAGAAAACTCTGTCTGTTACCTCTTCACGCTCAAACCGCTGTAACGATCAAGATGAAATTTGGCATGGAAATAGTTTGAGTCCCGGGAAAAGACACAACGTATACACATATATATATATATACGGGGGCGTTAAATCGATCAAGCTAGGTTTCATTTTTAGAAAACGTCGTTTTATCTATGTTTTCAGGCAATAATAAATCGAAAAATATGACTTCCTGACATCTATTAGGGAGTAGTAATACTATTATTTTTACCGACAAAGAAACACTAAAGCTACTTGACATATATAGCGTTGTAAAAAAAAAACGAGCGAAGCTCGGTCCTCCAGGTACTAGAAGATTATACATAAAACACAAACAGTGTATTAAAAATGTATACTAATAGAAAAAACATATACATATGTATAAACTTACATAGGTGCCGGTATAATAATATAATAAATATAGTATTAATAATCCGCTGTAATCTACCATAGGCCGCCCGGCGCCAGAGAGGCTACAAATGCGTGAGGGCGCATCACACAAGCGTGCACATATACCCATATGCATACACATACTCACAGACGTTGTATATCATGAAGGAGCCCAGCTTCCATACGACAGTCCAGCAACAAATGTACAACCTTTAACGTACTGTCACTTCGTAAACAAGCCTAAGAGAAGAAGAAGTGACAAGAATCTTCCTGGGTGTACACCTGTTACCATCAATCACGCAGGAACCAGGCCACTAAATACATAAAATCTATGCAAATAAGTGTAAACATACATACATGTACACGTATATGCGCCACTCCCAACACCAAGCAGCCAATGGTGGACGACTGTCCATGGGTCGACCTTCCACATGTAAAGACAGTTCGTAAGTGTTTTGATGTTAAGTCTTGTTAGCGCGCCATTGCTTGAGTAACGATTTTGTACGGTCGCCAGCGCCACTACAGGATCGTCTAAAGGTGCGTACAGAATTTTTGCAACAAATCATGCAATGCAACATTTCGATACATTTTAATGTGTTCGCGAACGCACTAAGATTAACTGCGCGCACTTTTCCCGCGTATTGTCGGTTTTTCAACGAACGCTTTGAGTGCACGCAGTGTAATATTTGAATTGTCGATTGTCAAAATGGATGGAGATAACGACTGGGACTTTTTTTATACACTACTGTAATAAAATAATTAAAACACCAATATAGTTACGTACTGAAAATTGCCAGGAATGGCCGTTATGGCCACATTCGTGTTGCATTGCAAATAATATGTACGCACCTTAACAGTCAACTGTACGTTCAACCTTTTACGAGTAGAGAAGTAGTTCCTCAGTATTTGCTAGTATTAAGATCGTATTGACACGCTATAGCTTTATTTATTATCTACTAGCTTTTGCCCGCGGTTCCGCCCGTCCGAAATTCGTGTATTCGAAGTAGGTTATGGGTGTAGAATTTCAACGGCATCTTCTCAATTCTAGAAACAATCCGATCCACGCTTGACGTTTTCAAGTAGCCTATGTCAGACAAATAGACAGACAGAGTTACTTTCGCATTAATTAAAATATTATGGACTACTTGTCCCACAAAGAGAAGGTAAGAGCACTACAGTATGGACGACGTAAAGACATGACGAAGTTTCCTAAATCCTGCTCAACCTAATAAATGGACCCTCCTTATCGGCTTCTATTTCGAAATGATTTCTACACAACTACACTATAATATCATCGTTAGAAAATTGTAGGTGTGAGATTTACTCGCTGTTTACATTTACATTTATAAGGTATAAACCTTGTCCTTTTCTGTAATCAAGACTTTAAGACAACAGTGCGATTGTAAACAGTTTTAAGGACATGACATCCCCGTTCTACTCCTTTTTGTAGCTAGATAGGTCATGTTTGACTGTTTTGTAGAACTGATCTTGTTGTAGAATCACACAGACATCTCAAACACTTCAACGTATTGCCACTTTGCCACAACTTTCTCATAGTCTACAGAGGCTTATGTCCGAGGACGTCTTCTGTATAGTCAGGATCTCTGCTTGGATGTGCTATGGTGCCGTAACCCCCCTATTCAGGTAGCTGAAAATCGTTCAAGAAGATTTCCAATCTATTCGTGATAATGACCTTCGAAAAAGCGTATAAACGTGGCCAGATCTGGCAATTCAAATTCAAATTCAATTTATTTAGTTTAGGCTACAATAATAGAGCACTTATAAATGTCACTACGCCATCGGTTCGTAAGTCTACAGGGCGGGAGACCTTGTACTGAGAAGAACCGGCAAGAAACTCAGCAAGGGCATTTCTTTTCTCCCTTTCTCTTACAGCGTCCAATTAAAATATTGGAAAATGCCCTCCCTATCATAAAAGGACACTTTCCGTTACAAACATAAAAAAACATGAAATATAAAGCACAAGCACAACATAAAAAAGTATCTAATATAAACAAAAGACAGTTTAAGTATTCATCACTAAGAAATAATCAATGTCTTACAGTATTAATAAACAAAACAAAAAAGTAAGACTAAATACTAAGAATACAAAGAAGTTTGCAAGAGCAGACCAGCCTCCACAGGCGGCACCCGTTCACGAGTATGACACATGAATCAGCCATCGTTTCGCTCAACCATGTTTTTATATAATTTGGTTGTACTAATTCAGAAACCTTACCCGGTGTGTGCATAACAACTTACCAAAATTTCATTACAATTGGTTCACCCCTATTGCGCGAGTCCGACTCGCACTTGACCCTTTTTTCTCAGGAACCTTCCCCGGCGTGTGCATAAAAACATACCAAAATTTCATTACAATCGATTTATCCTTATTACGCGAGTCCAACTCGCAATTGATCCTGTCCGACTTGCACTTGACCATTTTTTTCTTTCTCAGAAACATGCACCGACGTGTGTATAACAGCTTACCAAATTTCATTACACTCGGTTTACCCTTATTGCGCGAGTCGAACTCGCACTTGACCCTGTCGGAGTCGCACATGACCATTTTTTTTTCTTAGAAACCTTCCCCAGCGTGTAATAACAACTCACCAAAATTTCATTGCAATCGGATTACCCTTATTGCGCGAGTCCAACTCGCAATTGACCCTGTCCGACTTGCACTTGACCATTTTTTTCTTTCTCAGAAACATGCACCGACGAGTGTATAACAGCTTACCAAAATTTCATTACAATCGTTTTACCCTTATTGTGACTCGCACTTGACAATTCCCGAAAATCCTTTCTTATCAGATGCCTACTTCATAGAAAGTACACACCCTCCAAGTGTCAGGTCTCTACGATCAGCGGTTTAGGCTGTGCGTTGATTAGTCAGTCATTCAGAACAAAGCAATTTTATATGTATAGATAGATAGAAAAGGAAAACTATAAATATTGTTGTACACAAAAAATCAAACACCTAAAAAGTGCATAACCTCTTTAAGATTTGAAACCCCATTCGGATTGGTTTTTAAACATATGTCAAAATTACATTAGATGTCAGTGGTCGAAATAAAAAGTAATTTAAATCAAAAGCACTAAGGAGTATTGATATCAACTTCGAAGCAAATGACCGCCAAAATAACTTTCTAACACTCTTTAACTCCGTTAGGGGATGAATTTCAATAAAATACGAAACACATCTTCCATCAATTCTGTTAAAAAAGGTTTATGCAAAATTTGAAGTAGATAGGACCAACGAATCACGTTGTCCCATACAAAATTTGCCCCCTTTTTCACCCCCTTAGGGGTAGAATTTCGGAAAATCCTTTCTTATCGGATGCCTACGTCATACAAAGAACACACCCTCCAAGTTTCAGGTCTCTACGATCAGCGGTTTATGCTGTGCGTTGATCCATCAGTCATTCAGGACAAAGCCTTTTATATGTATAGATAACAATAGTACGTTTTCAGAACACTTACTCGTAAACAGTGTCATTGTGCAGGTGAAACGGGTGCTAAGACCTTAATTACTCCCACAGCTTCTTTTTTATTAATTTTATTTTCTCTGAGCGAAGCGCGCGTTCATAAACCCACGGGCGGTAATGACGCGCCTATTCTATTCAATATGCTTAAGAGCTGAATCGTTGATCAAAACACGAACTACGCGCACACTACAAGCAAGCAATCTCCTACAAGTTTTAACTTTAAACAAAACTTTTTATTTTATAAATTCTCTAGATTTGGCGGATGCGTTGTTTTCTATACTTCTATTCCCGCAATTTCATTCGTGTTTCAGTGTGTTTATTTATTTATTCACCTTATATATTTATTTAATTACTCGAGAATGTGGTGACAAACCATTGTATTTAACCTGGGTGGTACTGAAATTACAAACTCGAGTCATAAAAGGTTCTTAATAGCTTCTCGTTAGTAATTTTCTCCTTACCACCCTTAATACACAACGTACTATAATAAAATTGTATCGTTTCTACATCTACAACATTCCTATGTTGTACCTGCCGTAACTACCTTTGACATTCACTATGAAAACATCTTGTGTAAATAATGCAAAGTAGCGAAATGACAGGAACAGATATTCTATTCAATCTATTACATTCTCTCAGGTCAGGTTCATTCATTCACAAGTTCATCAGGTTCTCTTTTACTGTGAAGCACTAATAAGCAAATACTGTTTTTTCCGATAAATATTATTCATTCTCTCCAATTTTGTTATTATAATTAGTGTTGTTTTGTAGATAAAGTTAGCAACCCCACATACAATAAAAAG
Source organism: Apoda limacodes (assembly GCA_946406115.1). Lineage (NCBI taxonomy): Eukaryota > Metazoa > Arthropoda > Insecta > Lepidoptera > Limacodidae > Apoda > Apoda limacodes. The sequence goes on from OX291540.1 coordinate 24,970,234, forward strand.
GTACAGAGCAACAAACTTTTCTGGCCTTGGTGTTATTTGGTTGCTAGTGTCGTTGTAAGTTCTATTTCAATATGGAGACTCTAGTTTTCATTTTTGACCACCAGTTCAGAAAAAATTGTTGTACTTGTATTACAGCTTTTGCAATCTAAGCAGTGTGAACTGCAGTATTATCTAATTTACCTAAATATAATCTTATCTAATAACATTTAATCTAATTTCAACAAAAACATAAAATTACTCATATTGGTAGCTAGCTGGTATATTCAACATTTACAAAATATTTTTTTATCTAAGAAATAATTTCTTCTTATTCTAATATCGCTATCATAAAGACGAATAGGTACTAGCCACTTACCTAAAATTAGAAGTAGACGGTGAGTCATCATCTCCAGAAAATGTGGAGATGGGAGAAGAACCTCTGGCATCTTCTGGGGAGGCTGGGAGCTGCGACATGCCATCATGTGCGAGTACGTAGTCACGCGTGCAGCGAATTACACCCGGGGATGAATTTCCATAATTCGCCATCCCTGTACGTAATTGTGTTTATTTTAAGAACTAAGGCAACGCAACCGAGGGCACGGTGTAGCTATATGCATAACTAGCCTTTATGCGTGGTTCCACCCGCCCCGAAATTCGGTTATCAGTGTAGGGTTTCAACGGCAACTCCTGAACTATATAAAAAAAAACCTACTTACACTTGACGTTTTAAACGTTTACGTATGTCCTTCCTCGAGACTCAATCACATCTTAATCGGAACAGTGGTTTAAGCGTGAAGAGGTAACAGACAGACAGAGTTACTTTCGCATTTAAATGTATTAGTGTGGATAAAATAGCAAATATGGCACTGTCCGTCCGCCGCATCCTAGAGAAGCATAAACCAGACCTGCTTCTATTACGATCCTGTTCCTTAACAATTTTGTAGAACACGCACACATTTGCGCGTACTTGCACATCTTTGTTTTTGTAGAGGAGTTACAAACAACTTGATTTTAAGGGGTTCTAAGGGAGCCTTTCATTCTAAGCCTACACCATCTGTCTGTTTTTCTTTGTCTATCTGACATTTAAAAGACTCTTTCTTGTAGAAGCCTGAAAAATATGTTATTAAAAAGGATTTCCGAACAAACAATTAAAACAACACAATCTCATAATTTAAGGGGTCTTCATAAAAGAAGCATGTTGTTTTTGATCTATCGTAAAAACGGTACACATTCGAGCTTTGAAGTTATAATTCTAGTATAAGCTCTACAGTAAATCAACAAATACCTGATAAAAACAATTCAAGTGCAAGTTTAATCGTGCAATCTGTAGTGGTACGGAACCATTGGAGCGCGAGTGTCTCTTGATATTATTATCAAGATTTTTTAACTACAATTTCTTGTTGATATTAACTATCAACACTTACTGTAGATGCAAATAGTTTAGTAGTAATAACTAATCCCCATAGACTTTTATTTAATTCTTTGTCATATTTTGTTATTTAAAAAAAAACCGTCCAGTGCGAGTCAGACTCGCGCACCGCGGATTCCTTACCAACATCTGTGTATGCTGCAAGGCGGTCACCCATCCAATCACAGACCAAGCCCGACGTTTCTTAATTTTGAATATCGTTTCCAATAAACAAATGAAGGTCTTGGGACAAGATGGTGTTTTCACTGTGTATAATGCAAAAAAAATATATTTGGGCCTACTTACATTTTATAAACATAATGAATTCACTTTACAACTCATAATCTCAAAATTTTGACGACAAAGTACAACGAGTACAGTTCTAATTTTTATTTTTGTTTGTATACTTGCTGACCTGGCAGACGTAGTGAAAGTGTATATGCATATTTAAAAGTGGAAACTGACTATGTCTGACATTTAATGATATATAGCCCAAACAGCTTGGTCTAGAAACTCGAAATTTAGCATGTGTGTTCCTTACTTGACTAAGGGCTACAGTAAACATGGATTTTGCAAAATACATCCCCCTAAAACGTAGACCATTTAATCACTCAAAGCCTTAAGGTGTTAAATGGTGGATGCAAGTTTGTATGAAAATCAGTAAATTTTGACGCTTATTGCACAAAAATTGGTATTTGGACTTTAAGTTAAAAATTAAGATTGACGTTGCCTGATTGTTGAGAAGCGGTCAGTACCCCGCAGTGTGCATAATTCATTGCCTATAATTGACAGTGCGCTATTTTAATACACTTGACATTTTTTACATACGAGTTTTTTTCATTCGGTTCAAACAGTTTTAATATTTCAATTCGGTATAAATACTTCAGTGCGGTAACCTGTACTTGACTTCTTTAAGTATAAAAAAACTTTTTAACAAAAAAAAACAACCGGCTTCAAAAAGATGCACTAAAAAGGTAAAAATAATTACTAATTTCCCAAAAATCTGATTTGAATTACAGGTTGATGTAGGTGTCTATGTGGGGTACATATGTAACAATTTATAACGCACTTTGCTTTCATGTGCTTTGTAATTTGTTTTCAACTCTTAATACTAAACTCAAGCAATTTTAATAAAGTTTTACGTGACTAGTGGTATAATCTAATGCTCGCTGATAGGATGGCATGGTCGTACCAGCATCAGCAGGGATTTTTATCTTGTACTTAATTTTTAATTGTAAACTTTAGCACTGTATTGCGTTGAGATTCAATAGGTAGAGAGAGGCGACAAAATTTTTCATCTTCAGAAGCCAATATTACCCAAAATTGAATCTTAGAAGACCTATCCAACGACAAACTACACATTCGGTTACATAAAAAAAAACCTGTTCCTATCATGTAGAGCTACAATTTCCTGTAAAATTTTATCACAATCGATGCAAAGATGGTAGATTCATAAGGGTGGGTCTTACGCATGGACGGATAAAAACGGAGGTTTTAGCTATTTGGCTACATCTAATGTAATGGCTATCTAGCTTATTTTTTACTGCAATATAATGCTTATAATCCAGCTATATTTGTGGATATTACTATAATTGTGGATATTGTTATAATTGTGGATATTGCTAAAATTGTGGATGTTGATTTTCTGAAAACCAATGCAGATATGGCAGTCAGCACGATTCGTTTTTTATGCGGCCATAAAAAACAATCTTATAATGTTATATTATTCTGTTTTTAATTTTTATACAATTATTTTGATTGTAAGTTTAAAAAATCTTACATATACTTTTTTCTTTAAAAATATGTAAAATATGAATGTAACATATTTTAAATAGAAGACATAGAGACCCAAGATTAACACTTGTATTAACCAAATTAATATTGGTTCTATGCAGGGATCAAACTCTCACCCCGTGGTTAGGCATGCAGTCACTTTTTCACTTCACAAACCGAGCCGCAGAGTCGCTAAATAAATATCAAAATTGTCAGTGTTTCATTAATTCACTAAACTCCCATTGGTTAATTACAATCTTCTTAATTGGCAACACTGACATTTTAACGAAAATTGTTAAATCAAAACTAATTGAGGAAGGATATCTTATATTGTACAAGTGTGAATGCACGTATGTGAATCTTTTGATAAAAGAAGTGCATGTTTCCGCTGTGAATTTTATAGACGTTTATTAATCTATATCGTCAGAGCAACTGCTATTGTGATGGCGGCGGGGCTTATTATTCGTGAGCATATCTTTCAATAAGTTCATCAGGGCCCGGGATTACGAATTATATATATTACGACACTAGGTCATAATAAATCATTGGCCTGGGCCACACTTTTAAACTGCATCAAAGTCATCAAAAGAAAAAATATCAAAAAAGGCTTTAAAACCCCTAAGATTTTTAAAAAGACGCAAAATTCTTATTTTACGAAACCCTTAATTCTAATTCAATGCGTGTACGACACACACATAGACATTTTATTATTGCCCTACCAGAGTAGGCCATATAGGATTACACATCATGTAATGTCTTACTTTATTCTATCGTATTGTTTATTCCATTCACAGTAGCCCCTCTGGTACGCAGAAACTTACGTGACGCGCAATGTAAACAAAAATATTTTAGTGATCCATCTAGTCGGTAAATGTCAAAATACATAAAAAAAACCCTATTTATACAAATAGCATTTTTTTCTGTATAAAGTGTAAGTGAAGGTACCTATTATATATTATGAAATCAAAAAAATCAGTTTCAAACCATTTATCTGGTGACAAAAGCCTTATTTCGCTAATAAATCTGTCGTTAAAGCTATTTAAACATTTCTACCACAAAAAGAAAGCTTATTTCCTTAAAAAAATTATTAGATATATATACTGTCGTCGGATCGAACTTTACAATTTTCTCTCATATTTTAAACTTTAAAACTTTCGAAGTATGAAGCTTTCGAAGTACATGTTTTTTATGTCGCAATTTTTCTAAAATGCCCAGACGCGGAAGAATTTAATCGAATGAACGTCAAAAGTAGCGATCGCAAGAAGAGAATTCATTTAGGTGCCTGCGTAATTAACTAGCGTAGACATAATACATGGAAGTATAATTTAGTTTGTGATCCGATTTCAAGCTTAAAGCATTTCGCGTTACATTGTTGCTAATCAGTAGGTACCTAGTTAAAATTGCTATAATTCTAACAGTTGCTAAAATTTAGAACTAATGTCTTTTCGAAAATTAGCTGCCGATTAAGTTAGGCTTTAAAATGTACAATAGACAGTAGCGCCGCACAAACACAGCCGAAGATTTATCTTTTGAAAATTGTCTGATTTAATAAAAAAACTTTTTAACAAAATAAAAAACAACAGGCTTTAAAAAGATGCACTATAAATCTGATCTGAATTACAGTTTGCTAATTATTGTGCAGTCTGTAGTTCTTCAGTCTGCAGCTTGTAGTGACCAATTTTCGTACAATAAAAATATCCATACTAGTAACAAAATGTTATACAATCATCCACATAAAAATTAAGACTTATATGGTTTTCTCATGGATACCATTATCAGAACTGGACGAAATTGAAATAGAACCATACGGGACGCACCAGCTTGCAAATAAAAAAGAATCATCAAAACCGGTTTAACCCAGTCGAAAGTTTTGAGGTAACAAACATAAAATAAAACAGTCGAATTGAGAACCTCCTCCTTTTTTGAAGTCGGTTAAAAAGCTGGAATAACTTTAGAAATCGAAGGAGTCTGCAATACTTTTCTTACATAAATTAAATGTAACTGCAGATAAAAGAAACATGTACAATATGGTACAAGTGTGTAATATTGGTGATTACCGCTGAGGCGCCATTCATAAGAGAGCCGAGGATGGTAATTATCAAATACACACGTGTATCATACGACGATTTTCAACACACTTGTGAAACAAATAATACTAAAGAAACATTTTATATATTAGACTAGCTGACCGGGCAGACGTTGTCCTGCATGATACCGACTGCAGCGCCATCTGCCGGGCTGATTTGTAAATCTAAACCATTCAGGGCACCACCGAAACGCATCCAAAAAAAATCATTGAAATCGGTTTAGCCGTGTAGAAGGAGTAGAGTGACATACACACGTACAGTAGAATTATATATATACAGATAAAAAGTTTATTTAGAGAAACAATTAGTAAATGTGCAGTAAGTTAAATTATAATTAACTGTTTTCGATGACATAGCGTCAGCGATGGCATCAGATAGATTATTTACTGAAATACATTAATGTTCTATTGTTATTTGAGATAGTTCATTATTCGTGTAGGTACGTGAAATCCAATCATTGCATGTACTTGGTGTTTCGCCAGTAGGACGCGCCTCAGAATCAAGTCTTACTCTTTTGTGATTTTTGCACAAATTTCTTTCTTGTTTTGTATAGAATCTTTTACGTATGATTCTGCTACATTTCTAGATCGCCACCCACCATGACGCTTTAAAGTCATTATATCAGCTCTTAGATTAGTCAGCAATGTAGCTAAAGTTCTTCTGAAACTAGGTCCAGTGTAGCTCTCAGCATCTGCTAAACCTTAACACATAGCGATTTCTTTAGGCTTAGGACTAAATTTATTTCATAAAATGGAACGTGTATGGTGAATGACCTCGGTATTCAATTTTCGTAATAGGTATTTTCACTTCAATAATCTGGCCATGGTACTCTACGTTTTTTACAGTTTTATTTGTTAATTCTTGTATCCTACATACATACACCAAATATTAAAGCAACCTAAAAATAGAAACAATAATTTAGCTAAACACACAACACAGGCTGAAGTCGCGTAGATATTTAAAATTAATTTAACTAACCTTAGTAGCCAGATATTGGTTATTTGGAGCATCTTTTATAAATTTTTCAATATCGTCAAACGATTAAACTTTCCGGTATACATAAATATTAATCTATGGATAAAACCTTTGATTTCTTGGTTCTAAATCCATCGGATAGTTTCTTTAGATAAGCTGACAAATTAGGGTATGTGTTTAAGTACATTCCATTCTTTGTTTGGACTGTGCTTTTTAACATTGAGTATAAACACTACAAACTACAAGGTTTGTACTTAGAAGATAATTCTTTAAAGTACTCCATGAACACATTTTCTGAAAAAGACTGCGTATTCTGATTGTTTTGCCATTGTATAAAATGTTGGTACGCTAAAACATATTTAGTAGTTTTTAGGTAGTTGGTAAACTTTCCATAACGTACATAACGTAACGTAAGGGCTTAACATCTTATATCGGGCGGTGTAAAACATTAATAATTTTCTTCATAACTAGTACTTGTAGACATTTCAATTAATAAATAAATATAATTTAAACACTGAAAACGAATTGTGAAAATGATTCGCAATGGCGAGAAAAATTAATCAGTTTTCCTATGCACGCGCATGGCGGTCGGCCATAGACTAAAGAATGAGGTTTCTTTTTTTCAGCTTTTCGCGGATAGCGCTTTAGTCACGTACAAAATGGGGAATTTAAAGTTTTCTTTATTACAGAGAAAATAAAAGTTATATTTGAGTAAAATATTTATTTATTAAACACGTAGAAGTTGAAATTATATATTTAAATACGAAGTTGTATGAAATGAGCAAACAATAGGTACATTAAAATCTATTATTAAGATATATATTAAGATCTATTCTGTATCGGAACTGTTTTTAAGAACAAAGGAACTTAACCAATAATATAAATCATCATTCATCATTATGTGCCTAATTGCGGTGAAATTTAAGCCACTTTATGAGCTAGTGTGTTGAAAAAAATATTCTTTAATGTGGCTTTAATTTGTACCTTTTCTCTTACCTGAATGCTTTCTCAGCTTATAAGGGAAAATGATAACTACTGTACTGAATTATCGTCAAACACAATAACTCTGTTAAATATATACAGGGTGGAAACGCTAAATGATCTCACTCAATTATTTCTTAACCATACACGATATCGAAATACTTTCGTATCGATTATTGATCGTGAAAGTGCTTCACGAGCTCTATCTAATGGTATCAATAATGGTTTATAAATACACTGGACCTATCCGAAAATTTGATGGTTTCAGCTTTCATACATATGTCATTCGCCTCTTGCCACTAAGCACTTCAGACCTCATGCGTGCAACGGGTGACACTATCGCCGTATGCCGAAACCTTCTAAGTCAAAGGCCGCAAGAGTGATCCAGTATATCTGAACTAATGTGGTTTTATATACATATATCCCATACGTCGTACATTTATATATGTCCTATTGTAACACATATACCATATACCCTAGGTTAAACCGTTTTGGAGTCTACACAAAATTATTACTTTTAATTATAAATTCGAATAATTAGAATTTGTTTTGCTATTCAGTCGTAGCTATATTTTCTATAAGATTATACCTAATAATACCTGTATAATTAAATAACGATTTATAAATCCTTATTCCCGATCTTGTACAAAGTTTTTAGCAAGACAAAATAAAAATAAAATATCAGTATAAATGAAGAACAACTTTCACTTCATCAACTTTAACTCCTTGGGTTGGTAATGTATTGTTCCAGGACCTCTAGAACAGACATTACACCATAGGTTCGTCGTAAATTTATATACATGCGTTTATGTCCTATTCATATAGTTCATACGTCGTAAATTTATGTATGTTTCAAACGTCGTACATTTATATATGTCCTATTGTAACATATATAACCCTATAAGGTTATAACATTTTGAAGTCTTCTCAAAATTATCACTGTTTATTATAAATTCGAATAATTGTCAAATTGGAATTTGTTTTGCTATTCAGTCATAGCTTAATTTTTATTAAGATCCACCTTATACCTATACTTAAATAAGGATTTATTAATCCTTATTCCCGATCTTGTACATAGTTTTTAAGAAGACAAAATAAAAATAAAATATCAGTAAAGAACAAATTTCATTTGATCAACTTTAAATCCTTAGGTTGGTAATGTACTGTTTCAGGACCTCTAGAACCCTCGAACTATACAGGGGGGGCATATACATATGTTTATGTGTCCCATACGTCGTAAATTTATATATGTCCGATATTTCCTAAATCTGTATATCATATCTCATACGTCGTCAATTTTTATATATATTCCATACTTCATAAATTTAGTTATGTCAATTTATGAAATGTTTTATAAACTGTTAGAGATATAGGTACACCAACTTCAAACTGTAATTTAGATATTTTTTTGAAATAATTATTTATTACCTTTTCAGTGCATCTTTTTGAAGGCGGTAGTTGTTTTTGTTAGAATGTTTTTATTTTTGGTCTTTGACACCGATAATTTTTGACAAAAATACCTTTCTATACTTTCTTAATAAAATATATTTAATAACCACGCCATTCTCCTATTCTACACCATTACCTTACAAACCTATGATTCGATAGGTTTCTAGGTACGACACCTACCTCGTTAGTAAATTTCATTGATTTCGTAACAGTCGTAACTCGCATTTAACTTACCTGCCTGGTCGTAAGTTCCCCCTGAGAATGGTAGCCATGACAACTACTACAGTCCCTGCTGCGTAGAGCAAGTGCATCAATGCTCGAACCAAGCCCCCGTTCCCAGCACTACGTATATAAATATTGCAGAGGTCGTTCACCCTAACCGCGGTGCATTAGAAAAATTTTCGACTTAAAATCACACATTTACCTAAAACCTATAATTATTTTGAGGTATAGGTATAGTCACTTACAAATAAAAACTATTCCAAATTTTTATATATTAATTTATGTATTATTTACTTACCGACTTATTTGTATACGGCATCCAAATTCGGTCAATCTTGGATCTATTATTTTTGTTATTAGGTTAACAGAAACTTGTTGCATGTTTGCAACTTTTTTGTTTTTTACTACAGTTACATTTTGAATACAAAGTCACTTGTGAGTATATTACATTGTACTTAAAATACTATATATTTTTTAATCTTCTATTATAGTGGTTTTCACTCTCAAGTTCACTTAACTTTAGATATTTATAGTTATAGAAATGTGGTATGTAAATATTAGTACTATTGACATCTATTATCTTTTCTGTGAACTATAATGGAAGTCATGCCTCGAAACTGTTCTGTATTTCACGAGACGTTTCCGAAGGGAACGAACGAAATAGTTCTCAAAAGTTTTAAGAGATGACGCTACCTTGCTAAAAGTTAGATGAAAAGGCAATGAAGAAATAGTTTTCATACGTTTTAATAGATAGCACTACTTTGCTAAAATTTAATTAAAAAATATTTAATTACCCTTTACTTGGCAAAAAATTTAAACATAATTTAATTAATTTTTTTTAAATTATTGTTGTTAATATGACATCCAGATGTAAAAAAATAATAAAAAAAATATCGATTTTTAATAATTATGTTTTTCAGTATTTGATATGTATCTCTCAGGATACACTGCCAGGTCTGTACTGTTATAAGTGGTAAAGAATAAAAAACTATTTTGGCGTAGTTTTTAGGAATTATTTGTATTTAAAATAATGTTGGAGTAAACGCAATAAATTTCGTTACATTATGATATCACTTATCCCACAATTAGTGTTTCTTTATTGAAAAAAATAGTTGTAACGCTGTGTGTCAAATAAAAGTTAAATGTCTATGTCTATTACCACATATTTCTGTGGATATCTAAATATTATTTAGTGTGGAAAGAAACAAAACAATTTCTATTGGGTAACAGACACAGCCTCATTTCAAACAGCTTACATTTGTTGGACCCTTTTTGCAGAATTTACATCTACCCTTTGATCCAAACGTTGACCGAATTGGTCATATCTGACGTCGCACGTGGGTCTAGCAGGCGCTTTTATTATTTTGGAGGGAGTCGGTCCCACCACATCCGAATTGCTTATCATGGTTTCCCTGTCATGTATGAATTAACTCTGAATTATATCATAGCGAGTATACTTGACTATATATATAGTAGGATATTCAGCCAACGGAGACGCAGGTAAAGATGATTGTAGGATTGATGGAAAGAGTGGCGATGATGCATTTTGAATAATTGTACTCCTGGATCGGACACGTAATGAAGATGGATCACCTACCAACGGAGAAGCAGGTAAAGAGGATTGTAGGATTGACGGAGAGAGTGGCGGTAATCGTAATCCTGGATCATCATCAGCCAGCGTGTCCGCAGGTAAGTTTGATTGCAAATTTGGCAGAGAGCGTGTTGATTGTTCATTTTGAGAAACTGTTGGTATAGTTCGACTTATGTTAGCAGCGTTTATATGTGATGCAGAAGAAGCAATAGGAGTCGATGGTGCATCTGCATAGATAACGATGATTGTAGAATCGACGGTGATAGTACGGGCAATGCATTTTGTCTCAGCAAAGGCGATTTTTGCAGCGTGGACTCCGTAATTACTTTTTGAAAAGGCACTAATTCCTCATCCGATGGCAATGAAGGAGCTGATGAGGAACCGTCACCATCATCAAGTTGTTGTTGTCGAATGTTTTGCAATTCATCTCATGATTCGATAGACGATTCGTCATCCGAAGATTTTCTTCCAGGTTTAGGTACGAGTGCATATATTTTCTTAGCTCTGTAAAAAGAAGGCTTACCTCCTCCCTGAAAATAAATTAAAAAAATATATGCTAAGCAAAGCAAGTAGCTCCACACCACATACGAGACAATAGATTGACAGGATTGTACCAATAAAACATTCACACAAACTGTGTAGGCTTATAGCAATATGCAAAAGCACTAGAAAACGATACAATTAAATATAAATAGAGAATTACAAGACTTGATTCACGCGAATACCGATCGAAACCCAGGGTAACATGGGAATGAATAATTTTTCCGCGAAAAACAGTTCCTTACGTCCATTCCCGTCGCTCAAAACTTATTTTAGTAGAGCTATATATAAGTCAATATTTTAGAGGTTACAGTTTGTAACAATAAAAATATTAATTACTAATTAGTGTAAAATGACCGCCACTAGTTATGACATATTATTACATTTCATATTATGTATACCGTCAAAATTCGTTTTTAGTAGTTACTTGGCAATGTGCACTGGGAGATACATATGTTTTGACTGTAGATTATTTTAGCAGAACACTATGTGTTTCTCATGCAATTAATATATCATGCTTACATAACCATTATTTGTATAAAACCATGCCTTATCACACCATTATCTAATGAAAACACATAAAAACAAAAATATTCTTAACTTCTTAGGAGGGATAGCGTCGAAACGGTACGCCATTTTTTGATAAACAGTGCTGCCAACAAGACAGCAATTATCACAGGTGCGTTCGAAAACAATCATAAAGTTTTAGGTAAAATATATCTTGTCAGATACATTGTCAAGAAAAGGGTTAAACATTCTTGGCGTGTAACATTTTATAAACAAATTTTCATACCTTATTTTCTCTTTTAGAAAATAATTTTTAAAGACAGTGTGTCTTGGTGTGTGTGAACCGTGTTAGTGTTAATTTTCAACTTTAAGGCCCAATACCAATTTTGATAAATTTAGCCTAAAAAACGACTTATTCCCACCTGCGCCGCGGGCATTAGCTAGTAATCAGTGGCGTGGCGTAGCGTAGTGCAGGCGGCGGGGGCGGCAAAAATTAACAACAAATAATAATATCTTGTATATATTTGAACCATTTCATATTTTTGTTGTGACCGGTGGTACATGAAGAGAATGACGCACAACATGTTTATAAACGAAGGGACCTAACATAAGACTCTGCGCTCAGAAAGTAAATGCTTTACGGATGGTACTGATAAATTAACGAGAGGAATGGGCAAATGGCGCTGTAAGTTATGCAAAAAACATGTGTGAAGAATTTGTCATTTCCATGAAACCTCAGAGGCACATTTTTAATGACGGAACCCAAGATGCTAACTTGTCTTGTCAAAATGAGTTGAGACGGAAGGTGCTTCTTCGTAACAATTTAGAAATTCGTAAGCGTTTTCAGCAGCTACGGAATTTGGTGGATGATATATCTAACGCCACACTGGCTATATTACTAAATTCGGAAAACACTAAATGTTTATTGTGAAATCCAAACTGAAGGATTCTCGGCCTAATATTATAATAATATTAATAATGCTCCGAATATTCTTTGCAATTGCCATACAACAACTGTAAGAGAAGTTTTTCAAAATTGAAAATAATCAAAAATTATTTAAGATCAACAGTGAGTACTTTAAGATCAACAATGAGTACTTTAAGATCAACTATGAGTACTTTAAGGCTAACCAATCTGAGTATCTTGTCTTTTGAGCAAAAGTTGTGTGATGCTATAGACATTTATAGTCCAATAAAAGACTTAGCTTTTTAAAAAAGTAGAGGAATAATGTTTAAGTTAAAGCCAGTAGTTTTTATTTTAATTCTAACACGCATATCATTTTTCAATGAAAATATAAATATTAAGAGTATTTTTCAAGTTCTAATTGGAAGCCGATTTGCGTTGTATATTCAATTCGCTAATAACTTTAGTTTATCTTTTGATAGTATAGGTATAATCATAAGTGTTCTATACCTGTTATATCAATGTAAGAGGAATACGTGTTATATATACACACCGGCACAATTAGCGGAACACAAAAAAAGGATTTGAACGAATGGCAGCAGGTTCTCTTTACTGATGAGTGCAGAGTTCTTTTAAAACAGATCGATGGGAGACAGCGAATATGGAGACGCAAAGGAGCACGCCACATACAGTCTAATTTTCAACACACAGTGGCTTATGGTGGCAGCTCGATTATGGTTTGGGGAGGGATATGTTTGGGAGCTCGCACGGAGTTAGTAATAGTCACAGGAGGGACCATGACAGCAGATCGATACATCAGAGACATTTTAGAAGAACATGTTGTACCATTTGCCCCATTTATTGGTGACGACTTTATTCTAATGCAAGATAATGCTCGTGCTCAAAGTGCACAATCGGTACAGGCATATCTGAGCCACGTAGGTATACCGGTGATGCAGTGGCCAGCAAATTCCCCCGATATGAATCCGATAGAGCATGTCTGGGACTTGCTAAAAAGAAGGGTTAAATCCAGCATGGCACCCCCAACAATTTGAATGAACTTGGAAATATATGCGTTATTATCTCATAGTCTCACTTTTTTTTCTGTTCCGCTAATTGTTTATTACTATGACCGGGTGAACCCAAATACCAGGCGAAAAAATAAAAATACAGATAGATGGTTCTAATCACTTTATCTACTGTCATTCTGGCGAAGCCAGAAATCAATTCTGCTTCTTATTTTATTTATTATCGTATAGTATCAGGTAAGCTGATTTCAAGATGTTTTTTTTGCGTCCATCGCAGAAAGTGGATAAAAAACTTTGACTTTTACACAATTATCCTTCACCTACTTCAGCCAAGCATAAGCAAGCAACCAAACAACTACCAAAGTGGAGTCAGTTTCAGCGTGCTGACATGTCAATACAATACCAATTTAACCCATCAAAAAATAGTTCAGTACCAGAATATTGACCATATTTTAATGTAATTACTTACCTACAATTTGTTTAATTCAGTGTCAGTTTTGTTTTGTTTTGTAGCACGTCTTTTCCGAGCTTTGTAATTATTGATGATTTTGGAAAATCGGCATATTATGCTCGATTTGCAGCGCTTAGTGAAAACGTCGTACATTAAACTGAATAGTTTATGGCATCTAGCGCTTTAGCAAAAATCAGAACCTATGTGTTTATTAGTGCTCCCTAAAAAATATGCTTAAATTTATTCAATAAATTAACGATATAACTACTAGTCGTTTATTGTTATTATACTTGATTAAATATTTAAAATTCCAGGGGAATTCTTAACTCGAGGGAATAGGTAAAATCATACGGCTAATAAACCATGGCGCGGCGCTAAAAATCTCTTTGAAAATGCTGATAATCGAATTAAATCAGGTCAGTAGTGTTTTTCTGTCTTGTGCGTATTTGTTGAGAGTCAAGTTTAGTGATATGATTTTTATTAGGTATTTTACATTCCTACTTTAATAACTACTGTGATTTAGTGTCTTACAACATACATGTGCGTAAGGTAGAGCGGTACTTGGCCGGCAGACCAGCATATCCAAGATAACTCAGTTTTCACACAGGCCTCACGAAATGGAAGCTTTCACAAACGCTAAACGTGACAGCGAAGGGAGGCCAATGTCTCGAAGAGGATCCTACTACCAGTAGCCGACGCACTGGCTTAGTCCTTGAAGTCAGCCACTGAAGAGTATGGGAGACTGTCGACAGTGACGGACAGACATAGAACTTGGTACACAGTGACTGTAGATACTGTACTTTTGTGATCGTCATTGAAATCGTCGTGTGTGGGCAAATGCGTAAGCCTGTACGTTAATATTAGTTTTAATACCTAAATAAAATTAAAGTTTTCATTTTCACACAACCCGCACGCGAATACGCAAAGTACTAGGCTCCTATAGATACTTAAGAGATTTTAATGCCGTAGCGCGTAAGTCGTGTTTGATTAAGTTTGAGTTGTGCAACAAAACAAGTGAGGAAAATATTGATTTCGTTTGTATGGAAATCAGTCAATTTACACAGTTTACAATTTCCACCTTCTGACATCAGCAAAGTATTCATATGATACATGATTCACACGTAGGTAACGGGAGTACCCATACATCAATTACCTAACACCTCGTATTCATGCCGAAAAGTTCTTTAGAAATACTGTATATTGTAATCTTTTAAATTGAAATAGGTCTAACCGCCCGGGTGGCTGACACCCACGCTGCGCTACTGTAATATTTTTTTAATGAAAAAACTCTGGCTTGTGAAGAATTCAACACTAGTTAAATCACAATTCAACGAGCGGGTAAATGATGTTTATTAATATATTGTTAAACTAAGGGATGAAAGACACGGTACCGAACTCTGTCGTAGTTTTGATTATCCTCTCTGTGCTCATCTGACGTACTCTTGAGATTTTTGAAGTGACCTATATCTTTCCCTAAGTCAGCGTCAGTAATTGTAGTAAAACAACCGGAGTTCGTTTTACCTCGCGGGATCATTTAAGTAAGTACGGTGTCAGAGTTAATTTACCCATTTACTTTTTACTTGACTCCTGACCCAACGATGTTGATGCAGCATATGATAAGCATACATATGATTAGCTCATTGTTTAGATGTGGGTACAATTGACCGTCGTTTATTGTGTGCGGAGACTAAGTATAATATGATTATGCTCACATTGTTGGTGAACATAAATATCGAAGTCTGATTCGCCATGTAGGAAGCAAGCGTATGGGAAGTCATGCTAGTTTTAAGAGTGCGAAAAATCGAAAAAAAATATGTACATGATTCTCTGAAAATTGTCTTTAATCCGCGGGAACTTTTGAATTTTTCGGGATAAAAATCCTATATCCTATCCCGGGACCCAAACTACCTTCGTACTAAATTTTATCAAGATCGTTTCAGCGGCTTAAGAGGTAATAGACAGACAGATAGAGTTACAATCGCATTTATAATATTAGTATGGATTTATGACTATTTTTTACTTACGCGATTTCAATCCTTCGCATCTTTTGATTATTATTATACTTTTATATGTTTGTATAATATACATTCGATTTAGGGTTTTGCGAAATAAAAGTTTCATAAATTATTTCAATATTTAAACTTAAGCATTCTATATTTTACTCACAGAAAGAAAGCGGTCAAGCCAAACATACAACAAACCATGCAGGTATTAATGACCCCATTTCAGAACATGTCGAAAAAATTAGAAAAACTCTTTTTTTTAAAAACCTTCATTTAAGGTCTGACTTGCGATTTACTGTTTTTCTACTATTTTATTCTACAAAAACTACAAAATTTACTAGAATAGGCTACCTATACGTATGTACCATGTTTTTGAAATATACATACAAACAAACTTCATTTTCTTAAATACTTACTCATATGTAAGCAATCAGTGTAAATGTGTGACTATGTAAAGACCGTAGCATGCCTGCGTAAATAAACGAAATACCAACATTTTAAGCCCAGACGGGCATCTAGACAGATGAGGATGATGAATGAGCCGAAATACGTAGAAATGCAATTAGCTCCTAAATATTTCATGGAGGTAAATATCTATAGGAACCTAATATGATAGTAAGTATATATTTTTTATCTTTCATACTTTGAAAGTAGACCATATATTATCTAAAAAGCAGGTGGGAAATAGTAAATGTCGGTCCTAGGGCCGAAAAGTAACCAAAGAAAATTCATTCACATCATTACATGGAGCTAATATGTCACCTATACAACCACACTTCGATTAATGGATACTAGGTATATTTATTCTTATCTTGGTTGTATATTTTTTGCTTCTGATGGTATTTAAGATACCTGATGATTTTACTTGATTTAATGCTATCGGAAAACCGCGTTTAAAATAATTTAGGTAGATTATGACAAATTAAAAATAATTTATAATAAAAACTTCTATTTATCAACTATACTATTTCAATGTCTTTAATTTCTCGATGACAGTTCTAATTTGATAGTTGTAGTGTTATGATCAAATAAGTAATGATATCGATCGCATATATTTATTATGTTTTGAACAAAGACAAATACAACAAAAACATCCAAATATATTTTTTTAAGGTGGTAACACTCAATGGCCCTCCGCCATGTTGTGTTTCTTTTAATGCCCCTCTTTCAGCCCACTAGTTAGTTAGTTAGTTGGACTTATGTTTTCCGCACTTAGCCTCATAATAGTGCCATTGTACGTAGGTAACCAATACCTGTCCAGCCCACTAGCGCCGCCATTTGATATCCTTTATTTACTCTTCGTAGAAAACGAATTTCTAAAATCCAAATGTCGCAAATATAAAGCTGGTCAGAAGCTATTTTTAGAAAGTTTAATGTAGTTTCTACATATCTGTGAGTTGTAGTTAGCATTTCTGCTAAAACGGCCACCTTTCACGGCACAATATCTATAAACTGATCTAACGACACCGCTGCTTCCACTAGTTCAGTACCTATGGGAAAAGGTGAACGCCTTATCATATATCATGCAGAGTCTACGAAAGGATTCGTGTCCGACGCTTAACTGGCCTTTAAATCCAAGAAAACAGTGGACTACCACGAAGAAATGAACGCGGAGATTTACGAAGGATGGTTTAAAGAAATGGTGTAATCTCTGGAAGAATCGTCGATAATTTTTATGGACAACGCTACATATCACTCCAGGCAAATTGATAAAATGCCGACGCAGGCCAATTAAAAATAAGAGATAATTGACTGGCCCCAACGTCATGGCGAAAATGTAGATAATATTTTAATAAAAGTACAATTAGTGGTTATTTCAAAATCAAAAAAAAGCCTTCCTAAAAGATATACTAACGACGAAATAGCTGCCGAATGTGGTCATTGGGTTCTTCAACTTCCGCCGTATCATATGGGCACAAATCAAAGGACACGCCGCTCGAAACAATTCCCATCCTCTTTTACGGCAAACAAGATGTTAGATTTATTATAAAATGCATGTAACTGCCGAACACTGGGAAAAAATTGTGAGAAGAACCCAAAACATTATAGCGTCGGATTGGGAAATTCACGTGGCAATCGATAATGTAGAAGTACAGGAACTTATAATAAATGTTGGGGAGAGCCCATCGAGTGACAGTGACGATTGATCAAATTTTGATTAAAATAAATAAATAAAGAATCAACATAATATATATTTGTACAAAATTATCCGGCAATAGTTTAGTTTCTTACATTTTTAAAAATAATATCGGGTCTGTTATCGTGTTACGTTTATCGATAGCTCCCTATCAGTTTCTCCGACTCTGCTATGACCTTGTACGTGCGTAAGCGTCATATTTCATATTTTTATTATACAATGTATATGTCGCAGGCAAATCGTATAATCCGCCGTATCACAATATGCCCGGGCAAATCGTAAAGTATGTAAACGAAATGAACAGAAATCGCACTGTATAAGTCATGTATGTTAGGTTAGGTTCAGGGACTCTTTTTAAAACGTAGATCCAGCCAAGCTTCATATAATAATCTGTTCAGTGATATGATAATTTCTATTCCATACTTTACGATCTGCCTAGGCATATTATGATACGGACGATTTGCCTGCGACATAAACATAATGTTAAAAGACGTTCATTCAAGTTCAAGAGCTGTCATCGAAAAAAAATAAAGAAATGAAAATAGTATAGCAATAACTCTCAAAAATAATGGCTAGCATTATGGCCCTTGAAAAATGTTGCGCGTAAAAAAAGAAAAAAGGCGGGAAAGCGTGATAAGTGCAAATTCTATGGCAGTTAAATGGCAGTATACAATGAGTTGAATATTTTATAAAATGAGTTTACATCAAGCGATTCTGAAATGAATTTTACGCCTGATTTAGTGGAAAACCATTTATATTAAATATATTATTTATTAAAAAAAAATACAGTGTTTAAATCGGGTGAAAGGTCCATTTCAGACTCGTTATGATCAAGCAGCAGATGTAGGAAGGAATCCCTCCCCGGTAACTGAGTCTAGCTAAGGTGGAGCCGTGGGCAAAAGCTAGTGTTTTAAATTTTATAAATTACTTTATGAAAAAGTTACAAATCACAAAGTTCACGTCTAAGCCAATGACTGACTAGTTATCGATCTTAATTATTAAAAATCTAAAAAAAAAAGAATTTCTTTTGATCTGCTTATTAGATCCGAGCCCAAACTCTGACAAACGTGAAAACATGTTTTAATTCATTTATTTGTTTGTTTGAAAAGTTTGAATAGTATGAGTATTTTGTACTCTTCAAAAACGATTTAGTACTCGGTACGAACGATACTTTTTCTACTACCTGAAAGTTCGATCCTAATTTATCATCATTATCACTTTAAGAAATAATCACCGTTTTCGCGCTAAATTGTACCTAAGTCTTTTATGGTTTGACCCTGCCAGTATCATTGACAGACTGTGCGTGCGCGGCAATCTATCGGCTGGCCACGTCGAATGCAAAAGAAAATTTCAACCAATATTTTATACAGACCTGTGAGACATTTTGCACCGGGGTCTAGAAAGTTCGATTTTCGAAACTAATTTCGAGTGCCTATATCAAAGATGACTTAGACGTATAAGTAATCTTTGACTTATATATTGGAACTTTTTCTACTACCTGCAATAAAAAGTTGCAAGGTTTCATACATACTTAGTTTCGAAAATTGAACTCTTTGAGAACCAAGTGCGAAAAAATTGCATTTCGTACTAGATGTGGCCAGCTATATTTTTAGCGCAGCCGCAGAAGAAAAATTGACGTCTCCAGCGGGCAGCCGATAGCCCGGCGAAAATAATGCTGGCCGCTTGGTGCCGCGGTCATTCATTCCAATAAAATATATAAATTTTGGCAAGGAAACATGTCTGTTTTTTTTTTCTATCTACTTATTTTTTATTCTATAACAATATAGACTTGCAAGTAGTAGAAAAAGTAACATTCGTACTGAGTACAAAATGGCTAATCATACCCTAGGAATAAAAGCTTTCGTACTCTGTATGAAATACACCATTTTATAAGATAGTAGAAAAAACTTTTTTCACTCATTTTTCAACCGTTGTGGCAAAGAAATCTATAAAGTTCTTCGTTCTTTTACTTTACAACGTTCCTGATAGTTTTTTTAACCTATTTTTTGATAGCATTATAAAATATTAATTTATTTCTGTATAACCTACAATGAAATCATCAGATAGCGACGTCCTTGCTATAATTGAAGTGTATTGCCATGTTACACTGCCCTACCTAATTAGATTAGGTTTGTTGCTTATACCTAAACATAGCCCAAGTGCTGTAA
This sequence comes from Apoda limacodes, assembly GCA_946406115.1. Lineage (NCBI taxonomy): Eukaryota > Metazoa > Arthropoda > Insecta > Lepidoptera > Limacodidae > Apoda > Apoda limacodes. The sequence continues at coordinate 24,990,437 of OX291540.1, forward strand.
GAACCAAACACGTGCACCCGTACACTACTAGCACGGATATCGTGTAACTTTTGACCTCAATACAAATCAACCCACTTTTACATACAGATTTTTGATTTCGCAAATTAAATTGCAACCATTTAGACCATCAATGCTGCAAGTGAACTAGAATAATATTTGTTTTTTTAAAATAATCAGTAAAAATCTGACACGTTTTTTTTATAATATCACATGTAAAAATGTTGTGGCTTTTAGACATCGATTAACTACCACCACATTTAGGTCAATTATTAAACTACATGAAATAATTATCGTATTATGTGAACTGTAGTTTGACAAAAACAAAAGTTTGACGAAGATCGATTAGCAACTTACTTTCTAAATGTCTGAAGGCACCTTAGAGTATTTAGGATTCTTAGGTTTTGTAGTTCTGTCAAAGTAAAAGGTACGTAGGGGAGACTGGAGCTGGTAGGGTTTTTTTTGATACAGTTGTTCAAAAAATTTATCTGTTACGTACATGTTGTGCATGCAGAAAATTGACGATAACCACAAGGGCTTTTTAGGCTATTATTTGGTAAAGAAAAATGCACTAGTGAACTGAAGTCTTCATTTTTTAATTCAGTAGTAATTTAGAAAACAATTATTAAAAAAATCTATAGTTTGTAGGCTATTTAAATACTCAGTACCTGGAAGACCGAGCTTTGCTCGTAGTTTTAACAGCGCCATCTTTTGTCCAGTAGCTTTAGTGTTGCTGTGTCGGTAAAAATAATAGGTTTTCTGCTCTCCAATAGATGTCAGATAAAGTCATATTTTTTTAGTTTATCATTGCCTAAAAACACGAATAAAATGACGTTTTCTAAAAATGTAACCTAGCTAAGTCGACTTATCGCCCCCGAAACCCCAGCATACCAAATTTCATGAAAATCGTTAGAGCCGTTTCCGAGATTCAGGTTATATGTAAGAGTTTGAACAAAATCGGTCTAGAGGTTTGTTTTTTTATCGCTAAAATACTATTTTTTTTTCTGAAGTTTGTTACCTTAGAACTCCGTAATTTATGAACCGACTAGCTCTTGCCAACGGCTTCGCCCGCCCTAAAATTTGGTTATCGGCGTAGGATTTTTACGGCAACACCTCAATTATAGAACAAAAACTTATTCACAATTGACGTTTTCTCTCTCCCTTACTCCATCTCTTTCCCCTTTTTAAAAAATAATATATAAATAACTACTTAACATTAATTAACTAATGGATTAACCTCACGATCAAGGTGCTTTAGACAAACTTTGAACCCCCGTTTAGGGGGTCAGTTTTGGAAAATCCTTTATTAGCGCACGCCTACATCAAAATAGCTATATGTGTATTGAATTTCAGCTCGATCTGTCCAGTAATTGAAGCTGTGCGTTGATAGATCAGTCAGTCAGTAATAGTTACTTTTGGCTAACGCTAACTTTAACCCGCGACTTTGTTTACGTGGAAGCTGAAAATATTTTTAAATAATACGTACCACCCTTTACCCTCATGACTTCCCGCCAGCCTTGCACACCATAATTGCGCGCGCAGTACTTGATCATTATTTTGCTGCGATGTTATTTTAAAACTGCGATATCTCCTAAGATATTCGTTTAAATCGTATGACGTAAAGGGCAATTTTGTTTTAAATTAAATACTTATGGTGAATAACTAATATTTATTTGGATAAGGCTTAATATCATGTTTATAAATACACCTTCACAAATATACATTATTTTGGAAAAAAATTGGTAAGCATAAAAAAAGTTATGGTGAGCCAACCTTAAAATATAGACATGTGCTGTCGCAGGCTTTTTTTAGAACTTTTAAAGGGAAACAATTCTGTCGTACATGAATTTTGCGAAAATTTTACCGAAAACAAATCCCCCTATTTTGAAACATTCTTCATTGGTGCTTCGCTCCTATTGGTCTTAGCTTGATGATATATATCTTATAGCCTTCCTCGATAAATGGGCTAACACTGAAAGATTTTTTCAAATCGGACCAATAGTTCCTGAAATTAGAGCGTTCAATCAAACAAACTCTTCAGCTTTATAATATTAGTATTGATACGAGTAGGTAGTAGTAGAATCAAACACCTAAAAAGTGCACAACCTTTTTAGGCTTCGAAAACTTCAAATGAGGTACATATATAGTACGGTGACTTTCATGGCCAGACCGTGAGGTTAGGGGACCCTGGGCTAATACTACTTAGGGGCCCACCTAATTACTCAAAGTATAGATAAAAATGGGACAGTAAAATATTTGATTTATATTATAATATATTATGCCTTAGTGTTATACGAACGTCATAAATTGACAAATTATAAAGCAACCTTTCTGCACTATCCTTTGACAAATTCTTTAATTTGCTCCTCACATTCTAGGTTCTTAGTTAAATCAACATTTATGTGTCCATAACTTATGTATCCAAACGGATAAATGGTTAAGTCGTGAGTTTGACATCGACGTTCTGTATTTATTCTCTATATATATGCCATCCTGGAAAAGGAGCGCTCGACTTCACAGCTTGTGATTGGTTAGGTTAAATATATTTTTAACATTGTCTAGCAGTTCGGGAATACGTCAACAAGCTTCTATTCATAAATAATAGTACAAATGTCTACGCAAGACGAGTAGGACTTTGTTGACTGAAGCAAATAAGTTTTTAATTGTATGCATTCATTGACTAAATATTCATCCACATCATCGGGATAATAGTCAATAACCTTACGTACGCTTTCTAAATCAAAGTGTTGCATGTTTTTTTCTTGTTAGTCCATTATAAATTTAAATTTTTTGTTCATGTCTCATATACTTGACTGCTTTGATTTAAATCCGTATTCAGTTTATCTAGTGCAATGTTTAGCGTGTCTATTTTAAACTTTTTTGCGCAGTGTACTGCAACTTTCTCTGTATCTGATAATTCAGAATACTTTTATGTAATGCGTCTCTTAGTTATATCACTGTAGTTAGTTTCCACATTTGTACTTAATTTTTTGGCTTTTTCTTCATAATCCTTTAGCTTCTGATCTGATTGTTGCCATATGTTGCTTACAAACTCTTTTAATGACACAATGAACTTTTATCCTTCACAAATATCTAAACCAGGGCTCTGTATTTTTTATTAACTGAATTAAATCTTTCCAAAAATAATCAAAATTGCAGTTTCGAGTTTTGTCAGTTTATTAAATAAATTTCTTGCCTCTTTTCGGAAATCAGCTTTTTCCTCTTCATTTTCGCTAAAACTTTTAAAGTATTTATAATGTTATCATAGTTATTTCTTAAAGCTTCAACAGGATCGTAGTGGCAAGACCATCTAGTCTGACTTAAACTTTTTAACGTAAATTTCAGTTCTGTTTCATTTTTGTAACGATTTAATAATTGTCATCTATGGGTTGAAGTAGAAAAGAAATCGTATATTTTTTGTACTACTCCAAAAAAGTTTACGATTTCAGTTCCAACCTTCACGGATTCTTCACTAACCAGGTTTAGAGAATGTGCAGCACATGGCACATAATCCGCAGATTTTTTTTGTTTTATTAATGCTTGTACACCATTGTAGCGACCCGCCATATTAGCAGCGTTGTCGTATGACTGTCCCCTACAGTTATCCAAGGGTAATCCATTTCTTTCTAAAAAGACTTGTAAAACATTAAATAAATGTAAGCTAGTATGTCTACTAATTTCAATGAACGGATACACATCTTTCGTACACTTTTCCCGGAAAACAGTATCGAAGTACGTTAGCTAGCTGATCATTATGAGATAAATCTGGGGTTGAATCCATCACAATCACGTAGTATTTTGTATCGTCATTATTTATTTGATTTATAATCTGTTTGATTACTTGTTCCCCCATGATCTCAATAATTTCTTCATATACTGTTTTAGATAAATATGATATTTCCGACTTTGGTCGCAGCTCTCGGTGCTCTTTAGGTTCTCGCAAGAATGGCTCGAACTCTGCCGAAGCCGAACATTTTAACTGTCAGTACGAAGTACCAACACCTGAACGTAGATTGGAATTAAATGAATTGAATGGGTTTGATTAATTGTAGGATTTGCAGGGCTGCAAACCATACGACCTGTTAAATTTAATAAAATTATGGATTCTCTTGCATTATCGTCTATTTTTGACTTTGACTTGACTAAGCTGGGGGCCCCTTGAATCCACGGGGCCCTTGGCTGAAGCCCAAAAAGCTATATGGTAGATCCGGCCCTGGTGACTTTGGAGACATTCCAATTTTAAAGAGTATTTGGTTATGTTTCTAAGTGGGTTCAACCTTTTATAATAAAATCAGATTGAGTTTTCAAACATGTGTCAAAATAAAATGTACTTTAAATCAAAAGCACTAAGGAGTATTGATTTCAACTTCGGCGATTCGGTTATTTGCTATCACCGGCAAAATAACTTTCTACCCCTTTTTAACCCCGTTAGGGGATGAATTTCAATCAAAAACGAAACACGTCTTCCATCAATTCTGTTAAAAAAGGTTTATGCAAAATTTAAAGTAGATTGGACCAAGGAATCACGTTGTCCCATACAAACTTTTTCCCCCTTTTTCACCCCCTTACGAGTAGAAGTTCGGAAAATCCTTCCTTATCGGATGCCGTCGGATGTCGGAAAAAAAGGATTACTAAACCAGTTTAGCTATTCGAAATTTACTAAGTAATAACCAAACTTTTGTTATATTTAAACAACTGATTCGCTGCACATAACTTATATTTGATCCACTATTAGCCATTTAGTTTATAATGTATAGATTTGAAAAATTTTCACGTATAGGGAAGGAATAACCCACAGATTGGTCCCATTTTAATATAGTTAGGATAAGTACAAAAAAAATCAGAATTATGTAAGAAAATGTTTACAAGTTGTATCGTTCTAATTATTTAGAAGAGCTTCTACCGGTCTCTCAGTCTGGCCATGTAAGTTTCTGCGTGGCAGAGACCACTGTGAATGAGATTAACAAAACAATATACGATAGAATTATCCTAGTTATTATAGTTGTAAACTCGTCATTCTAAGGCTCCGGCTGGATGCAAATTGGTTCAGCGGTATGTTTTTTATCGCTAAGAAACTGATTTTTTTAAATTTTCGAAAATAAATACATTATTCTCAAAAGAAGTTGCTTGTGCAGTACTTGCTACGAAACCATTTTTTTATATTTATAAAGATTTAAATACGTAATGCATGCATGTATGCGTTAAATATTGACCAACTTCTCGAAAGTGGGTTAAATATTACAATACATTTTGACAAATCTTTATTACATAGCATAAAACATATCAGATCGCTTAAGAGTTTTTATGAGTCGTTATTACCACATTTACGTTAGTGTTACCTTAGGGATTTCCCGAATAAAACGCACCTACCTACCTAATTTGGAACCCATCAAATCAAACTGCAACTGTTGCAAATTTTAAAACAAACCCGCCTAACGTTGTCAAACATTGCGTAAAAACATTAAATTTTGTTTCCTGCAATTCGTATAATTACTCTGACTGGGTTGAATGTATAATATTACTAGCTTTTTTCCGCAGCATTTCCTGCGCAGAATTCGGTAATTACCGTGGGATCATTACGTTATTATCTTCACTGAAAATTAGAGTTTCTTTATGTTAATCTCTCCCCAGTTATACCTATACCAAACATCAATTTACCCAAGAAAAATATATTTACACGGTTTCCCGTGATTCTAGATTGCGGTAAAGCCTAGGCCAGACCCTTTTTAGGGTTCCGTAGCCAAATTATAAAACGGAACCGTTATAGATTCGTCATGTCTGTCTGTCTGTCTGTCCGTATGGCACAGCCACTTTTTTACGAATCTATAAGAACTATACTGTTGAAACTTGGTAAGTAGATGTATTCTGTGAACCGCATTAGGATTTTCACACAAAAAACAATAAATTGTTGGGGTTCCCCATACTTAGAACTGAAACTCAAAAATTTGTTTTTCATCAAACCCATACGTGTGGGGTATCCATGGATAGGTCTTCAAAAAAGATATTGAGGTTTCTAATATCATTTTTTTCTTAACTGAATAGTTTGCGCGAGAGACACTTCCAAAGTGGTAAAATGTGTGTCCCCCCTGTAACTTCTAAAATAAGAGAATGATAAAACTAAAAAAAATATATGATGTATATTACCTTGCAAACTTCTATCTAGTAAGTAGTTTTTTTTAATACGTCATAAATTGTAAACCGCAATTTACCTTTCATTCAATCAACTCAAATATAAAAATATTTTTGGTTGTGTTTGCCGATAACATAAATGGTGGTAGGTAAGGAACCCTCGGTGCGCGAGTCCAACTCGCACTTGGCCGGTTTTTTTATTCCTTGAGCTATCCCTATACCGAAAATCCAGTCACCCCGTTGCTCCTTTGCCACGTTTAGGAATGGCGCTTCTGTACCTATCATCCGAAGAATAAAAAGATAACAAAAGTTTTCTCATTTTTTTTAAAAAAAAAAAGATTAGTTTCCAATGGGATAAAGCATTGTTATACGACACGGGCGGCAAATTGAAATCCAAGTGTAATGAAGAACTCCAGGGTTAACACCCGAGGTTAATAGCGCTTGTTTTTAGAGTTAACGTGCGTCCGAAGCGAGGCAATTAAGACTAGAATCCTGGGTGGAAAGAGGGATTCAAGTTCCCTAAAGACGAAAACACCTTTATCCCTGAAGAGAACACTCCTCTTTTTATACCTTCTGCGAGACAATATAAAGCAATACTTATCACCAAAAATTGAATTTTATTAGAGCTAAAACTAAGTATTTTATAAGTTATTTAAAGTAATAACTAATATTTTACCCTAATTGAATGTAAATCTTCTTGTTTAAGACATTAACCAGTTGTGGAAGGAGGAAGTTATGGTTTTATTTGATACATTTATTTAAGTTAACATAGAAAAATTTTGGTAGTATCGCCAGCCCTTGTTGGTCCCACTGCACGTACATAGGCATCTTTTTGGAAAGGAGACAATACTCAGGCCCGGTGCTAGGTGGACGTCGGTACGAATTTAGGTAGAATTCAGAATACCGGAGTACACATTTGAAGCATTTCGTAGTTAGGTTCCGGCTCGTATCTAATTGACAGATTCATTAGGTACGTGACCATGACCGTGACCGTTGCTGCTAATTAAAAAAAAAACAAATAATAGTAATCAAGGAGCTGTCATATTAAGCTGGCAAATTTCGTTACGGAAATACATACTACAATCGTTATAGGGTCTCGTTGGCAAGAATTGAGAAACGGGACCCTTATTGGATCACCTGCATCTAAACATATAAATGTAACAGTGCAATAAAAAGCGATGACTAAAACAGATTTTTTTTACTTTTAAAAGACTGACGCTGGTATCCTCTATTTTTCTATCTTCTTCTTTTCAATATGTTTAAGGCTGGGTTGTACCAACTAAGGGTGTGGTCCGTATTCCGCTCACATGAATTACGAATGTTGAAATTCGCACTTACAATCGAAAGTGATGTTTTGAAATCGGAAGTATATGTTTATGTAAATAGAAAGTATATGTAAGTATATATAGGTATATGTATACATGTACATATGATTGTGTACAAATATAATTATGATGGCGCTTAAGCCACTAGTACTATAAAATATCGGAATACTTACTCTTAAATATCTGTTTAAAATTCCTTCACTCAATTGACGATATTTGACGCTTCACATGCTCTGCCCCCTATGCTACATAATAACAAAAAAAATAATTGACATGTTTGACTTTGTTTAATAGCTTACTAACTTATTTTTACTACATTATTAGTGTTTCGGTACATATTGTATACTCTTTAGCTAATTATCAAAGTATTGTAGTATAAAATAGAACTTCTTGCCAACTCTTTTTGGCAAAAATTAATATTGTTAACATTGTATTGACGATTCAAAAGTGTTCTTCGAAACCCATTTGAATAAACATTGTTTGATTTGATTTGGAATAGCACAAGCGTGCTTAAAAGTTTACCTAAGAACTGCTTTCTAAAGTTTTGTTTATTTCGTTGCGTTGTTTACTATATTTTACGTAAATTCAGTTAATGAAAACTTGGTCAAATAAAATAACAAATTATGCCTACGTTGTGATCATAGGTTGTACTTTGACTTTAGACTTTTATTAAACCTAGCGAATTCTGACATATTTTTAACTGACTTCAAAAAAGGAGGAGGTTCTAAATTCGGACGTTTGTATTTTTCTTTATGTATGTTCGGGCATAGCTCCGTAAGCCTATATATTTCCGAGGTGGTCCCATAATAATGTAGTGTATTTAAAACTTAAATTTTTGGTCAAAAAAGAAACTATTTGGTGTTAATTCGGAACTGGTGAAACGCCTTTTATATTGATAATTGTATAAAATGTTGTTTCGAGTATTGATGTTTTTAGTGAACGAAAACAAAAAGCAATAAATCCCTCAAAAGTAAAAAGATAAAAACAACCGGTTTCAAAAAGATGTACAAAAAATAATTATCTACTTATTTCCAAAAATGAAAGTGGTGTCATGAAACTGAAGTGTGTTATAAACTTTAGATACATAGATAGATACCAACTTCAAACTGTAATTCAGATCAGATTTTTGGAAGTAAGTAATTATTTTAACCTTTTTAATACATCTTTGTGAAGCCGGGTTTTTTTTTATAATTTTAGTTTTAAAGCTTTAATAAAACACGAATGTGTATGATAGGCTGATTGAGACGAAACCTTTTTAGCAACACGGAACCGTCAGGTCATGAGTCCCAGCAGTATTTACCTGTTTTTTTTTAACCTTTCCTTGAATTTAGACTGCCTAACTCTAATTAATGAAGGTGACATCTTAGTTCCTGATCTGGCGAAATGAGCGTGAAGTATTGCGCCAGAAGCCAGGCTCTGGAACGGTGCCACCTCGCACCGAGGTCACGTCGTCACACTCAGTCACCTTAATTCCAGGAAACTGCCGTCAAAAATCTCAAACTTTAATTTACTGAGACAGTGCAAAATTGAACTACAATTTCCTTGGACAATTACGTGATTATCTTGGTTACATAATATTTTTTATGCAATTATGCGGTCACATTTATTGGTCAGTGGGTGTTTACGACCTTGTTGGTCATAGAGTCCTTAGATGCACGGCTTCAATGATATTTGTACAATGGTTCAAATATGTTTAATCGACGGATATTGAATTGTAATACTAATATCTTGGTACATTCTTAATGGAAAGGCAAAACTACTGTTTTTATTTAAAGAGGACACACTTGGCGGCGCCTCGCAACGGGCTTCATACAAACGAATTTCCCATTTTTTTTTGACATTTACTAATAAATAATAATAAATAAATATTTTTTTATCAATCAATCAATTTCTGTCATAATCCCAATCCGAATACCTATATCTGTGGTTTTTCGAAAATCTCGTAAAACGTTCTATTAACTAGAAATCTTTTTTAAAACCATTTGTATGAAAAACTAGAATCCTGTATAACTATTGAACTATAAAATTTGATAGAAAACTGGCACACTGCAGACCTAGATATTTATTACTTAAACATGTCTTCAAAATTTCGTGATGTTTGATCAGCAAGTGTCAAAAATAAGTAAAAAATTCGTTTGTATGAAGCCCGCTGCGACATGCCACGAAGTGTATCCTCTTAAGTCATCATCTTAGTTGTTTTTGTTGTAACAGAGCTTGTGTTTTCAAAAACCAAGAATATTTATTTGTTAGATACCTAGTTTACAATAATACATTGTGTATTAAGGGTGGTTAAGATTACATTACTAACGAGAGGCTATTTAGAAGCCTAAGGCCGAAGGCCAAAGGTTTTAATGACTCGAGTTTGTAATTCTTGTACCGCCCGTGTTACATACAATGTTTTTCATCACATTTGCGAGTAAATAAATAAAAATATAAGCTCATACCGAGACGCGATGCGATGCGACGTTAAGCGGCTAGAAGATGCGTCGGAGGTTCCCTAAACATTTTTTATTTTATTTTATTTTATCACTATCGGCTTAATTTATGTCTATGTCAATGCAAAATTACAGCTTTCTAGTAGTTATGGTCTCTGAGCTAAGCCGCGGACAGACAGACAGACGAACGGACGGACAAGTCAAAACTATAAGTGTTCCTTGTTCACTACGGAACCCTAAAAAGTAGCCAAATTGGTCCAGCCGTTTTAAAGTGATGCGCTTTCCAACAAACAGAATTTAATTTTAATATATATTGATTAGAATTTTATTTGGTTTGCAAACTTAGTAGAGAATGTACATTAGTTTTACATTTTTGGCTATAAGCTATACTTTTTCAATAAACGCAATTCCCAAATTTTTTACGATATTAATGAACGCGGTGAATGACTGAGTCGATTTAGGATAAACATTAATGCTATAACATTATATATCTAGTAAGCACATAGGAAGTTTATTTTCTCCAGTCATTTAATCAGAAATTAAAATATATATTTGCAAATGATCAGTGTTATTATTATTACAAGCTTATATTTAGTTTCACCTGTCCCGTTGTCTGTAACCAAATCTTTCTGGTTAAATTTGACCCACTTCCCTGTGTTTGATTGAGTTGAAATTTGGCATAAACAAGTAAATTGGAGGACAATACAATATAGAGCTGGTCTAACGATGGACCTGGAAGGTGGCCATAGGACCACTGTAACGAAATGACGCTACCTTATCGAATTTGGGCTTGATTGATTTGTCTTGACAAGTATTCTGGTCTTAAACGATAACCAGGGACTTATAAAAGCTTGTTAGTAGTTTTGAGTAATACTATAAAACTATTTACCTAAAATATTAATTGAATTCTTATCATATTCTGAATTTTCGTATCCTGTAGGATACTGCCGCTTACCAGGTAAAAGTTAGGTACGTATTGATCGGTCCAACCGTCCAGACTTCCGCAAGCTTCCAATGGCAAGCAAGGTCACATGTTTAAGACCAAACGCATAATGATTAAGTATATTGTCTCAATTGTTTTATAATAAACGTTTTATGATATAAAACTTAAAACCTACCAAGTTAAAAGCAGTTGTCTGTAGAAGCGCTTCATACAAAAAGTACAGCTCAAGAATGTGCATAAAAGTCACATTCCACTTACAAATATATATTATATAGAGAAGTACCGCCATCTGCATTTTAGTTTAATTAAAAAAATGGCTAGATAAAAAGTGCTTCTACACAATGAATGAATTTCTTAATTGTTAGCACACCTAACATAGATTAAGTAAATATTTTTTGTATAAATTTAATTTATTAGGAATTTAGTTGTCTTGGAATTTAATTTAATTTATTGGGAATTTAATTAACTTGGCACTTTTTTAAAATTCGTATGTTAAATTAACGTTACATTTCCGTCACAGAAATGTATATGTGTACTTTAACAACTAAAAATACTAAACAAATTCAAGAAGTTATAAAATTAAAATTAAATTAAAAACTAATAATTAACTAAAATAAAAACTACAAATAAAAACCTGTTCCAAGTTGACCTGATGGGGCAGTGTACCTAAATGGGTCGACCATTAGTTTGGGATGCCACGTGCGTCGATACCCTTGCCCCGACTTATCATCCTGGTACAGCTTCCGTGGCGGGAGCTGCTGCCACTTCTGCTGAAAACCGCAAACGTAGAAAATACACTACTATAAGTAATAGTTATATTTTTGAGCCGTTTGCGGTTTAAACCTTGGGGCCATGGTCGCCGGGGAGTCATCTTTTGTTTAAAGCGATTTCTAAGCGTTTGGTCGATTTGGTCTCACGACAGAAGGGCCAGAAGTTATTTCACTCAAAGAATTTCAATTGCAATTCAACTTGGCACTTAATTGAACTAATTAGGTATTTAATGTAAAGTAATTGAATTTGAATTTAAATTGTTTTGTCATGTCGATAACTTATCATTCATTAATGAATACTTATATATTATTATTATACAATAAAATTGCCATTATATCATATTATTAAATTTGTATTTACTAAAAATATAACATGAATTAAATTTTTGCATGCCTACTAAAGGTGAGATGTCTGGCAGCCTTGTGAATAATTTGTAAAATGTTTTTCATGATACTTAGGGCAGCTGTTAAGACCTTAATTACTCCCACGAGCTTTTTCTTCGTAAATCTTACTTAGAACGCACGGACGGCCATGATGCACCCATTCTGTGAAATATGAATAAAAGCTGTACTGTTGTTCAATATAAGTTTTGTATGTTTAAGTGTTTAACTTCAGACAACACACACTTGGCCGTTTTTTGTAAATGTTTGTTATACTTGAAATACAGTTTTTTGATAAGAATAAATTTGCCCGAAAAATAAAACAGGTAAGTATAAGCGGGTGAAACCGCAGGGAATAGCTTATGAAATTATATTTAACAAGCTTATTCGCGCGACTTCTTCTACGTGGACTTTTAAAAAACCAAATCTTCAAAATGTTTATGATACAAAAATATCGATCATCCCCTATTTTGCTTTATAGGGGATGATTTTCTGAATAAAGTTAAACACGTCAATCATAATTTTCAACCTTAAGGCCAAGGGTTCCTTAAAAGATCTTTACTTTTGGAAAGCTGTTGTTCTCATACATCGACATAGGTTGCGTATAGTTTACCAACTGCAAATAAGTTTATTAATGCAAAAAAAGGTAACCACAAATTCACAGTTGTCAGATTTTGTCGTTTACTTCTGGCAGGTATATGGCATTACTTCTTGTTTCAGGTCAACGGGAAGTACCCTATAGGTTGTGATTCTCTTGCGAGCGTTGTCATAAAAGTTTGATTTTTTCACTGCTTCAAGAGATTTTTGTTCTGACTCTGAGTATTTCATATTTATTTCAGCTAGATTTCTCCACTCATTCAAACTTCAAAACAAAGGGTCTTGACAGAAGGAGGGACAACAAAGTGATCGTGCTAAGGGTTCCTTTATTTTACTAAACACAACTTTCATAAAAGTTTTCACAAAGCTAATTTTTAAATTAAAGAAGCCAAAAATCATCAGAATCTTCATTTTTGTAGATTGTATCAAAATGCATTTCTAAAGACTTATCTAAAGCTATCCCATACAATGTTACGCAAAAAAAATTACATCCCCTTTTTCAATGTATGAAGATCTACCCTTAAAAATTTTTTTTTTTTCAATTTTATTACAAATTTGAAACGCGTTTTTGTATAATCATCATTGTCGCATCGTTGCAAAGACGTGCGACGACAAAATTATAATAGTTCAACATGGAACGCAGTCTTGTGTTATGTCTATTCCTGAAACAAAACTTTCTTGCCTTTTTAGGGTTTTGTAGTAAAGTGGAAAAAAGAAACATTAAAATTTAATATTCAGTCTCTTATATAAACTGCTACTTATACAGTAAAAATACGAAAAAGTTTTAAGGAGAAATCTCAATACTATAACAGAGGAATGTATTGTATATGTATACTATTATTTGAAATGTCGTTAGATAGGTCTTCGATAAAGCATTAATTTGAAGTTTCCAAGTACCTACCTAACTTTTTTGGATCAAATTCAAATTCAAATTCAATTTATTCAGTTTAGGCTACAATAATTGAGCACTTATGAATGTCACTACGCCATCGGTTCGTAAGTCTACAGGGCGGGAGACCTTGTACTGAGAAGAACCGGCAAGAAACTCAGCAAGGGCATTTCTTTTCTCCCTTTCTCTTACAGCGTCCAATTAAAATATTGCAAAATGCCCTCCCTATCATAAAAGGACACTTTCCATTACAAACATAAAAAACATGAAATATAAAGCACAAGCACAACATAAAAAAGTATCTAATATAAACAAAAGACAGTTTATGTACCTATTCATCACTAAGAAATAATCAATGTCTTACAGTATTAATAAACAAAACAAAAAAGGTAAGACTAAATACTAAGAATACAAAGAAGTTTGCAAGAGCAGACCAGCCTCCACAGGCGGCACCCGTTCACGAGTATGACATATGAATCAGCATCGCTTCGCTCAACCATGTTTTAGGGAACGTAACGACCCAACACACACGCCACCACCGCAGAGACACTTTGAGAGAGCATGACACACTCAAGCAACTCCAAAAAAACTTCGATTGTACTAGTTACAATGTGTGTAGTAAAGGAACAAAATATAAGAGGAGAAATTGGAAGGTTCGTAATGCTTTACTACCGAGAAGCAACGGCAATAAACTCACTAGTTAATCTTTTATACATCATATAAAAATACAATATAGCCTTACACTAGGTAATAACATAATATACAATGTTTTAATTTAAAAAAAAAAAAAAATTATTTCAAATGCCCCAATACAAATCAATTAAGTTCTAATTTTTCCAAGCATTTTTATCATTTAAGTATTCATCAACTTTGTAATAGCTTTTTCTCATTAAACTATCTTTGACATATATTTTAAATTTATTTGAGGGTAAATTAACCACATGTTCTGGAATTTTATTGTAGAAATATATACTTTGTATTGCGAAAGAGCTATGTACCTTCTGAAGACGACATTTTGGAACTACCAATTTATCCTTATTCCTTGTATTAACACTGTGGAGGTCACTATTTTTAGCAAATAAGTGACAATTTTGGCGTACATACATTATACAAGCAAAGATATATTGGCAAGGAACAGTTAAAATATCAATTTCCCTAAATAGTTCCCTAAGAGAAATTCGAGATCCTAATTTATAAATTGACCGTACTGCTCTCTTTTGGAAAATAAAGACTGTATCAATATCAGCTGCCTTACCCCAAAGCAAAATGCCATAAGACATGACGGAATGGAAATAGCTAAAGTAGACCAAGCGAGCAGTGTCAACATCTGTAAGCTGCCTAACTTTCCTAACTGCATAGGCAGCTGAACTGAGTTTTCCTGCAAGAACTGAAATGTGAGGGTTCCACTGCAGCCTATTGTCTAATGTAATACCTAGAAACACTGTTGAGTCTAATAGTTCTATTTCTTCTCCGTTTAGGGATAATTTTGTACTTATGTTTCTGACATTTGGCATCATAAATTTTAAACACTTAGTCTTTTTCGCATTAAGAAGTAAATTATTTGCCGTAAACCACTGAAGAACCTGAGAAAGCGCACTACTTACGTCGTCAAAATTAGTTTTATTTCTGTCAACTTTAAATAAAAGAGATGTGTCATCAGCAAATAGTACAATCTTGCATAGCTTCTCCACAAAGAAAGGCAAGTCATTTATGTAAATTAAAAATAGAAAAGGACCTAAAATAGAACCTTGAGGAACTCCTAATTTTACTTCAGAGCCATTGGATTTTACTTCATTGATTTGAACCTTCTGCATTCTACTACTCAAATATGAGCGGATAAGCTCAAGAGCCAAATCTGCAATACCATAATGACTCAGTTTCCGTATAAGAGTTTCATGTTGCACGCAGTCGAATGCCTTTGATAGATCACAGAAGATACCAATAGCATTTTGTGACTGTTCCCAAGCAGCAAATATATACTGTATAAGGGCAACACCTGCGTCAGTTGTGGAACGCCCTTTTGTAAATCCAAACTGTTGAGGATGAAGTAATCCATTTAAGTTAAAATGTTTAAGCATCTGATTGAACATAATTTTTTCAAAAATTTTGCTTAAGGCAGGCAGTATAGAGATAGGTCTAAAATTATTAGGATCATCTTTACTTTCACTTTTAAAAAGTGGTATTATTTTACTATATTTCATTAAGTCTGGGAATATCCCTTCGTCAACACACTTATTAAATATTATGGCTAAGATTGGTGCTATAATATCAATAATTCCGCTAAGGACTTTGACTGATATACCCCATAGGTCACAAGTTTTTTTCTGGGTTAGTAATTTAAATGTCTTTATGATGTCTTCAGAGGTAACATGCTCAAATTTAAATATAGCCTTGCATTTATTTACATTACATTTTAAAAGTAACTCTGATTCTAATGGAGAGGAATTTAATGCATTAGTTGTAATTGTAGGCATTTCAGTAAAATATTTCTCAAAAGAGTTAGCGACATCAAGATCTGAATCAATTATTTTTGAATTTACAGTAAGTGAATAATGATTGTCACGCGGTTTTACTTTTCCTGTTTCACTATTTATTACATTCCATGTGGCCTTTATTTTATTATCAGATATTTTAATCAATACTAATATTATAAATGCGACAGAACCTGTCTGTCTGTCACCTCTTCACGCTTAAGCCGCTGAACTGAGTTAGATGAAATTTGGTATAGAGATAGTTTGAGTGCCGGGGAAGGACATTGGACGTTTTTATCCCGAAAAAATCAAAATTTCCCGCGAGAATAACTATTACCAACCTTAAACGAACTATAGCTACAGCCGTAGCATGCTATAGCAAACCTCAATAGTATGATTAAGGAGTTGATCCCACGCCGATACCTAAATTTAAGACGGGCGTAGTCGCTGGCAAAATCTAGTATACCTTTTTTTTTAAGTTAATAGCTTTCAGAAGTGAGAACTTAGGCTTCTAACAATTAAACCGCAGATTCTAATAATAAATGTTTTATGAATTGAAATTATACAGATTTATTTTAATAAATTATTTTAAAGTAAATTAGTGTCCAAAGTTTTTTAGATATTAAATATCTATAACTCTTATTTTACGGAACTCTTAATGCGTGTACGACACAGTTTTTTTTCTGATTTGAACCTGCAACAGCAGCGCAACCTGCCTACGTAATACGTACTTGTATAGTTAATTATGAAATACCCAAAGGTTTCGGTCGAAGTGTCGCTAATGACAAAAAATCGGATAAGAAAATCTAATTTATACTCTATAATGAGTCATAGGAGGTTCTGTTCTTATTTTAGAAGCAATATTTAGTTCCTGATCTGTAATGAGTTAATGACATACATTGTTTTATATATATACAAGTGTTTGAATTGTTCTTAATAGGAATAGGTTACACAAAAACTTGGTATATGACGCGCGAAAGCTTAATAGTATTCCGGATATGACGCGCGAAAGCTATTTTTTTATTACGAATATATAGAAGTAGCTAGATTGGTTTTATTTCTTTGAATTACTAATACCGTTGTATTTTAACGTAGTATTTTCATAAGGTAATTAGTATGTGAAATTACATAGGCAGAATATATATATCTTTTAATTGGCATGCAACGTACCCATTATTCACAATTCTTTGCAGAAAATAATACCTAGGTTAAGAAATATTTACTTACAATGCCATGGTTCAGAATACGAAAAGTAAGTCTCGTGGTTTTACCTTCGTAGCTTTAGCAGGAAAGATATATTAAACTGACTATGTTAGTGAAATGATGCTGTCTCTAGGATTATGATATGGGTGTATATCCAGTCTGGGGATTAAAACTGTGAAGATAT
Source organism: Apoda limacodes (assembly GCA_946406115.1). Classification (NCBI taxonomy): domain Eukaryota; kingdom Metazoa; phylum Arthropoda; class Insecta; order Lepidoptera; family Limacodidae; genus Apoda; species Apoda limacodes. Next base: position 25,007,761 of record OX291540.1, read on the forward strand.
ACACGCATATGCTCGGAAACCTAGCTTTCCTTGTGCTTCCTTATCAGCCTCATACGTCACCGCTATTGAGACACGGTCTACCCTCACTGAGAGTGATTTGGGCCATAGTCAATCACGCGGGCCCAGGGCAGATTGTGGACTTGCCATACGTCTTTTTTTTATTTACAACAATACGCACCTCATAATGTTGAATGTATAATACTGGTCGCAGAAAACGTTTGTTACAACCTCATTACAACTAGGTATTCAGTCTTCATGTCTTGTAACTTATATTTTGATTTGGGTGTTTTTTTTAAGAAGAAATCAAAGCAACACTACATCCTAAGTTGGAGCTTTAAAATTCTTGAATGAATTAAGCAGGCCTAAAATGTTAAAACTTGCTGCTTTACAGGAGACTTAAAATATCTTTATAGTATTGTTATAATGTGTTACTAGATGTGATTACCAAGGTGTTGTTCTGTTTAATAATAAAAAAATTTTGATTTATCATTTTTATTTATATAATTTCATTATTTATTTACACCAATATGTCCTGTGACATTAACTCTTTAAATGGCACATTAGAAAACACAAACACATATACGACAAATGATTACCTTTTATGAATAAACGTCATTAGAAACAAGAACATACGTAAAAAATTTTTTTTACAAACAAATTTTCATCAGACCGGGTAATCGTTTAAGACCAGACCGGAGTACTTGTTAAGATAAATCAACCAAGCCCCAACTCGATCATCAGACCAGCTCTATGACATCATTTTATTACATTGTCATCCGATTTACGTGTGCAATTTTAAACTCAATCGAAAACTGGAAAGTGGGTTAAATTTAACTTACATGATTTGATTACATACAACGGGACAGATGAAACTAAATAAAAGCTTGTCAAAAAAAGCATAAGAAAGTAAAATTTATCCTTGTGGAATGATAAAATGTAAAGGTAAAATAGTCTATGCTAAAAGCTATTTATTTAAGTTCAGTTGTGTAGCAGTACGCATAGTATCCATAATAATACGTACAAAAATTGGACAAAGCATCATGCAAAAGCTCCTGACAGTCTGTATGCTGATTGATAGCTTATAGGGTCTACAATGTGTAGTGTGAAGAAATTAGTTAAGAAAAAAGTTACATCATGTTACACACTACCTACATACTGCAGGTCTCGACTAATTCGGACTCTGGAGCACGAGTCAAAAATGTATATAAGTACATCCATCGATTTCGAGAGGAGAGAGGGAGTCAGACTTTCCCTTTAAAAGGCTTTATTATTTTCAACAAGTAACCGGCTGTATTTCTCAAAATATGTGTATTTATACAAAGATGTTCTTTTTCAGATGAAAGTTCTTTGTTTTTTCTGTATTGTTAATAACAACATGCTTCCAAGTCTTATATTAAACTTACCAATAATAAGACTCGGCCAAGTGTAGTAACTCTCTGGCTATTGCGTGATGGTGTCGAATCTGTGGTAGGCACAAGTTCGACTTTTTTTTCTTTTTTTATACTACTAAGGTGGCAAACAAGCTTACGGTCCGCCTGATATTAAGCGGTTGCCGACCCTTCAGAAATGTAATAACTTCTTTCTTGAAAAACCCTATACTCTAGTCCTTGGAGAAGGCCCAAGAGTTCGCGTGAGGAAGTTTCTCTGAAACCGCACTGTACGCGAGCATTTTGGTTCTAAAGTGTGAGAATGAATTCCCTGCCGATGGCGATCGGTGCGATGGTAGAAAGTAATCGTGGGCATCATTTCGAACAATTCCTCAGAACACAACTTATTATACAAGGCTTCGACTTGGCTGATTATTTTTTAACCCATTCTATTTTTTTTACTGATACTTTAATGAATTTCATAAGAGAGCGTGAGGACCGATAATTTTTCAGTGCCGTATTTACCTGACACAATCACAATCATGTTACTTATCAGGGCACTTTTATTTTAAATTTACTGTAAGATATAGAGTTTTTTGGTATAGGTATCAGTTGTCTGGTAACCATAGTACATGCTTATTTGCTTATTTTGGGCCAGATGGCAAATGAAAAAAAGCTGTCCATACGAAGATCATCGTAGGTACAATACAAACAGTAACAACAAAATCTGATAGAATGAGTGCGCGCGTGCTTGGCCGTGCGTGGGGACACCGCTGGCGCTGTGCCTTCTGAGACCTTAGCCCAATTGCTTTGCACAATGTGTATAAGTACGTGCATGATTCGCTTCACTGCAAAAACATAACATTCCATACAATTTTTTTTGTCGAAATCGAAATGTCGGTATTTCAAGTCCAGTATATGTCTAAAACTCGACCAAGTGCGAGTCGCACCGAGAATACCGTATCTAACAACATTTACAAACACAAACAAAACAAAAGGTGTGACGCTAAGCGACCACCCATCCAATTACTGACCAAGCCCGATGTTGCTTAACTATAAATATCGTTTGATAATAAACAGATGTGTTACTGTTTCGCATGATAATAGCTGGATGGCACTGTAACGGTGATTTAAGATGGAGAATGGGTCAGACTCGTCTCACGCTTGGCTGGTTTTTATAATTATTTACACACACACACACATACACATTATGGTCACTGCAAGATTGAAGCTTGTATGTTTTCCTGTTTTTACGATAGAGTGAGTTTGTACCCTGTACCGCCATGTACCGCACCGGAGTTCAAACGTAATTATTGTTATTAATTTAGTAAGTATGAGTACTCAGATACGCAAATTAATCCATATGCGTATATTTGTCCTTTTGCGTTTTGGTCTTAATGCGTTGGAAGGGATTATATAAGGTTCATAGGCTTATCTTTACCACAGATCATATAATATTATACTAGTATCTATACATATAAAAAGCTTTGTCCTAAAAGGCCGATATATCTGCATTTAACCCGTGTATATTTCGGTTTCATAGCAGGAGTGAAGGTATTCAACACTTTGTCCATCTCGCACACGCAGTAATACGTGTGATTATTTAGATACTGCTTGTAAGTTTGTGATGCCAATCAAGATTCAAATGGTTCATAGAGCTTCCTTCCCTACTGAGATTTTTTCTAGATACTTCAGCATTACGTTCTTCAAAGCGGATGTGATTGCCGCATTTTTAATTTATCGTCACACGGAAAGGCACAATTTTACCGTAAACGTCCACGAAATCACGATAGCATAGGAAATAGATGCTTTTACAATTTATCGTAGCACTTATACTCCGCAAAAATATTAATACGTCTTTACTGAAACATTTTTTCTTCGTTATCGTATTATATTCGTTATTTTAATCGTTAATTCCGACCCAATAAGAAATAATCTAAACTTGAAATAATCCACTGTTTATTTATAAACGTCAGACAAAAATAAAATGTATAATGACAACTATTAACAGAAGCCGAAGTTTACAACCCCCCTTGAACCGCCGCCGTGACAAATTTGTCCCATTGTATTTCATGCAACGTTATACTTGAAACATGTTTATTTTAAATCAAATCCAAGTAATAAAAAGGAAAGAAAATACCGCGACGATTTCATAGGGAGCTTATGTGGACGGCCGGCATTATGTTGCCGCTCACAAAATATCGTTATGATTGACGGAAATTTAAAAGTGTATGCACACAATTACAAATACTGAGGTGCTCAAAAACTTAACGGTAAATTATAAACAGTCGGCGAAAAATGCCCCTTTTGTTGCAAGCGTTTGTAGGCTATAGCGACCGCTTAGCATCAGACAGGCTGTTAACTTGTTTGGACCTTGGTGGTATAAAAAAAACTGGTTGCCTGTAAAGTCGGTATACGGGCGAAAGTTTTACGTGACAATGATTTTATGTCTGTCTCTCTCGCTCTTAGGCGGGCGCGTGCCTCTCACTCGCTCTCATTGTGAGCGCATAACGTGAGCGGAGCGTAACGCAGTTTCTTGAAGTGTCACCCGGCAAACCAATTTATAAGACGTTGTCACGTCAAAAACATTGTAAATATGTTCTGTAGAGTCCGAGTGTATCTTTGCTGCGGCCGCAGACCTCGTAGAGACAGAACGATCTACGAAACTCGAGTAAATGCTAATAAAAAGCTGTTGTGTTTTAAAAATATAATACAGCTATAACATTTTGATGAATCAAACTTTTTTTCCACTGAAAGCATAGACAATGGTCATTACCCGATTTGTACCAATCCTAGATGCATTTACAATATTTCTACTTTATCTAATGTAATGTAAAGCAATTGTTACTAATCATTACTTTTACTCACAGTTCTCACAAAAGTTTACAACACATATAGTCTGGTCGAGAAGTAAGTTTTCTGCGAAGAACAAATTTAAAAATATGGGGTTTGGTTTTTTGGATTCAGAATTTTATTCTGAAAAAGGGGAATTTTGGAATTTTTTAAATATTGTTATTGTTATTAACAAAAAACGAAGAGAGAAAAAGGTGGTCTCCGTTTTTTAACAATAACTTCGAAAATATTAAAAAAAGCTCCATTTTGAAAAAAGATTAATCTGACAAATAAGACTAAGTTAACTATTCACAAAAAATTACAGAAATAGGTATCATTTATTTGAGTATCTTTTCCCAAAGGTATCAGAGGAAAACAAATAGCAGATATAGAGCTGCATTACAAGCGCTAATGTTATATATGTTAATTTAATAATTAAGATTACTTTCACGGATAAAAAACTTACTACCTAATTGCAAACCTTTTCCTTTTTTGAAGTCGGTTAATAAAAAGACTGTGGGATGAATTTTGAAAAAAGTCAGAAAAATGGAACATGCTACGGGGAGATCCAAAAGATTTGTCTGTTAAACCTTGATATGCTGAACATAACTTTGCTGACCGAGAATTTATTACTAACTTAGAAGACCCGATTACATTTGGGGCACGTTAGGACACCCCACGTGCACGTTAGCTCATCTACATAAACTAAGAATAATCGACAAAAATTGATGTTAATAATATATTAAGGATTTTAGTAACCTAGAAAATATGTGATTTTCAAATGTCAAACATTTAACCTATACTTGCCGGTAATATAAAGGAAGACCTCCCGCCTCTTGCAAGACTTATTGAAAAGTGTAATCTGTTTTCTTCCTATTTACAAATATATAAAGAAAACCGGTCAAGGGCGTGTACACGCATTAAGTTAGGGTTCCGTAGAATTAAAATAATTGCGGATATCTAAAAACTTATTAGGTATTAACCAAATGTGTCCAAAGGAAGTTTTGTTCATAGCATTTATTATCGTGATTTTTTTCAGATTTTTAGATCATGAGGGTTAAAAGTAAGAGGGGGGGGGGTATATCTAAGTTTTTTAATTCTGGATGCCAATAACTTGCAAAACATAAATCTCAGAGAAAACAAAATTATGAAGAGCAAATTTTTTAATTTTAAATCGCCCTCCACCAAGGCGAGAGTAGGCTGGGGTCCAACAGCGTGGACGTATGAAGGTCCATAAAAAACGAACGATTTCAATAACAAAGAAGTCTAAAGGAGATATAAACTGTATAGTTTTAATTGTTACCTTTTGATTGCGATACGATGCAGTTCGTGACCTAAGATTTTCTATGTTTTAATTATCAACAATTGCATATACCCATGGATGTATATTTTAATATTTATAGGTGGTTTTAAATAATACTGCGTGACATAGGACCTACCAGCACATGTCGGCCTTGGTCTACACGCCCTGGCTTACTCGAAGAGAACAAGGTTACACTTTTCAGTTAGCAACGATCACAATCTGATTATATACTCGTAAGTACCTCTATCTATATACCTATATATATGTATATATAAAAAAGTAAACTGACTGACCGACTGATATATCAAGCCGCAGCCCAAATTACTGGGTCTAGACACTTGAAATTTTCATTAAGATAATACGATTCGGAGCGCCTCTCAGCGTGTTTCATACAAACGAATTTCTTATTTATTTTTGACACTTGCTGATTAAACACCACGAAATTTTAAAGACATGTTCTACTAATTAATTTCTAGGTCTGTTGTGTGCAGGTTTTCCATTAAATTTTATAGTTCTTAAGTTATACAGGATTTTTTCATTCCTAACCTGCGAGTAGCTGCCGGCGTTAAAAAACGACCGTGGCTTAATAGGTCTTGCAGAGAAGCTAAAATTCTTAAGCAAACTGCGTATGAGGCTTGGACTACGCCTCGTAATAATAAGGATCCGAATATTTCTGAGTTAAAACGCAAATTAAATGCTGCCTCGAGGTTCAGTAAGAAAGCAACTGCCAGAGCAAAATTCCAATTCATCGGCAAAATAGGTGGGCGACTTGCGAGCTATCCTTCTGGGAGTCGTGCTTTCTGGTCGCTTGCTAAAGCTGCCGAGGGGAACCCACGACGGTCAGTTCAGCAGGAAGGTCATTACCCACTGAGACACGGAGCCGCCATTTAGTTGTATAATCAAAAAAAAAACACTTATGCTTTTGCGCGTTCTAGCGGCAAAACTACATATTCTTAATTTAATCCTAAAAAAATTATGTCAAAAGGATTTTTTTGCTTTACAAGTTTGTCTAGTATTTTTATCTAAAATGCATGGAGTAACATGCATAAAATTCTATCTAAAATCATATGAATAATATTTAACCCAACCTCCTCTTTCGAGTCAAAAGTAAAATTTGGAAATGTTCCGTGTTATCGTAAATTATTTTTTTTCCAATTTCAGTGAACTATAGGTCTGAAAGTAGTAATAGCTGCCTTTGTGTACCTATATTTAACGTTTTGAGACATGGATCTGGAATCTTTTGCGATTATTTTTAGTGATGTCAGATGTGTGTATGTATATGTAACTACGTAAATGAGCTATTTTGAGATTGGTTATCGGGTGCTGAAATCAAATCTTCTACCAATTTTTCAAATTCAAGATGGCTAATCCAATATATCTTCTATTTTTTTTAAACCTTCGATTTCCGGGACACTAGTGCTATTTGGTTTTTGAGAATCTTTTATAAGTATTTAAAAATAAAAGATGGTACACCAGCATGGCTTCTTTTTTAAAAAAATAATAGATTTCAATGCAACAGTTCTTTCGAGAACGCTGAATTCATATTTTTGACACTGGCAGATCTGATATGGCGCACATTGTTTTGCCAACAACAAAGTTTCTGCGATAACAAAGAGAAGTTACTCATGCAGTAGTTGCTGCCGGAAAAATTTGTGCGAGTTTTTTTGTGTTACGTGTGACATTACTTTCGGAACCATTAAACATTTACATAATCGTACATTGTTTAAAAGCAACATCACTCCAGATGGAAATAGTCTGTGCTTTTTCGAAAAATATAGGCTTTCATTAAAATATGAAGTCGCAGAGAAGTAGTAGTATAATTAACTATATAGCAAAAGGCCATGCGTATACTATATATACTATTACGTGTACGTAACATATAACAGACATTGTATAGCCTTTCTGTGTTACGTAACAGCGTACATTTGGTAGCAAGCAACGGAGCTTCGTCGAGGCGTTACTGTCCGGCCTTGACTTTCACCTTCGTTGGCGTCGACTTGACTGCTGGCCACGATGGCCACGCGCTGGCCCTTGACCATAACATTTTGACAACATAAACGGTGCTGCTTAGCATACGTTATTTGGGACTGGATGTTATGGTAGCACCTCTGAAGGTGCATTACTGGGACTCAAACATGTTTGAATCGGTAGGTACTACAAATAAATATTTTACTAATGCGAAATTGAATCTTAAAGTGTCAGTCAGCAGGAAAAAGCGGATACCTTTTATACTAATATTAGTTAGATATTCGATGTTTTAGGCAATGGAGGGTCTTATGATTACTAAAATTTAGATCTTTCTGTGCATTTAATATCCCCAACCTATATATATTTCTTTAACTACCTACCTGACCTACAGTTCAAAAAAGGCGATTTACACCTCTCATGGACATACGCCTGTCTTAAACCGATCTAGTTAGTTAAAAATGCTGATTATACAATAATTTCATCAGAAATCATATTATTATAAGTACCTTTTTTAAACCAAAGCAATTCAAAGAATACAAGCTTTGGGTACGGTCCGACTGACATTATGCGGTGCATGGCCGCTTGCAACACCAGGGGTATTACCCGCGCGTTGCCGACTTTTTAAAAACCTAATCACTATTTCCTTAAACTATTCCATATTGTTGTCTTTGAAACGTTGGCATGAAGCTCATGCCACAACCAAAGCATTCACGATAGTAAGTTCCACTGAAACGGCACTGTGGTTAATGTAAAAGACTTGGCCAAATAAAATATATGGAAGATCAAATATTTTCTTAAGTTATATTGCATATCATGTATAGCTATTTACTATTTACTAGCAAGTACACAGATGTCTTTTACCAGAGATTTTAAAAACAATAAGGGTTAAATACTATTTACTCTCATTAGATCATTTATCATAGCAACGCGGGCCAAAACGAGTCTTGAGAAACATTTTTACGTCAATTTTTTAACTTTTTGTTGGAGAAATCACTCCTTGAATGTCCAGTCTAGTGAGACTTTAGTCATTAAGAAGAAAAAAAAAGCTATATTTTTAACTGACTTCGATAAAGGAAAAGGTTTTCAATTTTTGTGTGTATGATACCTAGTTGTGATCCTACGTAATATGAAAGGATACTTCGAATTGGTCCCATTTTAATTTTATAATGATCGGTCGAGGGAAACAATTAAAGAAATAAGATAAGATGATTGTAATGCTTTTATAGGTATTGCTAGTTACTTAGAAGATCTCGATTTGGCTCTTTGTTAGTTCAATGTTCTGTTAGTATTAGCTCAAATTGTAGGGGTTTTTTGCCTACGGTATAAAATGTTGTGACGAATATTGCTTAAGTATAGGGACCTCATGAAAAAAACATGATTTGACCTCGAGAGGTGATGATGGTCTTATCTTGTCTTGTTTTCACTTTTCAGTAGATTTTCTAAGTAGAATTATTTTGGTTTTTTTTTTAACGACTTGTGTCGGATATAGACATCCAATAATATATCATTGACCTTAGCGTAAAGGTCTTTTAAAGCCATCGTGGCTTTGAAAAGATGAATAGGTGTTGCAGCTGCAGCGACGGGCACAGCACAGCATTGAACGCGGCCGACACGTACGCTTGGACAATTCGCAAACACTGCCAGTAGCCAACGTACTATTTACAAGCATTGACATTGGTCATATACGTTTAACATTATTGAACATAATATTATTAAATTCTTTTTAAACTTTGGCTTTGGCTTACCTACTAAGACTATGTATAGGAAGGATATTTTTTACTTTCATCGTGAATAATGCGATGTCTTGCATAACAAAACAAGGAATGTTTGCACGGCCATTGAGGTAGTAACCATCTCCTGCACTGTCTTATGCATATTAATGACGTCGATGATTGTCAACATATTGTCATTTTTAGGGTTCCGTACCTCAAAAGGAAAAACGGAACCCGTTTGTTGTCCGTCCGTCTGTCCGTCTGTCAAGACCCTTTTTCTCAGGAACACGTGGAGGTATCAAGCTAAAATTTATATCACATACTCAAGTTTACTGCCTCTTGGAGCTGTAAAAAAATCAAATTTCTAAGTCAATGTAATTAAAAGATACAGCCGTTTATGCCGCAAATTTCCGCAAATTTTCGAAACTCGCAAGGGAATCAAAACAGGGTACTTCCCGTGAACTCAGAATCTTGAAATTTGGTACGAAGCAACGAACCCTCGGTGCGCAAACCAGACTCCACTTGGCCGGTTTTTTTTTTTTATACCACTAAGTGGCAAAAAGCTTACGGTCCGCCTGATGGTAAGCGGTCACCGTAGTCTATGGACGCTTGCAACACCATTGATATGCAGTAGAGATAGCACTAAGCCTTTCCAGACAAATGCTAACTACGTCTTGTATGTGTCTGCTGTGTAGACTGCTAGAAACCTGTCTTTCAATACTTACTTCTAATATTTGACCTCTTTTCAGACTATATTGCCCGACAACACACTTTGGATATAATGCCCAAATTGAATATATGATATAAAAATTAAAACTATAACACTACATTCTTCGCAGCATGAGATAAAGTAATTCCACTTGCCATCATTAATTGTTCAAGATTCATCAGTTTGACATAAGCAGGACCAGACCTATGTGAATGTAGATGCTCAACCCTTATTTTTACATCGTCATATGCCGATAGTAAAGCATATGTAGCATGGCTTTGCATATATAGCCGTTAGGTTTTGTGTAGCAGATATTACTGTACCTAAAGTATTAGTTCCTACAATGTGCGTGTAACAATTGGTTTAAACTACAAACCTTCTCCTGTTTAAATGTAACATCCTCTACAAATTGAAAGAGCCTAGCCCCATCTCGAGGTAGGTGTGCCTGGGCATCAGCTTGGCCCTTTTAACTCGGTTCGAGCTTTGAGAATTAACGATCCCAAACTCACAAGTCGTATCAAACCCTTAAGTCTGTAGAGAGACTTTGACAGGCATGCCAAGGTTTTCTCTAAGGACTACATTATGAAATTCTTCAAAAAGGTTCGATAGGATTTGTTCTTAAGATTTTACGAAATTATACTCAACTTTCTCAATTCACCATCTCATACTGCGCTAGCGTGGTAGTTCAGGCCTAAACCTTCTTCTGCAATTTGATGCCTGTACGTCTGCAGAGGGCGTGTTGTGGCTAAAGTAAGCTACTGTCTGCCAAATTTAAAAATATATGCAACACTAACGTAAGACATAATGAACTTATAATGTTATCAGTACGATCAACGAGATTTATAAATCAAGCCAACTCTCTCGTAATTTTAAATGTAAAAAAATGTTACATTATGTGCTAGTTGGACTTGCGCAACATGGGCACCGTACCACCATTTACGTACCTAATCAACGAACTTAAACAAAAACAAAAAGTGTGCCGCTAAGCTAAAAAATTTTGGTTTCTATCTGAAAGCCCTTTAATGGTCGAACAGACAGACTAACAGCGTTGGCAGCCTTTGGGTATGGAACTCTAAAACAGTATCTATAAACTAAAACAGCATCTTCAGTAGTTGCTAAAAAATCACGCAAGTTTTTTATAACAGTTCCTTCGCCCGCTTCTGCAAACGCGTCTACGAATAAACCCGCTACCGCTTATCGTTATTCAAGTCTATTGTTTAGGTCAAGGCGACACTACGCTCAGCTTTGCCATTAAATTGCTGCAATTTATCTCATTTACTTTTTAGAACCGCGATTGTGATAGATAAGGTTAGAAATAATTATCTATGGCAAGACGGTCGCTTTGGTAGAAGATTATACGTAGGTACTGGTTCATAATTACTACAACAAAGTTATTTCAGAATTCATACAACAAAAATCATAAATTAAATAGGAAGTACAGAAATAGACGTAAAAATATATTTTTTGCTACTTAAATAAGAATCCGGACACCAATTTTGATAGAATAATTTAGTTCAGAGTAATTAATTAAATAATAAAGAACTCAACGGAAAATAAATTGCGTGCGATTTAAAATATGTAATTGATAAAACCACTTTTTCATGTGATTGTGTTGTTCTTTATTCTTTTTTGGATACAAAAAAAAATCTCGGAAGTGGTAAAGAACGTTTGAACGTACCCCTTTATTGCTTTGTTTTAGCGAATATTCTAATTAACTATTGCAGCAGAGATATTTGAAGGTATAATACTTAAATACCAAAAATAAATATTAACCGAATTGTAATTTACAACTCCTTATACACTCATACATAAAAATAGTTTTTCTTTACTTACGAAACGACGACTCCCTGAAGGTTAAAATCTTTAGAGAAATCATTCCCGCTTTAGAATGCTGTAGCATGTCATATATAGCTACATCATCAATTTAATTAAATATTTTCACAGTAAAGATTTACCTCAAAAGATTAACCTCAATTTGTAATTTGCAATTGCCGATTCGTGTACTTGTTCAAACCATTTTTGAAGTGAAAACTTCTTTAGCGGCGCTGTGCACTTTTTTTGTGATGGGTAAAAACTGTTAAACTCGCGTCAGGTCACATGTCCTGATCGTAAATTCGTAAGATGTCACTCGCGTTAGGACACGTGACCTTTATTTACATTAGGTTAGTTTTTATTTTTAGTATATAGCGATTATGAGTAGTACAGGGAGGTTGGATATGGGATTTTAATTCTATGACAGATTGAGCTGTCAAATATACAACGTCAAAAAAGTAAATAAACAAAAGTTATTATTTTTAATAAATAAATATGGATAAGAAGTGATGGGAAGTAAATAGCGAGTATGTTTTCACTTCTGCCGGCACTCCCCGAGTGCAACCCGTTTTTTATTACAGTTAGGCTATCAATATATTCACCCATGGATTTAATGCATTTTTGCTAGGGTTGTGACAATTTATTATTACCCCTTTAGAAAAGTTGATTAAATTGCTGGCATAAGACGGATGGCGAAAAGCTTCCAGCCCAATCGTTTTTCAGGGCGACGCGGACACCCTCTGTTGTACAGTGTCGTCGTTGTCGTGTATAAGCATTGACCTATTATGTAATCATAGATAAATATGCACCTATACGCTGAATATGAAATAAATAATAACGTACTAGAGGAGACATCACACTTGCCGTCGCGTCGCTGTCTTAAACAATTGCAGCGTTGTCTGTGGTTACTTATTTGTACAATATAAAGCTACCTATCTGCAAAATCTGTGAGATGACGTTTGTTTCATGCGGCTTCTCTAGGTAAACATAATATCTGAGTGCCCCAGGAACGAGCGATTGATGAATGCTACCTGGAGTACTGCAAGCATTTCGAATCTGCAATCATTTATTTTTGTATAGCACCACGGCAGTACCCAATTATCTAGCCGTTTTGCTAATGCAAAAACATTCATATTTCAACAACATTTCAACCGGAATCCTAAAAACAGCGTTTAAATTTTTTTTTTCGTCCCTAAGGACAGGCTAAGGTCTTTAACTATGCTGCCAAGCCTTTGATAATTGTTTTTCATTCGTAGTTATCTTCAAATAAAGTCTTCGGTAGTATTTTTTTCATATATAAATTAGTATTTCTCTTACATTTTTTCATATTTAGTAAAATCTTCTTTATTCATATGGTCTTTGTCCAATTTGTCAGTTGTCAGGTATTCTATGGTCACATCCATTTACAATCTCACATTCATAACCTGTAACTAAAAATTGAAAAAACAAATTGAATTCAAAATCATACACTTACAAATTATTTTCTTTTTTACAAAAATGTACACAAATTATATACGATGTTTTTACAAACAAACTTTATTCACAATAAATTTGCACAGAGACAAGTATGTACAACTATTTTGTTGCTGCGCGGGACCAATTCACATTTCCTGTAAATATTGACCAGTTCATCCATAAGCACAAGGCACTGGATGCCAAAGGATGAACATTCAAAGAACAAATGCTGCCACGTTTGAGTTGCTTCGGAATGGCACTGATCACACTGAGATGTATCTGACATACGATGAATATTAATATATGTACACAACAGTGACCAAATCTAATCCTTCAGGCGATAAATGTTGATAAATATATTTAAAGCAGCGTATCATTAATACCACTGCCTTTTCCGTGTTTCATACATCCTCATTTTTAAGTCAGTAATAACATCTTTAGGAAAAGATACCTCAAAACTCCTAGTTTTAATATTACAAAACTTGCAATCAATTTTGCTAAATGATCTGCATTTTTATTTCCATAGATTCCTTTGTGAAAAGAAACCCAAACAAAATTGACATGAATGTCATGTGGAGAAACAATCTTGACTAGTATTTGTTTTATTTGATTTAATTATTGGAATGAAATTTATTATTTTGAAAAGCTTTTATAAAACACTCATATAGACTACTGGCCCATGCTGAAAAAATTATGGGTCATTTGAACCACTAGATGACCTATCTAGAACGATATAAGAGCATAAAATAATAAGATTCAGCACTATGCCGTCACTTGTAAGCTGTCCAACTGATTGCAGGTGAGAATTCGAAAGTACAGGTAGAGTGAGTACATTTTGGTCACATATTTTTGTACGGCATTCTTACCACCGATAGATCCATGAAAAATAATAAGAAAACGCACAGTGCCGTAAAAAAATGGTGCGCCACAAAGTCGGATTTTTTTTTTATTTTCCAACAATCACCAGGGTAAATTTGGTCATTTGATTTTGTACGGCATCTGTGTCATACTATTTCAATACTGCTTCTAATCCATTATTCCGCAACGCCGTACAAAAATCATGCGACAAGGGGAAAAAATCGAGGATTGCAATCCCCTCTCTTTTCGTGGTCCAGGGAGTGATTTGAAAAAGTACGGCTTCGGTTCCAAAACATTATCTAGCACACAAAAGTACCATTAAAAATTATGCCGTCAAAAAATGATTGTTTATTTGAATGTATATCAATAATTATCTTCATTTCATCGTATCCTTGATTTTTAGAGCTGTAAAATCATTTGATCCTGTACGGGAACTTTTTTTTTAACATGATATTGTAAAATACAATTGTTACATAGTATTGCCGTTCAAAAGAAACCGTTCTAAACAGAAATTATAGAGAAATACAAAAACTGAAATTTTGCAAATTATTGTAAAAGTTTAAATATCATAGATTAATGAAATATAGCAGTTTTTTAAATTGTATTAACATAGATAAATTAGGAAAAAATGATGCCGTACATTTTTATGCAGACCATATCTTTTAGGCTGATGAAAGTGACGCTACAATTTTAAGGGTACTTTATGGCCATCTGATTCAGTACGGTATTAACATATTTTTGAAGAGAACAATTGATAATATGATAAAATCACTATGATGTCTAACTGAACTGAAACGGTGTGTATATTATGTCCAAGAATTGAAACTGGCAATCCTAGTATCAACAGTTTTATATACTTTTTGGTTTAATATATACTTGAAACATTATTGATACATTCATATAATTGATTTGTTTCATTGTAATGATGTGAATAAATAAAACAATCATTTTTTAGAAAAAATCTATATATTTTATTATAATAATTTATGATTTTAGAAAAATTCGAAAAATGTATTCAGTATCGGAATCAGTTGCTGAGTTGTTATCGGAATCAACGTCTTCATCGACGTCCGAATTATCTTCTCTATTATTTTCTGAAACATAAATATGTATTTGTCAAAATCAAAGTCTTACGTACAAATTAAAGATGTAAAGATTTATTTATTTATTTACCTATGACGTCATCATCTTCTTCACCTGATTCCTCATCCGGTTCCGTTATGTCACAGACTTTTTGGGGGCATTCCTCGCCGTGAAACCAATCGAAATCGTACCGACCGTCATTAACAACCCATCCATAGTTTATTGGAAACAAGATCGACGGTACTTGTTTGTAGGCATTACACCAAATCTGTGCTATGTAGGTACTTCTCTTCAGATGTTGCTCCAACTCCCGGAAACAAGGGGGAAACGATGTTGCTTCCAATCTCATAGCTGTCTTTTTGAAAGCTTCATTACTACTTATCGGCGTATAAATCCTTTCAAAGTAAATGAAAAGGTAGATTTCAAACACACATCTACATAATTTTTTAAATATTTTTTTTTCCACTTATTCATAAATAAAAGCTTAAATTTTACAGGTGTCTGCTAACTTCAGTGTCATGAGTACTTCTCAAAAATATGTTGTATTTTGGAATTATCAGTGACAACATGTCTATATTTTGGTTTAAATCGATAGTATACAAACCCATATTTAACATAGTTTCTAACTAGGAACCTAGAATCACGAAAAGACTATGAAAATTAGTACAAATAAACTATCTAAATGCCGTATAAAAAAAATTTCACCTTACATTTCGTTATATGGATTTTTTCTTTTTGATTTTTTCTTTTTCAGGTTTTTTTTTCCCCTTTGGACTAACGAAAATGTACGGCATATGAAAAAATATTATCTATGCATAAAATACTTTCAAAATAAATTTATTTCATGTTGTGTCAAATCACCCCCTGGACCACGGAAAGAGAGGGGATTGCAACCCTCGATTTTTTCCCCTTGTCGCATGATTTTTGTACGGCGTTGCGGAATAATGGATTGGAAGCAGTATTAAAATAGTATGACACAGATGCCGTTCAAAATAAATGACCAAATTTACCCTGGTGATTGTCGGAAAATAAAAAAAAAATCCGACTTTGTGGCGCACCATTTTTTTACGGCACTGTGCGTTTTCTTATTATTTTTCATGGATCTATCGGTGGTAAGAATGCCGTACCAAAATATGTGACCAAAATGTACTCACTCTCCCTGTACTTTCGAATTCTCACCTGCACTCAGTTGGACAGCTTACAAGTGACGGCATAGTGCTGAATCTTATTATTTTATGCTCTTATATCGTTCTAGATAAGTCACCTGGTGGTTCAAATGACCCATATTTTTTTCAGCATGGGCCAGTAGTCTAATACTGTCACTAACAATTACCAAATGTAAACAATTCTAATGTCGATTTTGAATATCTTTAAATGCAAGTTATTATTTTTCTTTTGATCCATCTGTGTAGATTATTCAGTGAGGTTATTATGCCAATATCTAAAACAATTGTTCTTTTGTTGATAAACTGTGGTCTATACATATGTTGATTTGTAGAAACTTAATTTCAAAGGAACTATTATAACAAGGTAAAACAGAATTACCTCTATAGATATCTGAGCTTTGAAGAAGTTTTAAAAACATCAGAGAAGTCTTGTATACGAAAAGTTTTTAATGTAAAAATAATGATGATGAATCATGAGTTAAATTAGAAAGAATACTATTGTTGCTTACGGAAAAAGTTTAAATATAAATCTTTCTCTTAAGTAAATAAATCAAATATTTATCGGTAGAAGTTGGCACTCAACCTGCATTACATTAATTGGAGTAGTTTGAAAAGCTCCAGTTATGACTCTCATAAATTTGTTTTGAAGATTTCCTAATGCATTGGTCAATTTTTTGTCAGCTGCAAAGCATAAAAACTCGAACTCAAAATGACTTCGCATGAGAGATTTATATAACAAAAATAATATTTTCGGTTCTGCTCCCCAGTTGACTGTAGAAAGGGACTTAATCTCAATAAATGCCTTATTTGCTTTTACAATAATAATTTCAACATATTTTTTCCAGGAAATGTTGCGAGTGAAAATTAAACTTAAAAATTTTGTCTCTGATGAAACAGGTAAAGAAATGTTAATAAAATATATTTAAGATATATTACTTCTTTTTCCAATTAGAGCAACTTATTTAGATGTAGATAATTACTATTGATCTCGTCAAACTATATTTTTTGAATTGCAGTGCATACCTGTCAAAACTTTGAAACCCAATTAATTAATTTTCTAGGTATCCCTATAGAAAGCAATTCTAGACCAAGAACTTCAATATTAACACTATTGAAAGCTCCTGCACCATCAAAGCAGACAGACAGTAAAAATTAATTCATCACGGGGTAATTAACAAATGCTCTCCCAAGCTGAACGACCTCTTTGGAAACCAAACTAATTTGAAGGTAAAATGAATTTTTTTTCAATGATAATTCAAAACGTTGGTTTAAAAGCTGCTCAAATACTTTTCCAATACAAGATGTAAGTGAGACAGGACGATATGAGACAGGATGTGACTTAGGTTTCTCAGGCTTAAGGATAGGTATGAGGCAATCACTTTACCAATCAGACGGAATTTAATTATTAAACCAAAGACTATTTAAAATGCTGAGGAAAATGTGTAAACTGATTCTACTAAGATTTTACAACATTAAATAGGGAACACCATCCAAACCAAATGCAGTGTCTCGACGTGAAAATATAGCAGATTTCAATTCCTACAGAGTAAAGGGTCCTAGAAGAAAACTATTATTACTTGTAACAGTACTATCGAGCAAATCACTTTCATTATTAACAGAATCCGGTGTATAATTTTGCAAGAAATCTGAAAACCAACTATCATTGCTTGTGTTGTTGGAAGTATAGTTATGATTTATTAAATCTATGCATATATTTCCAGATTACAGAAATTGAGTGCAGCGATTAAAGGACTTATATATAACGACTTCAAGAATTTTCTTTTTCAAGTTTTCAAGGAGGACAAAGCTTTTTTTACACTATTTTTTTGTGAAAATTACCACCAGTATTAAAATTGTGATCATGCTCTAGTTTTTTTGGTAACACACTGTTTCTTACAGCCGAATGCAAAGCTTAGCGAAAATTATTTTGTACGATGTTTTATAGGATCCTATTTTCCATAAACACTCCAATCTACATTTTTATGATTAGACTAGGCAGTAAAATTATTAAAATAAGGACCGTCAGTATTAAGAGTAGTATCAGTAGTAATATTATCATTGATCAAAACTTTTATCATTATATAGAGGTGATAGCTTCCAAGTGGATCGTCATATACACCAGTCACTATAAAGAGCTAAACAAGGGGAAACAATTAACAAGTTCAAAGAATTAGAACGCCATGATTATAGAGCCAACTGTCGTTACCTGACCGTCATTAAGCAGAAACTAATTATTATTGTCAATCACATGAAGAATATCTCTTACCCGTGGAGAAGCGAAATTCCCACCTCATAAAGAATTGTAAGCGTTAAAATCTCCTGCAAATATCATAGGACTTGCAATATATTTAATTAATGAATTTCAATTTCAGTTTAATACAGCTATTTTTTCTCAGCAACTATTGACATGTTTTCATGCATGTCCAAAAAGACAAATTCCCCGTATCTATATCCTTTTTTTTTAGCATATACGTTAAAAAATATATACTTACTTGATAAGAAAAATAGTAGTAGCAAATAAAAATATTACGTTTACAAACCACTTATTTCATCTTTTGTTACAAAATAAGAAGGATATGGAATGCAAGACGTTTTCAGCAAAAAAAAAAATTACGAGTCGTTTCTAAGGACGGATAAATCTATTAAATAATGTGCATTTAAACTCTTGTCCAACCGATAGTCAAAAATCGGCTTAAACCATTTTTTTTCAGTTTTAACTAGTTTCGGCTAACGCGGATGTCAAATGTATTATAATAACGTTAATTAATATACTACTTACTACCTGCCGAAAATGATTCTCTAGCGAACGCTATTGTGGAATGAGCGGCATGCCATTTTGTTCAGGGACTACAGTATCAGTTTCTTCAAGAAAGAATAGATTATATTTTTAAAGGGTCGGCAGCGATCGGCATTGCAAGCCCCATTTGCTAATGGTGACCGCTTAGCTTCAGGCGGATCGTAAGCTTTTTTTCAACCTTAGTGATATAAAGAAAAAATCACAAAGTTCGATTATTGTGATTATTTAAAACATAGTTGAAGTGGGCAATACAAAACGCTTTGATTATTAACCTGTCAGGTAATAAATAATCAAAGACAAAACTGATGACTTTGGAAGCTATTATTATTATAATAAACTAAAATTCTTTAACAATTTTTTTACTACCCCTTGGGACATGTTACTTTTCAAATAGGCCATTCTCCTTAGATCTTGATTGATAATTCTAAATAAATACAACTTAAAATACAAGAAATTAGAATTAAATACAAATCAATTCTGTACACTTCAATAAATTGTTAATCAATATGTAATAAATTCGGTTTGATCACCGTCGGAAATAAAACGATAGTATTGTACAAAGTGGACCTTATCGTGACCGGAAGGGTCCTTGCCGAGACCACGACTTCAGCCGCGCTCGGCTTCGGCCCGATATGGATATTATCAGAAGTCGAAACCTTAGTGCGACATTGTGAAAATCTAATTAATCCGTAGATGGATCCGTTTGTAATAGTTCCGCATAGGCAGGTATGGGGGACATATTTATATTGGTGACTTCTACCATATGAATAATTTTATATATAAGGTTTGTTTTTATTAAATGATCTCCGATGTGTCTCCCTATGAAAAACCTATACCTACCCGTGAGAACTCTTAATCGGGATAAATAGTAGATTGCATTAAAACGAAGCAAAATAAATATCATTGGAGCGAGGGCGCAATTTTTTATCCAGAACGTAGTAAAGGTTACTATAATATAATCCTGAACGTAACTGAGGTAGCATCGCTCGAGCCAGCAATATTTTATGACTTAAGCAATTGAGACGCTTTTAATAACAACTCATAAATATATATTTATAAAATGGTAACTATAATATTTAACTATACAAAGTAAAAGCACAGACTTTACTTCTAAATTTACAGCAGGCGCACGCCACCCAGTTAAGGCCAGTGTCTTTTTATACGATAGAAACATTTATATACATTTTTTTGGATTTCCACAATTTCTTTCATACAAACCTTGTCCTGACAATTACGAACACAACAAAAAAGAAATCGGTCGCGCCATTGTCTAGTGATGCTTGGTGGTGGATTTACGGAAGATAAGGTAGAACTATTAACAAATACTTTTTTTCGTAGCAAAGACATAGCCTGAACCAAGTCTGTAACCCTTAAATGTCCATGTAAACAAAGAAAATATAACGGATTGTAAGATTTGCAACTTCAAGCTGTAAGGCTTGCAATCAAATCTTTTGGTTGTGTCATATATTTTTTTGATGACACCTTCCTTCAAGGAGTTCTTACAAAGATTATTTCCACGCTTGGTATATATTTATATATAAAATAATAAGCTGATGAACTGAGTAATTGACCGACTGATCGACTCACGCAGCCAACAATTGGGCTAAAAGCTTGACATTTTGCACAGAGGTGCTTGTTATAACGTAGGCGAGGAGGAGGAACTAAGGATTTTGCAAAACTTATCCCCTAAACTTGCCCCCTAAAGGAGTTGGAAGCTTCAGCTACATGCAGAAAATTGGTATATACCTTAGGTTTATGTGTTTTACCATTCTTGGAAAATCATCTATCCTAGAGGGCAAAATAGGGGATGAAATTTTTTATGAGAGTTCCGATATTTTTGACGGTAAAACCATGAACAGTTAAAAGCTTTTGTATTTTGCAACACGGGCAAAGTCGTGGCAATAAGTTAGTTTATTTTAATCTTTTATAATTCTATGAAAAACTGTATTTTGTAAAGGAGCGCATAGGTTGCCTAGAGTTAGTTGAGTGTGGTTACAATGAGATAGCTAATATCAGAAACAATATAATTAGCTTCATTCGTGAACATCACCGTTTATTGTAGAGTAATTATTTATCCCTTTATCTATGTCATGGTGTAGAAGTGTCGACCGACTGTTGACCTCAAAACTCATTTTAACTTGAAAAATTAGTACCTATTTGCAAGTTTCTAGTAATAGGTACCTAATTTGTTTTAAGTCGATGACAAATGTGGAGATTTTGATGGATACTTGAAAGGATATTTACTAAAGAATTGTGTCTAATAATAATTAATGTTCCTAATCGATAGAAAATTCTTAGAGAATTTGGAACTTTATATACTTGCAATTCGCAAAAAAGTACAAAATAATTACCGACTGCTAAAAATTGGTCGCTTTTTTTGAGTTACCAAATATATTGGAGTATGATATACTTACATCGCAATTAATACGAAACAAAGCTTGCGTCCTTCTTCGTGCGTAGCTCATTCTATACTTCATAGACACAGAATACAGACCCACTATATGTGTCGCTGTTCACCATCATAAAATTAAGTCTACTTAATTTCGGTCTTACAATTTAAATTATAAATAAGTTTGTAATTGTACAGAATCTTACTGCAAAATGCTAATGTCACATAAGGCATCAATTATGTTATCATAAGCAATAAAGGTTATGATACTTCCGCATTTTTTCTACTCGTAATAAATTATAGTTAACTATGGTTATATTATTAGAACGAAGACATTATTAATCGCGTTCCAATCTAATTCGAATAAAGAAAAGAACTCTTTGTTTAGCCATGTCTGTGCCCCCGCAAAATGGCATGCCTTTAGCTGGATAGCTTGGAGCAACACGGCGTCCTGACATTACCTCCATGGCAAGAAAGAAGTGATTAGATTTTTAAAGTGTCGGCAACACCCGAGTATTGCCCCTGGTGTTGCAAGCGTCCATATGCTGTGGTGACCACACAACATATGGAGGCCTTATTTTTGCCTCACTTTGCTTTTTAAGTTCAACTTTATAAACTTTAAGGTCACCAAGAGCTGTCAATGATGTCTAATAATGTATTTTACCTCCTAAATGGACGTTTTATATGAGATTAAAGAAGAGCCTAATTTTTTCATAATTTAGAGCCTTGAAAACCGAAAAATCTAGTAAAGCAGCTTGTAACTGGTATACCAAGTGGATCCTTGTTTGACTTAGACCGTCGTAAACGCTGACTTTGCTTTTCTTTTTTGGTTGTTTCAATTTTAATGTTTACGGAAGAGTTTTTTTTATTTTTTAGGCAATGGTGAGGTGATGTGGCAAAGTCATGATATATCAGATTCTTGTAAAAGCTGATCCTTTGTCACTTCTTGTACAGTTCCACTACCTTAACGATTGATTTTTCTATTTCCAAAACTAAGAAGATGCATTCCGTTGTTGTTTTAGATTTTTTAATTATGCCTTAGTTTTCTTAGTCTTAGTCACGATACCTAATAACTAAAACTCTCATTATCTTCGTTACCCTTTTTTTGACATCGGTAACACACTTACCCGTTGCTCACAACATACATATTTAAAGCAGAGATTGATTGATTAAATTAAAAAAAAAATATAATAAATCTATTGTTTATTAGAAATGGAAGTCTTTTGTTTGTAGTTTGTCGGAGCGTGTTGAAAATGGTCAAATTGAATTGCGTGCGATTATTAAGTATCTGTGCCTGAAAAATTTCTTTAGCTTCTTTGGAACTGTTATAACACGATCCTGAACATTTCTTAGCTCGATTATAATCATGGATGAAACGTTACTTTTAACGGCATTACGATCCAAAAACAAAATTACAGTCCATGACTTGGGAGAGACCATCATCTTCAACCCCTAAGAAATTTAAGGCGAGTCAGGCGGCCGGGTAAATCATGAGCTCTCTTTTCTGGGACAGTAAAGGCGTGGTCATGATTGAATATCTCGACCATGGAGCTACTGTACCTGGCTCTTTGTATGCAGAACAAATAAAGAAATACCCCGGCTTACAGGTCCGCCGTTGCTTAACTGCAATTCGACATGCTGGCTTCGAATTACTTGAGATTCCTCAATATTTTACCGACATCACCAGCTACAAGGACAGAGATTTAAAGATGATGAAGCCGTAGTTACTACATTGCAGGAATTTTTAAGTTTGAAGGAACTTAAAAGGAATTTAAAGTTTAGAAAAAAAGATATTCCAAGTATATTATGCTTAAAGGCGTCTTCATCGAAAAATAAAGTTACCAGCATCATTCGCATTCTCACATTTTATTGAACATATTAGGTTTTTTTTATATATCTCGGAAACAGCTGTAACGATTTTTATGAAGTTTTGGATTTAGATAGGGTTTCGTTTTTAAATTTACCGATATACTTTTATTTTAGTTGAAATATGTGATTTAATAAAAAAAAGGCGACTGTGTACTAAATAATTAATATATAATATTATACGCTTATTTTTTATTTTTTAAACAATATATAAATAGAATAGTAAAGCTGGATGAATCTACTACAGCACAGCAAAGAATAAATAATAATAACAGTACGCATGGAGTAACATTAAAAAATACGGTTTATTTTTGGCATCATTGCTTGTAGGCAGAGATGGAGAAAATTAAAAAAAAAACGGTATGCACTCCGAGATTGCCGGCAGATGTGAAAACATACTAGCTATTTACTTCCCATCACTTCGTATACATATTTATTTATTATCAATAATATTTTTTGTTTATTTACTTTTTTGACGTAGTATATTTGACATCTTAATCTGTCATAGAATTAAAATCCCATATCCAACCGGGTGGTCTACTACTCCTAATCTCCATTTACTAAAAATAAAAGTAACCTAAAGTAAATAAAGGTAACGTGTCCTGACGCGAGTTTCGTCTTACGAATTTTCGATGAGGTCACGTGTCCTGACGCGATTTTAACATTTTTCAACCATCACAATAAAAGTGCACAACGCCGCTTAAGAAGTTTTCACTTCAAAAAAGGTTTTTTCAAAACCTCAATTCCATTTTTGAATCCCTATTCAACAGGTACATTTATTTCAATGTGCCGCAAAAAATGAAGATCTTGGTGAGATCTATCACTTCTGTAAAGAAATTACTAGTCTACAATTAACAGTTTCGGAGATAAAGCTGTTTCTTGTTTGACAGCTATCATCTAAAATGAAGATATTGATGAGATCTATCACTTCTGTTAAGAAACTACTAGTCTACGTTTAAAGTTACGCAGATAAAGCAGTTTCTAGTTGGACAGCTGTCATCCGAAATGAAGATTTTGATGAGATCTATCACTTCTGTAAAGAAATTACTAGTCTACAATTAATAGGTTTGGAGATAAAGCCCTTTCTATTTTGACAGCCGCATCCAAAATGAAGATCTTGATGAGATCTATCACTTCTGTAAAAACACTACTAGTCTACGATCAAAAGTTACGGAGATAAAGCTGTTTCTAGTTTGACAGCTGTCATCCGAAATTAAGATTTTGTTGAAATCTATCACTTCTGTAAGGTAAAATTTGCAAATAAAAAGCCCGTGGGAGTAATGACACTTTCAACGAGGAAGTGTGATAAAAAACTAACTAAACAGAAAAAAAAGTGCACAACGCCGCTAAAGACGTTTTGACTTCAAAATTATAATAGGCGTAGAGATCGGTAGAAGCTCGTCTAAATAATCAAAATGATACAACTTGAAAACATTTTTTCATCTAACTCTGGTTTTTTTGACCAATCATTACTAAACTAAATGAAACTGCTTCAGGACAATGCTGGACCACACACTGCATAACAGGCGGTGGCGAAACTAGAGGAGCTAGGATTGGAATGTCTCCGTCATCCACCATACTCCCCGGTTCTTGCTGCAACCGATTACCCCTTTTTGCGAAATTTGGATCGAAATTGGAAAAAATTTAATTCATATGAGGCAGTGCAAAACACCTGCAAAGATTTTGTTGATTCTCGCTTCATCAATTTTTTCAGCAAAGGAATCAATGAACTCCCAATAAAATGGCAAAAGTGCATAGATCACAACGGTACCTACTTTGATTGATTAAATAAAAAGATTTTTTCCATATAAAACATCAATTTCATATGTAAGGACCTAATAGCAACATTTCTCAAGCAATGTTTGGCCATATTTATACCATAAATTAATATTCGTTCTACATGAGTTCGTTTGGGAACCTCAAACTGAAAACATAAATGGATGTAAATGGTATGGAATGAAATGTTTCTCATTAATCTTAATTCTCTTAATTCAAAGCAGTATGTTCAAATTATTCCATTCAGAATAAAAGACCGTTTTAGAGTCTCTAAAAAACTCTAACTACCCGACTTAGTCGAATTTTAAACACCTTTCTGTATCACACAGATAACAAAAAGTTTGTTTAGTTTTCAATGTTGCTGGATGCCACAAAATAAAGGTCTTGGACTCTGTTTATAATAAATCTAGATAAAATGACTTATCACAAGCTGTTTTACACATTGTGGTCTATTTTTATGTGGTATGTTCAAGTTTAGCCTTATTGAGAACAATTCCTTCAACTGGACGTTCAACGTTGAAACTAAGTTAAAGATCTAAACCCTGAACTTTGGCTGACCAAATAGAATATAGCTTTTCCCAGTTCGTTAGCAAATTACCAAATGATCTGCGTAGCACGTTGTGTCGGAACGAAATCATAAATATAAAATAAATACTTCATGTCAGTTACGTCAATATAACACGTTTGTAGTTATTAGTACAAAACTGTTTTATATCTAATTAGATATGATAATTAAAACAATAACATAATAAAGATCATGTTTATTTGAAAAATTAATTACATTGACAACTGTATTGAAAATAATAAAAATAGTTTAGGTAATGTTGCCGACAATTCGCCGCTTTCAAATGTCGATTTATTTTTTTCCTTTTTTCAATTTAATTTATTAGCGCTTGTTTTTGTTGTGCCACTCCGAAATTTAAAAGGTTTGGGTTTAAAAAGTTCGTTCCATTTTCAAATTACGTATTCGACCCCTCGACCGCCCGCACAGCCGGCCAAAAACATTTGCTGCTCTCTGATACTGTACTGCAAGTACGACTTATCCCAAAGAAACTTGTGCAAGATATGATCGCATATCGTAGCATGATTCATAAAATGCAGATCATAAAATAACACTTTATGTCCCCGTATTTTTTTTTATGTTATGATTAAACAGATATTAGGCAACCAGGAGCAGTTATCCAACTATCCAGTTAGTATAATAAAAAATATAAAAGTAATAAATATTTACACTTTGAAGAATTATTAAAAAAAATCCACAGTTTAAAATATATGCTACCTTTGTTTTACGAAACGATCGCGTGAGTAAAGGGCGTAACCGTTTTTTTCCTTCCTTCATATTAATCATGTACATTGCACTACTTGACTCAATAACTCTGTTTGCGTACTTTAATGGTAGCTAATAATTCTAAGCATTGTGTTTCTGTGGGAATAAATGATTATTCTAATTAGTAAGACCTAGACAATTTTATATTACTACTTTTTTCCATTTAATTTAACTAAATTGTACTTTACAGTAATGTCAACAATCGATAGTAAGACAATCGATCGCTTATATCTTTGTTAATATAGGAAGTTGAACTTATAATTTCCGTGACTTACAACGCGAACTAAGTCACGTAGGCGTTGCTATTTCTCACGACTGTGGAAATAATTCCTTGTCGTGACAAACAAGGTTTATCAAAATAGTTCGACTATTTAAGGTTCCGTACTCAAAGGGTGCTAAGCCTATTATGCCTACGTTGTCTGTCTGTCCGAGCTTTAAGAGGCCAATTTCTGCTACTGCTACAGACTGCTTATGAGTGTGATGCGACGTCTACGTGTACGTCATTTATAAACAACGACTATGTGAAAAAAAGATTACATACACGTACTAAGATTAAGATATTGTTAACGCCTATCAATTATCATTATAATAATTGCCGAATAGCCTTTAGTTATAAGATCTAATGAAAGAGTCATCAAAACCAAGTTCCCTTAAAAAAACTGGTTAAATGCAAGTATAACTCGCGCACCGAGGGTTCCGTAAAAACTTGTACGTAAACAGTTCGTCCATCATGGAAATCAGGTCTCTAATGATTTTAATAAGATATAATAGATACAAATAAATAATATTTTCTGCGAGACCTTACTTGTTGCCAAATTTCATAATTCTAATTAAGCGGAAAGTACCCTAGGTATAGGTTTTTATTTATTTTGAAGGGTCCAAATATGCGAATGATCGTTTTTTTTATTGCGTTGACTTTAAAACTTGCCTTGTTTATAGTTTTTGTTAAGGGACTCAATATTTTAACTTGACACCTCTATGCGTTACTTAAGACTCTTAAGAGACAGACAGATATTTTTTTTGTGTAATTTAACAATATTTTATCAACAATATTTATTCAATATTATTTTTTTTTATGTCTAACTGTGCTGTGAGACATTGCTTCTTGCTAAATATCATGACTCCGGGTCAACGAGAACGACCCTTTAGGTTTCGATTTATTTGCTAAAATATGCAGCATAAATAGCCGCACTTTTTGATTGCGTTGATTTAGCTTTTGATTTAAATACACTTTTAAGGTAACGTAGGTTTTAGTATTTGATATTCATCCGCGGCTCAGTGGGCACAAAGCAATGATCCGACTGCTGAATCGAGAGGCGTGGGTTCGATTCCCACACAAGATAAACATTTATTATTTGTGTTTGTCTTGAGACTGTGTGTTTTCTATGTATTACCAAGAAAAGTATATATATGTATTTGTATCTGTTGTCTGGTATCCTTAGCGCAAGCTTTGTTTAGTTTGGGACCCGATGTACCGTGTTTAAAGTCCAAAAAATATATAAAAATATATTAACTTGATAACTCCACGCGTTCCTAAAAAAAATATCTTGACAGAGCGACAGATAGACAGACGAAAAACAATGTGATCCTATAAGGGCTTTTATTATTTTTGCCTATAAGGCAATTGTATGAACCAATTCCGGCTACACCTGGCCGCGACAGGGTCCCTGGTCATAAAAAAAAACTGGTTGCCTGTAAAGTCGGTATACGGGCGAAAGTTTTACGTGACAATGATTTTATGTCTGTCTCTCTCGCTCTTAGGCGGGCGCGTGCCTCTCACTCGCTCTCATTGTGAGCGCATAACGTGAGCGGAGCGTAACGCAGTTTCTTGAAGTGTCACCCGGCAAACCAATTTATAAGACGTTGTCACGTCAAAACCTGATATAGCATCAATCAGTCGCTATGATTTAGACCGAAGTACGAGAAGCCTGACATTTTACGAATACATCCCACAGGATTTCCTAGAAAATAATTAATAAGCAAAAAGTAAGTTTTTTATATTTTTAAACAAACTATCCAACGACACCCAACACTATGGGGTATATGGGTGAAGGTAGGTACACTAAAAAATATTATTTTTAAGCTATTGCATAGCTTTTATCGCGGGCGCTGAACGCGGCGACCGAATCAAGAAATACCGTAACGAAAAAAACCTAACAATCGGCTAACGTCGTTTCAGTTCGGCCACAGATTATATAATACTATACTAGTATCGGCAGACTTCGGCACGGTGTTTGTGTGCGTGCGACTAGACGTATGCGTGTAGACTAGCTGCTAACAGCTCATAATTATTTCTAGTATATGGCGATTATGAGTAGTACAGGGACGTTGGATATGGGATTTTAATTCTATGACAGATTGAGATGTCAAATATACTACGTCAAAAAAGTAAATAAACAAACATTATTATTTCTAATGTCAAAGACATGTCTTGTGACATATTTGAGTGTTAAGCACGAATTGTGTGTTAAGGACATTGGTTCTGTACAATTAAATATGACGTATGTAACGTATTTGAATGTTAAGCGCAAATCGTGTGTAAAGGTTTTCACTTTTGCCGGTACTCCCGGAGTGCCACCCAATTTTATTGGCCTATGTGGATCGGGTTGTGTGCATGACACAAGAGTCCGAACGAGACAGTGGTTCAAGGAGTCAAGAGGCGCATTCATTGAGACGGAATATCTGTCCGGACGTGTAGTCGGCAGAAAGTCCAGTAAGGACTTTTGCATGGTCTTTTGTATCAATTATTCTCGTTGGAGAAAGTATTAGCTGAGAGACTCCATAGGTCATAGCATTTTCATGAGCAGATATCCCTTTGTAGTTATTGGTTCAACAACTGAGAGCGAAATCAGACGAATAAGCAGGTATTTTTATAATTGCATAAATGCAATAGCTTTACCGCGGCAGGCCCCGAGTGCCACTGTTCTTTTTTTTTTATTTTATTTTATCACTTTGTTGGCTTAATTGACATGTTTACCCATGCCAAATTACAGCTTTCTAGTATACTCATGGTCTCCGAGCTGTCGGCACAAATGATTAATCTTATTTATTTTAATTAAATTATATTATTAGATTAAACATAGCACTTTTTAGTTTATCAGGTACATTAATAAAGTAAAAAATAAAAAAAAATCATAACATTATTAATAAAATTTATAATAAATACAGCTTGCTTTAAAAATGTCATGCTTTGTCTTACAATGTCAGGCAGTAAATTTCTGAACTTCTTCCTACTTTTACTATAAAGAAAAACATAAAAAATCTTAAACTTATTCTTTCAGCATTAGTTAATTACTTCGTAAAAAATTCAAGCTTCTACCTACTTTGGCGTGACTAAAACATAAAGCCCTTTGTATGAATCATTCTACAAAGGGAATTTTTTTGATGACCGTACATCACACCGCCGTTCCGGGGCCTTGCGTGGTCCAGTCGTGGCCCGACTGATGGTAACATTTCTTTGACCGAGCTCTAACCGGGCACCGCATTAAGAAGCATGAATAATCCGGGGAAACCTATGCCTTTTATACCTTTTAGGTTTCTTTTGCTCACTGGGATCTCAGCACACAAAGGCGCTATGAGTTTAATATTTAGGACACTAAAAAATTAATACTGTAATTTGAAATTTAATCTACATTTTTTGGATTTTTACTACAACTTTTACAAAGACTAATACTGTAAGATATAATAAGCAATAACAATAACTTTCATGTGATAGATACTAACAGTATTTTTAGACATAATTATATAAGGACAAGACATAAATATTATCTCACACACCATTGTACCAGAGTGTTAGCCTTGTCGCTATCATTTTTTATTAATACCACAGCCAATAATTTGGCTAAACACATGTAATAATTTAAATTAAATTTTCAGACAACAAAGGACCACTTTGGCATATTATATAATTCCAACATTAATAATGATTAAAACTTGAGTAGACATAGATTGTTTAATATAATTATATTAAACAATCTATGTCTACTCAAGTTTTATGCAAACAGAAACAAAAAAATAAACTTTGTCATACTAAAAATAATATTCCATTGAACCTGGTGCATCAGAATATACAAGGAATGTCTCAGAAAGAACTAGAAATTGAATTGTTCATAATTTGCCAAAAGATTGACATTTTATGTATCACTGAACACTGGCTACGCAGCCATCAGTTTATGTTCAATTTCACTAATCACCAGGTGGGAAGTTCGTTCAGCCGAGTAAATGCTATCCATGGTGGCTCTTTAATTAAAGTTTAAGGAACGTAAAGACATTGTGAGCCTCTCAGTTGAGCGAACTGCCGAGCTGTCCTGTATAGAAGTTGAGCATCTCATTGTTGTGAGTGTATACAAGCCGCCTTGTGCAATTTATGATAATTTTGAATTAGTTATGGAAGAAGTGCTGAATAAAATCAGCAATTCCAATAAACAAATTATTGTTTGTGGAGACTTTAATATAAACATCCTGGAAAATAGCTCATAAAGCACCAGATTGCTTGCCTTATTTCAGTCTTTTAATTTAAATAATTTGTTTTGTGAACCAACTAGAATTGCTGTATCCAGTGCCACTTGCATCGACAATATATTTACTGACATAAAACCAATTCAAAAATCAATTATAAGCAATCTAAAGTCAGATTATTGTGGACAGTTAGTGGTTTTCGAATGAAAGAATAGTATTACTAAAAAGGAAATTAAATTTATACCAATAACAACTAAACGGGTTGAATTATTTAAATCTAACTTAATGCATAAAATTTCAGATTTGCTTTATAATGGCGACCCAAATGATATGTACAATACTGTTCTTGACACTATTACTACAGAGTATAATAAAATATTTACTGCAAAAAAGAAACTTATTTCCAGTCGCTTTAGTTTTAGTGAATGGACTACCCCAGGTATTCATAAAAGTAGGCGTAAACTGTATGAATTATATAAAGAAAAAACCATATAATAATAGCCAAATATTTCGGGAATATTTAAAAAAATACTCAAAAACCTTTAAAAAGGTCTGTCTTGTTGCAAAAGCAATTCACCTCAGACATAAAGTAAAAAATTCAACAAATAAAATAAAAACTACATGGAACATAATAAATAATGAAACTGGTAAAGCTAGGAATTCTTGTCAGGACTTTGAGTTGATTGTAGATGATGCTAGTTTTAAAACAAATTCTGAGGTAGTTGCCTTTGAACAGTTTTTTAGGAATATTCCATTCAAAACAACTGAACATCTAAACTCAAGTCCAATCTTAGCAGAAAAATTATTAAAAACTAGTGTTCCTGAATGTAACGTTCCCTTTGTATTTAAAAACATTAGTCCTACGGATAGCATTAATACATTTAAAACATTAGAAATTAAAAACACCACAGACCTTTGGGGACTTTCTGTAAAAACTATAAATTCAATAATTTATGTTATAGCACAACCCTTAGCCATAATTTTTAATAGTTGTGTTGATAGTGGTGTGTTTCCTGGTGAGATGAAACTTAGCAAAGTTATACCTCTATTTAAATCAGGTAGTTCAACAGATCCTAATAATTTTCGGCCTATTTCAATACTACCTATACTCAGTAAAGTTTTTGAAAAAATCATACTTTGTCAAATTGTAAGCCATTTCTGTATTAATGAGCTACTTAGTAGTAAACAGTTTGGCTTTATGAAAGGCCGTTCCACAACCGATGCAGGAGTGGCACTATTAAAATATATATATAACGCCTGGGAGGATTCGCATGACGCCCTTGGAGTGTTTTGTGATTTATCTAAGGCATCACTATCACTATGGTATTAGAGGCAAAGCTCTCGACCTTTTGACATCCTATATGAGTAGGAGAGTACAGAAAATAGATGTCAACGGTGAAAGATCTCCGGGATCAGCAGTCACTATGGGAGTCCCTCAGGGCTCAATTTTAGGTCCTTTTCTATTTCTTATTTACATTAATGATCTCCCATATAATGTAAAAAACCATGACATTGTCTTATTTGCTGATGACACCTCTTTGCTTTTTAAAGTTAAGAGACGACAGACATATTATAATGAATTAAATAATGCCCTTTCTAAAATTGAAAATTGGTTTAAGGCTAATAATTTGTTACTTAATGAAAAAAAAACCAAATGTGTTAAATTTAAATTACCAAATGTTAGTCAGAGACAGACATGTATTAATATTAATGGCGAGCAATTAGAACTTGTTAATTCAACAGTATTTCTTGGTATAACGCTGGACTCCAACTTTCAATGGGGTCCTCATATTCATAACCTAGCCAAAAAACTTAGCTCTGCTGTGTACGCGATCAAGAAAATAAGACAATTGACCGATGTCGACACTGCAAAAATAGTATATTTTAGCTATTTCCATATTTTAATGACATATGTTATCCTATTGTGGGGTAGCGCTGCTGATGTAAATACAATATTTTTGTTACAAAAAAGGGCAATTCGTGCTATTTATAAATTAGGATCTAGGATATCTCTGAGGGATAGGTTTAGGGAAGTAAAAATTTTAACTTTAGTGTCGCAGTACATATATGAAAATCTTTTATATGTACATAACAATATCAATAGTTTCAGCAAGAAAAGTGACGTTCACAAAGTAAATACTAGAAGTAAAAATAACCTGTTGGTGCATGATACACGTCTACAAAAAATAAGTAACTCTTTTATGGGGCAATGTTTACACTTTTGCAACAATGTTCCCAATAAAATTCAAAATCTATCAAAAAGTAAATTTAAATCTTTTATCAAGCAGGTACTTTGTAAAAAGGCATACTACAATATTTCAGACTATATAAATGATAAAAATCCTTGGGACTGATGATGCTCAATTACAGGATGCATAGGTAAACCAAATTAAAATGGAAATAACATAAAATTGTACGGCTAAAATTTTTTTATTTAAAACATTAATTGTATTTTTAGTTTATTTGTATTATTGATAGTGTTTTTAAAAGAGTAACTATCGAGTTTCTTGCCGGATTCTTCTCGGTAGAAATCAACAACATTGTGAACCGGCGGGAAGGTGGGAGGGTTCAAAAAATAATATTTTATAACTTTGACGATTCAAAAGTGATTGTAAAATCCTTATTTGAATAAACCATTTTGACTTTGACTTTGACTTTGAATACGGCATAGTTACTTTGAATACCTTCCAAGACATAGCCAACATGACAGTTTCCAAATTTCCCTATTTTCGTTATTATTTTTCCCCTGCATGATGATACCTTTTTCAAAATTAACCCCCTAAACTTGAGTTGGTGTAATTATTATTTTATTAAAAATAATTAATAATTTGTTCTTATCTCTCATCCTAAATCCTGGTAATAAATCATTAAAAACTTACCTGAAAACTGAGGTTCCCTTTCCCAAGCTGGTGCCTAAGACAAGAACAACTTTTTTACAATCAAAGAATCGTGCTGTATCGCTAGCGTTTTCAAAACAATCGTGGTAGACTTATTCGAATAAGTAATGAATCGAAAACGCTGTATCGTAGGCGTCGGCTGGAAAACTCTACATTATCTGTGCCAATTACCGAAAATCGCTTATCTTTTTATTTTTTGTTTATACTATGTAATGTGGTGTTTCTTTTTTATTCAAGTCTAATATGCTATTACTTTTATTTTCATACAACTAACTCATAGTTGATTTTAAAATTATAAGTATTAATTGTATTATATATTAAAATGTTTTTATGTTTAAAGTAGGTACATAGTTTATTTTAAATATATTGTAGTTAAAATATTAGGAACTTACGTCAAACCATTTAAGCTTTCTTGTAACAAAAATCTGGCTATACATAAACTACGAATCTGTTAAATTAGAAATAAGACTATTACATAGAGCACATATGTTGCTTACGATGTTAAAATATAACAATAATTAAAGATTTTAAACACTGAAATAAATACTTAATTGATAGAAACAAAATCTTATTAGCAGCAATCAACTTTCTTATTAAAATACGATAAAGTATCTTGACAACAGTTATAAACTTAAAATTGTTGATGGGTCAATTAAGCTATTTATTTGAAACTAAAAATACTTTTTGTAATTTGTATAAGGTCAGTTATTTGAAATTAATTAAAGCCATTTATTTAAAACTTTCTTCCGATTAACAAGAATGTGTGAAGGAGATCCGCTATAACACTACCAGACAGAAGGTCGATACTTCTTGTAGTAATGCTTGCGCACTTACAATCTTGAAAATGCCAAGTTAATGCGCCGTCTTAAGTGAGTCGGATGCCCAGCGTGCGCTATGTGATGAACGCGTACGGTTGACTACTGGGCCTTGTACTGGTAGATGAAGAAGAAGGCTGGCTTGCTGTGGAAGCTGCTCAATGTTTAGCTTGGTGTTAAGGAAGATGTGAGATCTCCGGTCAGCCGAGGTATACTGCCTGGGGACCGCCGTGGTTCACTTTTATACGGGTTAGTTTGTATACGAGTATGTTACGGACCAAGTGATATGCTTGTTACCAAAAAACTCTGATAGCGCGATGCAGGTCGCGTGACGTCAGCCAACTGATTGTAGCTTGAATTAAACTGCTTTTTTTATGCAATATTCTTTGTCAATTCAATAATGAAATTACCTGTAATTAATAAAGTACCTGTTAGATTAATGAAGTACTTTGTTGACAGACCATAATACTATTTTGAATTTATAAATTACATGATGCTTAAAACAATAAGGCGCTTTTTAATATTTATAAAGCTTCTTACAGTAACGAATAATCATAATATTGCATCAACAATAATTTCTATTTGACTAATTCAAACATGTTTTTGTTAAAATGACAAGCTGCTTTGTTGAACTATTGAGATGGTTATTGCAATTATTTTTATGCCAAAATTAATGAAAAATCTTAGGGAACCAATCAATCATTTTAATTTTATTGCAGTAATAATCGTATTTCATTAACTTTAAATTTTTTTTTATATTTTTTCAATAAAGTTTTGGTTGATAAAGTGCTCTATAAAATATTTTTCTTTCAGTGTATACTCATCTAATAAGCATCTTTATTAAGGCAGGTATATTTTTTTATATCAGAGTCAAATAGATACCTATTATACAAATATTGAATATAAACGCCCATTTAAATACCTAATTAACAAAATTATTAAAACATCTTTCAAAATATTATAAATATCCACAATAGATTTCAAACCGCCATTTGCAATCGCCAAGCTTATACGCAGGGTCTTGACGAATCGCGTTTGTAAAGATGCAATATGGCTACCTAATGTATAGCGACTTTCGTTTCGGCGCTCTACAGTGGCTTAGCCGACCGATAGAACAGAAAAGCAACAAGTCTATAATTTTTTTTTTTGATCTATAGCAAATGAGTTCATAAACTTTATGTTCATATATTAAGTGCGATTTTTTTTTGTCATAGGGTTTACGGCACTGGCATCAAGTTTTATCAGACCTCATCTAAAAAATTCTAATGCATTTCAGACTACATTTAGCTATTCGGAAATGTAAAATGATTGCATTAAAAATATAATATATAGACATTCCATTCTATTATTATACCTAAAATTCATCTTAAATGTTTTCCCCCAAAACCGCGAAAAAACACATCGGACAAAGCTGAATATAGTCGACCATGTTGAGCTATTTTTTGAAATTAACAATAATTGTAGGAAATACGTACAGGAAACTGCAGGTGAAACAAGGGATTAATTTAGTAAAATGAAATATATTGTAATATGACTAGACTAATATAGGCCCGAAATCATTAATTCAGGCCGAAATATTGCTAGAATCTTAGATTCTATACTGTAAACACAAAATACTAGTTTTCAGGGTTGACCAGTTGATTCGATACCGTCAGTCATTCACTATTATTATTAGTCATTACGGATATGTGACACCTACCATTTTATAGAATTAACTCCTTATTGTATATGCGTAGTAAATAGTTATTGATAAATCCTTATGATCATACTTTACGCATGTTAAAAAACCGGCTTAATGCGAGTTGGACTCGCGCACCGTGAGGGTTTCGTACCACCACAGAATGCTCGAGCCCGACTCACACTTGAACGGTTTTTATTATTTGTTGTTTTATTAAAGACCTTACACTATAATCAATTACAGTTTGAAACTTGTATGTTTAATTAATGTTCCGATAGAGCGAAGTTAACAAAAAAATGGTTTCTGTATGGAGACACCTTAATTTTTTTAAATTTTTGCTTTATAATATTTTTTTTAGGATATCCTGGTGGAAATAATACCTGCTTTGGTTTAAAACATAGAGCTCTTCGGGTGATTTATGCTACATCAGGTATTTTTTGATGACCATACATGGTACCGCCGTTCCAGGGCTCTGCTGTGTCCGGTCGTGGCCCAACCGACCCCGGCCGCGGCCCGATGTACCAAGAACCACCATAGACCTTATCGAAAGACAAACAGACAGACAGACGGACTACGAAGTGATCCTATAAGGTTCCATTTTTCCTTTTGAGGTACTGAACTTTAAAAATACATATATCAATATGTCTGTCTCTTTAAACCCTTTTTATCCACATACAGTCTCTTATAATTGTTAAAAAGATGATCTACAAAGTTAACACAATCATAAAATACGGCCATTTGCATATTTTATCATTTGCAAATGGTACTTGCAGCTGACCTAGAATCATAAAATTTGGCAAGAAGAATTGAAAAAAAAGTTAATTTATTTTCAAATCACACCAAAAGATATCCGTCACTTAAGACCGATTTTCTTAGGAACGTGTTGAGGTATCGAGTATAATTTCATATCAAATATATTGTATCACAGAACATTATAAGACATGTTCTGTGGATTGTATAATTAAAACCTACAGAATACTTGCCGTTGTCCTGAGATCATGAAATTTATCAAGAAGCAAAGTAGACAGTTACAGCAAAAGTAAAGAAAAAATAATGATTTGCAGTTAACTCATATAAAAAAACCGGCCAAGTGCGAGTCTGGCTCGCGCACCGAGAGTTCCGTACAAACTTATTATTTGTAGATAGCTCTTCCATCATGAGATCAAGTCTCCTAGGTAAACAGGAATGACTCGACCGTTTTTGATTTTTTTGTTACAATATGCAATAAAAATTACTGTATTTTGGGCTTATTTTTCTTACGCATTGATTTAGAGGTTTTGTTTTTTTACGACATTAAGTGTCCATAGACTTTACTATTTGATATTAATTTCAACTTGATACCTCCACGCGTTTTTGAGTAAAAGGGTATTGAGACAAACTTCTTTGAAATGTGATATAACTACAAATCAACAAAATTCTGATTTTCTGCTATATCTGTGATGTAAGACCTTGCTTTGTGTCAAATCACATGATTCTAGGACAGCGGGAAGTACCTCATAGGTTTTGATTTTTTTGTGAATGATAAAATATGCGACAAAAAAGGCCGTATTTCGGCCGAATTGCACGCCTCATAAGCGGAGCGGTGAGGTAGTGCTCTACTCTCGACATGTCAAAAAACCCAGTCTTTCGAAACTTAAATGACGTTTTTTTTTTTAATATAACACTTACAGGATAATATGAGTGCACTAATATGAAGTTAAATAATCTATCTAGCACATATGGTACATTTTATAAACAATTAATTTGTTTAATATAATAAATAATAACATTAAAACTAATCATTCTTGGACGTCCGTGAGTCTGTGTTTATGTGACCATGTATGTGGCAGAGAAATTGGTCGAAAAATTCATCTTACCGCAATACTTTTGTTTTTAATATATAAAGTATTACACTGTGCTGATTCCTAGTTAATATTAGCGTTCTAAGTATTGTCGTTTAATTATAATTTATAAAAAACTAATATACCACTGTATACTGTATATCTATATATATTTTTTTTATTTTTATTTTATAGTATATTTTTTCCTCACCTTATTTGTTATTTTATTTTAAAAAACTTGAGTTTTTGTTTTAAATTTTTTTTTTTTTAAATGTGAATGACCGCTATGAGGCGTGCACTTTTGGATTTTCCAAATTATTTTCAACTATATTGACTTAGAAGCTTGATTTGACAGACAGACAGATAGACAGACGGACAGCAAAGTGATCCTATATATATATGGGTTCCTTTTCGTTTTGAAGTACGAGTCCGTAAAAATATTCGTCAGTCTGTATCTCCAGACCGTTTTTTTAGGATTTATGTTAGAATTAGAAAGAATTTATTTTTAAATTCTTAAATCTACGGTCCCTTAGATTAAGCCCCCATGGGCTACAATAACTGCTCAACATCATCGTATGATTGATGACTATTGTTTTTAAAAGGTCATTGGTTTCCGGGCATAAGGCTATTGTTACCTTCCAATAGATTTCACGTTTTTGTATTCACTTCACTTGCATACAAAGCTATTACGACAAGCGATTTGAGATTATTCCTTATCTGCATATATTTATTATTATTGATATATTCTTTTATTTTCGATTAGATTATAATATTCTTAATTATATAAAAAAATGGTTATTTATTAGATTTATAATCTAGGAGCGTTTAAGCTATCTAATAGTTGCGTGGAGAAGAGGTAATCAGAAAAATAAATATTTAATTATAAATATAGTGCCTGATATCAAAATTATTTCAAATAAAAACTAACGCTTTAATGCTAGAAGCGTTAGTTACTATGGTAAATAAAAAAGAGCGATTTTAGTAGATTATGGCAATAAGCTAATGTATATTGAACTACACGTGGCATTCTATCTATTACGGCAATGTCTCTTCATACCAAAATTCATCTACCTCCATCACCAATATTTTTGTGCACAGACAACATTTCATGGTTGGATTCAGAATCTAAATTTATACTCAATAAGCTGTTAATATTAATATTTCTTTTCCAGCATGGTCTCAAATTCGCTTCCTGTTAAAGCGGGAGGTTCAGGCGTCTGCCAAATCAGGGTCGTGGCCTTGCTGGTTTTCCTGTCCTTAGTACCCATCAGCACTTTTGATCGCGTGGGTACTATCCTTAGCCTTTTACTTGGTGATGTTGTGATCATGTGTTTGGCTGAGGCTATGGAGGTTTGGCAGACTGCCCTTCCTTTAAGCGTTATTCCAACGAAACTAAAATTACAGAAGTCATGGGATCTCTCCCTGATCAGACGGCTGAAAATCTCTATCTGAATGGCTCTCGCTTCCGACATCCTGGTTGCGTTTGGGAGTGAATCTGTGCGTGGCTGAAAGCATACCTTACACCTCATCTGGGCACGCTACTGGATAGAGAACCGCTGCACATTGCTTTCTGCCTCAGATTCAAAGTCAAAGTCAAAATGGTTTATTCAAATAAGGATTTTACAATCACTTTTGAATCGTCAAAGTTATAAAATATTATTTTTTGAACCCTCCCACCTTCCCGCCGGTTCACAATGTTGTTGATTTCTACCGAGAAGAATCCGGCAAGAAACTCGATAGTTACTCTTTTAAAAACACTATCAATAATACAAATAAACTAAAATACAATTAATGTTTTAAATAAAAAATTTTTAGTCGTACAATTTTATGTTATTTCCATTTTAATTTGGTTTACCTATGCATCCTGTAATTGAGCATCATCAGTCCCAAGGATTTTTATCATTTACATAGTCTGAAATATTGTAGTATGCCTTTTTACAAAGTACCTGCTTGATAAAAGATTTAAATTTACTTATTGATAGATTTTGAATTTTATTGGGAACTTTGTTGTAAAAGTGTATACATTGCCCCATAAAAGAGTTACTTATTTTGTGTAGACGTGTATCATGCACCAACAGCTTATTTTTACTTCTAGTATTTACTTTGTGAACGTCACTTTTCTTGCTGAAACTATTGATATTTTTATGTACATATAAAAGATTTTCATATATGTACTGCGACACTAAAGTTAAAATTTTTAATTCCCTAAACCTATCCCTCAGAGATATCCTAGATCCTTATTTATAAATAGCACGAATTGCCCTTTTTTGTAACAAAAATATTGTATTTACATCAGCAGCGCTACCCCACAATAGGATACCATATGTCATTAAACTATGGAAATAGCTAAAATATACTATTTTTGCAGTGTCGACATCGGTCATCGGTCTGCAGATTTGCGAACAGCACATATGTGTATGCGTTGTTGAAGAAGAGACACATCACGGTCTTTCCTGTTCCTGTGTGGATCACGGTAGCCACTCCTGAATGTGACGACTGGCAAAGTTCTAGAGCAATATTCTACAGCAGAACTAGTTATTTTGGGAGACTTTAACTCACGATTATCTCAACTGGTACTTTCTCCTCTCAGCTGGTACTATTCTGTCTCAGTGGATGCGTCTCTTGGCTCCTGGGACCACTGTCTCGTTCGGACTCAAGTGCCATGCATACAACCCGATCCATCTGGGACAATTAATTGGCGTCATGTGTGGCATTATAAGTCGGCAGACTGGGATAAATTGCGTGAATCTTACGCTTCGTACCCGTGGAGCTACCTCTGTGCAACCGCAAGGTGATGGACCGTACCGTAATAAACACACAGCTTCTAAGATACCTAGAAAAACACGACCTGGTCAGTGATCGTCTCCTACGCTGTTTCTACTGCATATCAATGATATATTGGACATCAACAACATATATTGCTATGCAGATGACAATACTGGAGGCGCTTATTTCACGGGCCGTGCAAACACCCCTCGTTCCGATGTGGAGGAAAAGCGCAAAAAACTTTTGTCTCAAATCGGACCACTCCGTCAAAGGTCTTAGACTGGGAATGAGAAAACTTGGTCAACAAAAAAATTGTTTGTTAATTCAACCCTACAAAGGCAGAAGTCTGCGCGTTCACCGCTAACAAAACCAGTAAATACTGAGGTCCCACAATCCGGAACACTCTCCTCACCATCTCCAAGAGCATTGGGATCCTTGATGTTGACATCTTCAGTGATGGTCAGTTCCGAGATCATATGCAAGATTAGGTGAAGCTGGCGTCTGAAAAATTTGGAATACTCAACAGAGCAAAGTAGTACTTCACTTTGGGGCAAAGGTTGCTGCTTAGCAACTTGAAGTCGCAAGTCCGGCCCCATATGGAGTACTGCTGCCATCTCTGGACGGGTGCACTAGGACACCTTGGCTAGCATACTTTGACTCGGTTCAACGACGGACTGTGAGAATTGTCGACGATCCCAAAACTCACAAGTAGGGTTGCCAGAACGAATGCCCATATTATCGGGAGATAAAAACAATTTTTCGGGATATTGGGACTTTGTTCGGGATAAACAAAAATAAAATCAAATTAAAGTAAGTTGAAAACAACAACATTTAACATTATTGTTATATCGTCCGCTGCCGATAGAAATGTTTACATAAATAAATACTAACAAAAATGACAGGAAATGGTTTTCTCATAATCGATGATATCAATAATATCATCAATAATCAACGAAATTTAATAAGGTAAATTATTTTTAGCTCGGCACATGTATTTTTGTCCTTTTTCACAATTATAGAAGACTTGAAATTTAAACAACTTTCGTCAAAATTGAGTCGAACCATTAACTCTGCTTTCATTCAATCCATGCACATTCGGTTCCTTTATTTTGTGTAAAGATTGTTCAGTAAACTAAACTTACCTAATAAACTTAATTACCTCATTGCACCTACTCATAAAATATGCCCATATTTTGTCATTGGACATTTTCATTTTTCCTTTTTAGAAATACCTGTTTGTGGATTAAAACACTGGACAGCATAAGGGTAGGTTTTTACGTTTCCAACATTTGACGCATCGCTTGCTACTGAAAAATATTCTGCTTCTTTGAGATCTTGGACAACTTGCTCAATTGCATGTGGAGACATCGCGTTTCACGCGATAGCTGCAGCTTTAGTGCGTCCACAGGAAATTTTGTTTACAATTTTGATGTCAGTGTATATATACGGAGCAATTTTAATCTGACAGTCAAGACTGTTATAGCTAAGGCCATGAGTTACGTTATGAAAAACACGCAATAATTCACCTTTTGAGATATCTTGTTCCTAAAGACTTTCTTTCTTCACAAAAAAATTTTGGAGATTGCCAGCTATTTTCTGAGACGATACAAGTTTACTGTGCTTTATTGTCTGCTTATGTTTGTCTAATGCACGACTACCTTCATATTTTATCGAAATATCAGTTTACAAAATTTCTCCAAGCGTCGGAGCGGCAACGTTTCGCTAGACTTGTATTGTTTTATAAAATGAAGTTGTTTTTTGGGACATTTTCTACTTTGTGGGGAGTCGGGAGGGTATACAAAAATTCAGGAGAATCCCGCCAAATCCCGAACATCTGGCAACCCTACTCACAAGTCATGTCAAATCCTGGGGAGAGACATTGCCTCCCCGTATATTCTGAGGAATTGTTCGAAATGATGCCGACGTAGGGAATTCATCCTCACACCTTAGAACCTAAATAGTACAGTGCGATTTCAGAGAAACTACCTCCCGCTAACGCTATGATTGTGGAATGAGCCCCCTGCCAAGGTTTTCTGTAAGGGGTTGTTCAAAAAATAAGTTATTCTATATTTGAAGGGTCGTCAACGCGCAATTGATGCCCCAGGTGTTGCTAGCGTCCATTAGCTGAGGTGACCGCTAGCTTGTTTGCCACCTTAGTGGTATAAAAAAAAGGGTTCTAACTTTGTATATAATTTCATTAAAAAATAATGGCTAAATAAATTTTATAGAACCAGAAACCACTGTCTCTTTCTTGAACATAAAATCAAACGAAATGTTAGCAAAAGAATTTTCATGAAAACCCT
Source organism: Apoda limacodes (assembly GCA_946406115.1). Lineage (NCBI taxonomy): Eukaryota > Metazoa > Arthropoda > Insecta > Lepidoptera > Limacodidae > Apoda > Apoda limacodes. The sequence continues at coordinate 25,050,918 of OX291540.1, forward strand.
ACCCGGCAGACCACCCTAACTAAATACATTTTTGGTAGTACAACTTTAACTTCGTTAACATCACTCTAATTAAAGGTTTCAAATCAGTTAAAGACTGATAATAACAATAATACGGAAGTGCCTTTGAATACTATAAAAGTTTGTTAATTGCCTTATGAACATAAAATACCTTTATAAAACGAATTACTGCAGAATTAAATTTTATAGTAGACATAGACAATTATGTTAAGCTACAATAAAATTTACATCTAGAATGTGCAATAAATAATATTTAAATTTAATGCGTTGTAAAAGTCTGAACCTAACTACAATCAATGCCCCGGTTGACCAGATAATAGGAGTGTATCATGTAGAATGACGTAGTCGCCCACGTCATAGAAGGTAATAATAGTACGGCTTTTATCCGCTACTTTCCAGTCTAAGTAATCTTAGTCTGCAACTTTCTTGACATGGTCCCTTTGAACTGTAATCCTTTCTACTCGTTCCTTTTATATGCGAATGTAAATTGATCAAAAAATGCAAATGAGAAAACTGAACTTTATCTGTCATGTATGTTTTTTGTATGCTGCTGCACGGATAATTTGTTGATTCGTATGGTATTACAGAACCCATGTACTTTATGGTTGGTAAAGTACTGTTACTAAATTTAATAAGCTGTCGAGAACTGCCTACTATGATATACTGGCATTTAGTGGGATTGACAGCAATGCCATTCTTTGCTCGCAGACGAATCTTGGATGTGTTGAAGATCGTTATTTGTCTTTTCGATAGCTTCAGTTAACTTATTTTTCTCAGCTTTTTGATAAAGCTGAATATCATCGGCGTACAGATGCTAGAGACTAAGAAGATCATGTGTCATAGAGTTAATAAATAACGAAATCAATAATGGTGATAATATGCCACCTTGTGGTACTTTAGTATTGGAATCGCACTCTGAAAATAGTGGACCTTTTCCAACAGCTTGCAAGCGTCCACGAAGATATGATGAAATCCCCTGTACTACAGTGGCAGAAAGCATCATGCATTTAGTATAGCAAGCAAAAGATCATTATAACAAGTCGGGGATAGTTACAAGTGAGTTTTCCGTTTCCGTTCTAATATCCTCAGTGACTTATAAAAGAGCTGAAATTGTCCTATGGGCAGCACGAAAAGGCGATTGAAAGGGATTAAAAATATAAAATTTGCCAATACTTGTATATATCTTGATATTTTGTCAGGAAAGCAAATTATTACTTAACTGACTTCAAAAAAAGAGAAGGTTATGAATTCGGTTGTATTTTTTAACTGGCTTTAATAAAGGAGGTTATCAATGCGACTCATACGTATGGAATATTCTCAGAATTGTACTGTTTTTGTATATGTTAATCTAAAGCAGCTTCTAAACATGTGTGCCATATTTCATAAGTGTATGTATCTTTGTATGTTTGTCCGCGCATATCTCAAAAACTATTACGTTGGATTCAATAAAAATCTTTTTTAGTTAGATTAGATATAGTCCAACAGTTGGACTCCAACTTATGGAACAGTGTAAGCTTCATCAAAATCGGTTCAGTAGTTTTAAGTGTTTTTGAGTGAGTAGTTAAGTGTGTATCAGTGAGTCGCTAGGAAAACTTGTCGTTGGCATAACACCGTAATTCTAAAACATGACATAATGTACGTTGTTTCAATGTTTGCATGCAGTATGGCTCTAGCTTAACAATATTGATGAAAATTTCAAAAAGTGACTTATAATTTAAAAATTAATTGTGTAATCGTAAGAGTGCAACACTTCATCTATCCTAGTAGATACCATAATTTCATATAAAACTACACGTAAGAGACAAAGAAATAATTGAGTCAAGTTACTTTAACGAAAGAATGATTAAGTAATTGCTTTAAAATAAAATTAAAAAAATTAGAAATAGAATAGTTAAATAAAATAAAATAGTTTAGTTTTCATTCCCTCAAACGCTTACAAAATTTTCTTCCATTTGACACCAAAGTTAGTCTTGCCCAATCTTTATTGCTCCCTATTTTAGACTACGCTGACACTTGTTTCCTAAATGCCAATGAAGAACATTTAGACAAATTAGAACGTCTACAAAACTTGTGTATTCGAATTATCTTTGGCCTCCAAAAAATTTGATCACGTTTCATGTTTTAGGTCTAAGCTAAAATGGTTTCCTATCCGACTTCGGCGTAATATGCACATACTTTGCTGTGTTTATAATATTCTTAACACTTCTTCCTCTCCTCTGTATCTTAGAGATCGCTTGAATTTTCTATTTCCTAGAGACAGACCTCTTAGATCGCATACTACCTCACTTATTGAAATACCAGCACGTAACACTCAGTTTTATGGTGACTCTTTTGTTGTTTGTGGAGCAAAACTTTGGAACTCGCTTCCCGGTTTGATACGTGACAGCACATCACTTAATATTTTTAAACATAGATTAAAAGAGCATTATTTATCTCTATGAATTGGATATTTATGTATATATATAATGTATTGTGTGTATTTTGTGCATTTATATGTATGTAATATTATTGTATAATATATGTATTTTAATAAGTAATAGTAATATTATTTGTGTATTTAGTCTTTTTTTATATATAATATATACGTTTATAACAATATTAATTGTTTTTAATTTAAATTTGTTTATGTATATTGTACTTACACTGTTTGCCTCCTACTTTTCTATGTGTATTATCTCTTACACACTTAGGTTTGCTGTAAGAAATCTCTTTTTAGGGATAAGCTCGTCTTTGTACTTATAAGTTTTCTTTTGTTATGTGTTAATATGTGTTGTATTGTACAATAAAGAAAAAGTAATTTAAAAATATGAAGCCGACTTCAATACTGTAATTAATTGAATTAATAACTAAAAAGGGAGAAATAAAAGTTTTATCTTTAAAAAATCTAAATCAAGGGTAAACGCTGCAGATTGTTTTCATATAAAATGATATTTTCCATATACTCCGAAGTTCCCTAAATTATACTTTATTCACAATAAAGTATAACAAGCTTAAAAGCTTGCAGTTTTTGGTTTTATGGGATTCTGATTAGCCATTACCTTCTAATTTTGCAAAGGTGCCGGATTTTATTGTATGGAAAAACCTAAAAAAAAATTAATGGCTTATCAGAATCTCATAAAACCAAAAACTGCAAGCACTTATTTTTTTTGTTTTTAGGGGTCCGTACCTCAACACCAAAAAGGAACCCTTATAGGATCACTTTGTTGTCGGTCTGTCTGTCTGTCTATCAAGACCATTTTTCTCTAGAACGCATTAAGGTATCACGTTGAAATGAATATCAAAAAATAAGGTCTATGGTCCCTAGAAGTTGTAAAAAAAACAAGCTTCTAAGTTAACTCAGTAAAAAAAATTACGACGGAACAACGGCTATTTTTGTCGCATTTTTGGCATTCACAGACAAATCAAAACATATGAGATACTTCCTATTATCCTACAATCATGTAATTTTACATGAAGCAAGGTCTTACATCACAGATGTAGGGTATAATCCGAAATTCGTTAATTTGTAGTTATAACATTCAAAAAAAAAAAATTGTGTATCTGTCAAGACCCTTTTACATAATATCACGTGGAGGTATTAAGTTGAAATTAATATCAAATACTATAATCTACGGTCCCTAAAAGCTGTAAAAACATTAATCTTCTATGTCAACGCAATAAAAAAATAGGGCCTTTTCTGACCCATATTTAGGTATTCAGTTATTCACAAATAAATCAAAATCTATAGGGTACTTCCCGTTGTCCTAGAATCATGAAATTTGACACAAAGCAAGATCTTACGTCACAAATATAGGAAAATATCCAAATTTTGTTAATTTGTAGTTAAAAAACATGTAAAAAAAGGTTTGTCTGCCTGTCAGTCAAGACCTTTTTACTCAAGAACGCGTAGACGTATCAAGTTGAAATTTATACCAAATATTAAAGTCTAGAGGCCGTTTAATGTTGTAGAAAAATCAAGCATCTAAGTCAATGTGAAAAAAAAATATGCCCCAAAATATGGTAATTTTTATCGCATATTGTGACACAAATAAATCGAAACCTTTGGGGTAGTTCCCTTGGCGTTGACCTAGGAGACTTGATCTCATGATGGAAGAGCTATTTACATATTATAAGTTAGTACGGAACCGCTGGGTGCACGGGCCCGACTCGCACTTTTTTTAAATACACATACAAAGTATGATTAACGGAACTTCGAAGACTATGACAAATCATTTTTGTATGAAAATCTACGGCGTTTACCCTTAAATATGCCAACTATTTTTTGGGGTCGTTGCCACTCAGAAGCGTCCGCATGCAACTACATCTGTGCCCGTTCGGGTTGCGCCATTGCGCTCTTGCTGACATAGACTTCGGGTGCGTCCGGAGCTCAGCGCCGCAGTTCTGGCGGAAGGCGGAATATGTGGCGTGTTCAACAGTACTTGTTTCGCATGCTACGACTACCAAGTAACAACGTTTATTCCAAATATTATCGCTGGCACCGACCTTGATAAAATAGTTGGCACATTTAATTTAGATTTTTAAAAGATAATACGTAATTATTTTCTCCCTTTTTAGTTATTAATTAAATAAATAACTGTTTACATGTCGGTTTAATTTTTTCTAAATAACTTTTTATTTCAATGTATGTAACAACGTACGCATAGCCATATTTAGTAACAAATCAAGTATTTGCAGTATCTTTTAGTTGCAAAAAGTATAATTTTATTAAGTGGAAGTTCCTCCTCGCTGAAGGTGTGACTTCAATTCCCGCACTGGACAAACACTTACGTGATAAACATTATTTTGTGTTTGTATTTATATACGATATGTATATAGGTATTTGTACCCCCCTCCCCCCTCTCAGCGAAACCGTTGTATTTATGTGGTAATATTTAAACAACCGATTTATGAGGCTACTATGGAACCCTATATTGCGCTTGGCACGACACGCACTTGGCTGGTTTCAAAAAGGTATTTTGACTGTTTAACATCACGTGGGCCGTATCTAAGTTTGTTTACTACTTTATGGTAAAAAAAAGTTATAAATAACTTTTCCGTGCGTGTTTCTTAATTTTAGTTTGAAATGGGTAAAGAACCTAGGGTTTTTTTGTGTATCGTGTATTTAAATAGGATATTCCCAACCACGGAATGTTTCTTACCTTTAATTTATTATCATATTATAATACCGGTCACGAATTCGCAGAATATGGTGTATGACGGAATATGTAATAACTAAATGAATGGACGTTAAAAGAACACCGCAAAAATTTGTCCAGGTGTAGTTGTAAAGGCCAAGAACAGTAACAAAGCAGGTTCTGCGGCAAGAACAGTAGTCAGCAACTAGAAAAAAAAAACAAAATATTCTAAAAATTTAAAGCTATTTCTAAGTTGTTTTTTTTTTATACCACTAGGGTGGCAAACAAGCTTACGGTCCGCCTGATGGTAAGCGATCAACACTAGGCGTATCACTCGCGCGTTGCCGACCGCCGTTGCTCATTCCAGGACTTAAGCGTTCGCGGTAGAAAGTTTCTCTAAAACCAAACTGTACGCGACCATTTTAGTTATAGAGTGTAAGAATGAATTCCCTGCCGATGAGTGCAATGGTAAAAAGAAGCCGTAGGCATCATTTCGAACAATTCCTCAGAACACAACCGATTGTACAAGCGGTAGAACACACACAGGGAGGCAAAGTCTGTCCTCAGACATAAGGGCTCGATACCGCAAGTGAGTTTGGAATCGTCGCCAATTCTCACAGCCCGTTGTTGAACCGAGTCAAAAGGGCTAAGCTGGTATCCGGGTGCACCCGCCCAGAGATGGCAGCAGTACTCCATATGGGGCCGAACTTGCGACTTGTAAAGTAACAACCTTTGCCCTGACGTGAAGTACGTGTTCTGGAATTGTGGGACTACAATGAATGGGGTTTTCTTAGCAGTGAACGCGCAGACTTGTGTTTTTGTGTAGGGTTCAATCGGGCCAAGTTTACCCGTCCCCAGTCGGAGTCGATTTGAGACACAAGTTCTCCGCGGTTTTCCTCCACAACGGAACGAGGGATATTTGCACGACCCGTGTAATAAGCGTCTCCAGTACTGTCATATGCATAGCAATGTATGATTTTGATGGATAACATGTCATTGATATGCTGAGAGACAGCACAGAGCCTTGCGGGACACCAGCATTAATGTCCATGATATCAGAGCAACTACCGTCAACTACGATTCGTATGCGTCTGCCGGACAAAAAGCTAGCCACCTATTCACGCTATGTCCAGGCTACATGCCAATGCCTCCCCCTGATTCTCAATGGCTATTGCCCATCGGTGTGTAAGATTCACTAGAAGGTCACTAGTCGAGCGACCGTGGCGAAAGCCATATTGACGGTCACTGACCAGGTCGTGTTCTTGTAGGTATCTTAAAAGCTGTGCGTTGATAACACGCTCCATCACCTTGGAGAGGAAAGAGGTAATAGCGATAGGCCTGTAATTCGATGGATCTGATCTGCCGCCGTTTTTGGGCACCGGGTGCACATTCGCAGTCTGCCACGAAGACGGAAATTGCCTAGTGTGGTGCGAAAGCGCGTGAGTACAGGACATAACACAGGAGCACTCTGCTTACGCACCACTGCTGGTATACCGTTTGGCCCACTCGACTTATGAACGTCTAGAGAAAGCAACGCCAGCCGGACTTCCCGCTGTGTTATGGAGATTTCCGGCATGGTCCACTGCACCACGGTATAGTAGGTGGGACAGCGCCGTCACCGTTCATAATTGAGTTCGAGGCAAGAAGACTGCCCAGTAGATCGGCATAATCTTTAGCACTATGGGCCAAGAAAGCACGACTCCCAGAAGGATAGATCGCAAGTCGCCCACCTATTTTGCTGATGAATTGGAATTTTGCTCTGGCAATTGCTTTCTTGCTGAACCTCGAGGCAACATTTAATTTGCGTTTTAACTCAGAAATATTCGGATTCTTATTATTACGAGCCGTGGTTTAAATTTTTAACCATTTTTTATGAGGCTTGGACTCATACGCAGTTTCTTTAAAAGTTTTAGCTTTTCTGCAAGATCTGTTTACCACGGTCGTTTTTAGACGCCGGCAGCTATTCGCGGGTTAGGAATATAATAACATTCCATGCCAGCGAGGAGATCTGCCTCCACGGGTATGATGCATAAAATTCTCGCAATCTATCCCAGTCTTATAGTACTACACACGACGCCAATTATTTGACCCAGATGAATCGGGTTGTGTGCATGACATTTGAGTCCGAACGAGACAGAGGTCCGAGGAGCCAAGAGGCGCATCCACTGAGACGGAGTATCCGTCCGGACGAGTAGTCAGCAGCAGGTCCAGCAAGGAGCTCGTATGGTATCTGGTATTCTCGTTGGAGAAATTACCAACTGAGAGAATCCATACTACAGAGCAAATTCATAAGCAGATATCCCTGCATAGTTATTGGTTCGAGAACTGAGCCACTCACGATGGTGGGCGTTAAAGTCTCCCAAAATAACTAGTTCTGCAGTGGGATATTGCTCTAGAACTTTGTCAATCGTTAAACTCAGGTGCGTCGAGAGTCGAGTTACGTCCGTGTCACCACTATGAGACCTGTATAGGCACGCATAGATACGAGTGTTGCCGCCGTGATCTACGCGCACCCACAATAACGACAGGTCCCTGTCTTCAAGGCTATGAAGGCGGAGACAGCAGATATCCTCCCGGACGAACATACATACACCGGCACGACTTATAAAATTGTGCTCGAATTTGTAGCCGGCATAATGAAGGTATGATGTGTCGGCCGGGCAGGATATCTGCGTCTCCGTTAGAAAAAGACCATCAAACCACCAAAAGCCGACCATCAGCTGCTTAGTCTCGAGATGGTGGTGGACTGCGTTAAGATTTGCGTGAATACCCCTTATGTTGCAAAAATCCACATTATATGTGGATGGAGTAGCCGCTGTACAATCTCTTAGACTAAGAATGAGTTTTCACTGCACAGACAAGCTTAGAAGACAAAAGATGCGGAACTAAGACTGCCGAAGCTCGACACAAATAATACGGTTGCTAGCAGGGGCGGAAGGGCCCCTATTCCCCTCTGTTGTAGTAGCCGGGTCCGCTCCGGTGTCCTTCTCTGGCACGACTACTACTTCAGAGACTTTACACCGGTCGGCAGATCAGCCTCCCAGGACGGAGATTAAGTGATCCCTAGGTTCGGGAACCCGTACGACCTCCCTAAACGCCGTACCAGCACGCCGTGTTTACGCTGAGCAATGACAGCAACGGCACCGCCGGTCCTCCGATGTCCACGCAGCGAATCCTCAAAGAGCTCTCTCAACCTTGCTTACTGCCAGGAACACAATACTACTCAATGTTAGTGTTATTATGGCCGCGTTTTTCTGTAAGGTGGAGGTACTTTCACAGTTCGGGCCGCTCATTCGAGAAAGTACTCGGGTGCCTTCTTGAGCGAGTACTCGCAGTGCCCTACCTTCCTTTGTGTCCGCGACGTTATCTGCGTGGAACTCTGAAAGATGTGAAAAAGGAGCTGTTCCATTTAGGATGAAAAAATATTATTTTCGTCAATTTTTAACACTTGTCATCCGTTCGTTGAGCATTGATATCAAAATTATCTGTAAGAAACTGTCAAGCGTTCGTTTAAGATATTTTTGTCACTTAAGCCACCGAAAAATGGAACTTTAGACCAATGGAGTGGAGTTTTGGGGTTAATCTGCCAAACCACCTTTACATATTTATTGTTTATGGTAGTGTGTGTGTTGTTATCGTAGTGTGTACGTCAACCGTTCGTTTTGCAAACAAATTTTGCTAGAAACATTTTAAAGCTACACGAACGATACGTGTCGATGGCGAAACTGGCGTTATCAAACCTAGGAACTCTTTATTCCAAAACGAACACACCCAAGGTTATTTAATATAATAATATTATAATAATAGTGAATATAATTATATGTTTCGGGCTTACCACAATTGGATTTATTGAGTTCCCAATATTTAGGCACAGCTGCATGCGCCATCTTCATGAGTTCACAGTATAAATATATTGATAACCGCGAAAATAAAATAAAAATGTATAATAATTAAAATTACCGACTAAAAAAATTTATATCGATTTAACGAGTAAAAGTAGCTTAGAATCCCTCACCAATTTATTCTCATATATTTTTCCTGCCCAGTCATCAGCCCCATATCCATTTTTAGTCATCTATCTATTACCTATTCATTTAGGCCATTCTTATGAGTCATTCTGCAATAACATGCTGCAGTAAGTAAGGATTTGAGTATCTTGCAAATTTCAGTATCCTCCAGATTTGAGTATCCTGCAGATTTAAGTATCCTGCAGATTTGAGTATCCTACAGATTTAAATATCCTGCAGATTTGAGAATCCTGCAGATGTAAGTATCCTGCAGATTTAAGTATCCTGCAGATTTGAGTACCCTGCAGATTTGAGTCTCCTGCATATTTCAGTTGAAGCTGCAGCATCAGTTCAAGGTTATTCGAGTATCCTGCAGATGTGAGTATCCTAGAGATTTAAGTATCCAGCAGATGTGAGTATCCTGCAGATGTGAGTATCCTGCAGATGTGAGTATCCTGCAGATGTGAATATCCTGCAGATTTGAGTATCCTGCAGATTTGAGTATCCTGCAGATTTGGGTCTCCTGCAGATTTCAGTTGAAGGTGCAGCATCAGTTCAAGGTTATTTTGTTCTTGGAATATCATTAAATACAAAAATTTCATATTTTTATTTTACTATTTGCACAAATTATATAACTTCGTTTTTGAAATTGTCGAAAAATTGATAGTAAGTGTTTAATTTATATTAAAAAATGTATAAATATCAAATTTAGCATCGAGCGGCCTGCACCATTTAAACACTATAGTTATGTTGTACGTCTTTGTTATCTTTACATGTACCAAAAACTCTCTGAATAAAAAGACTGTGACATGCGGACGGACGTACAGCCATGGCAAAACGAAGCGTTACTTGTATGACTACGATACCCAAAACGCTAGTTAAAATTCCAAGTTACCTTGTAACAAGTTATAACATATTCTACCGCGACAAAAGAACTTTCACTTACGAAATACTCAATGAATTTGGCATTCGTCCAAATTTTGTCGATAGAAGAACACAAGTTTTAAAAACATCATTGAAACGTAGACTAATTTTCCATTCACTTCTGTTCTGTTACCTGAAACTTAACCTATCAAAGTTTGATTTAGGTAGGTACTACTTATTATTGTTGTCCATAGACGTATTTCAATTATGTAGATATGGCATGTACCTGCCTATGATATATTTTCTTCGAAGACTTAACCTTCAGGAAGTCTCAAATGAAGAAAGATTTTTTTTCTACTTCCTGCAATAAAAAATCAAAAGTTCCTGACACACTCAGTTTCGAAAAGACCCAAGTGCAAAATACCTCCGGTCAATGCAAAACACCGTATGAAATTGCATTTCGTACTTGATGTAACCCGTTATCTTTCTAGCTGGGCCGCAGAAGAAAAATATAAAGTCGCGTCGCGTTGCCATTGCGCCGCTTGGTGCCGCGACGCGTCGCATGGTCAAATGTTGGAATTCAGAACAGCAATGTTATCTTTTCCATCGACTATTTCAAAAACTCATGTTGTCCAAACAAATAAAGCAAATATCTTCTTATTTTAAAACTCTTTTTTGCTTAATTAATTTAAAATTTTAAATGTTGCTGCTTTTTTTCTAAATCTTGTTCTAGAAATTTATAACAATCAACTACATCATATATCAAACATAGAATGTTTTTTTTTTTAATTTAACATAGATGCACTTTATAATTTGGCAACTCGCTTGTTGCGTCGCTAAAGTTTACACTTTATGCGATGCAGTGTTGCAACGTTGGGCTCACCACCTAGCACGCAGTACTGAAGTAGTTTGTGAAAAGAAGCTGTCTCTATCCCTAACATTTTCATTTACTGAGAGATAGATATAGAGACCTTTGTAATAATTATACACACTCATACACAAATCAGTTCCGGCTTTGTTTATTAGAGCATGATACCTTTAAGCGAGCAATTCTTATATATGTATGTATATATATATAGTGTGCAAGGGGGTTCGGGGGCGATGAATCGATCTAGCTAGGTTCATTTATAGAAAACGTCGTTTTATCCGTGTCGTCAGGCAATGATAAACTGAAAAATAAGACTCTTCCTGACATCTCTTGGCGATAAGTAAACCTATTATTTTTACCGATACAGATACACTAAACCTATTTAACAATAGACGGCGTTGTTTGAAAAAAAAACAAGCGAATCTCGGTCTTCCAGGTACTATTATATTCTATTTTTGGACATTACACACAGCACCCACAGGTCCCAAACTAAGGAAAGCTCGTGGATATGGATATAAGACAAGAGATACAAATACAAATATTATATACTTTTTTGTAAAAACATACATATAACATATAGAAAACACCCAGTCTCAAGACGACAAATAATAAATGTTGGTCTTGTGCGGGAATTGAACCCACGTTCCTCGACTCAGCAATTGGGTCATTACCCACTGCGACGGCGCCCCCGGCGAAAGCTAGTAAGTACTCATTTTATTTATAGTCCAGTCAAATTAGAAAATAAAAAAACAATAATTGTTAGAGTTTTGAATTTTGGTGTACAAGTTCATTGAGACCTCCCGTTGTGCATACTAAAAGTCCCCATCGATACCTGTTGCGCTCTTCAGTTTTTTGCTTTTATCTCGGCAACAATCATAAATACGATAAAAGCGTGGATACAAAAACTGTAACTTATTAAATTTCCTATAAAAAAGCCACTATTGTTATTTATGTATCTCTAATACTTTAGCTGTAATCCCACATTGAAAAGTTTTATTTTTTATATTTTTGCTATCGATATACAGTTTTGTTTCTGTTAACTCCTAAAATGTTCATATATATCTTCAAAAACTTATTCCATGCCACTACCTAGAGATAGAAAGACCGACAGAGATGATGAGAAAAAGAGAGAGAGAAGGGGAGAGATAATTCAGGGGCAGATGCATTATGCGACATGATGTGTATAGCAGGGCGGAGTCCGCTTGGTGAATAAGAATAGCCAATAGGCCAGACCGACCAGTCATCAGCCGATCATCATCGCGTCTGATTCCGATATAAACCACCAATCCTGAGTAGAACAAAGGCAAGGTTCTCGACAGACTGGTAAACAAACTCAATTTTAACATTATGACTGCTGCTAACTACGCCGTTAATGACTACCATAGGCTGGACGTAATCAACATAGCGTTTCAGAACACAGGCCTAAGTTTGCGCTCGATAGAAGTCCTGGATGAACTTCGCTCTAACAATCTCTTGGTTATTATGTCCCTTGGGCCCCAGGCCTACGAAGCCACTGCGACAGACTGTGATAAACTTAGACAAATTCAAGAAAGCTCTTAAAATTAACAGCTTACCACAGCTAGATCTTATTCCTGCTCTCATTAGATCTCTAATATTGATGTGGTCATCGAATCTGTCACCCAACAGTCACTCGCAAGCTACTATTAGCAAGTGCATAAAATAACAACCAGTTAAGAGCGATCTCAGTGTATGTGGAACGGCTTATAAATGTAACAGCTTAAAAACCGTTAGTATTTATTAAACGCTGTCGCCACGTCAAAAAATAGCGCTCTTATAGGTATAAATGTGCGCCATGAAATCTGTGATGCAGTGCCCCTGTTTTGTTGCCTAAAATCCGAAATACTTTGGTAAAGAGGACTATACTTAGTGTCTTTAAAATTACGTAACCGTGGTAGTAGTAACCGTTAATAAAGTTTACACAAAGCGTTTAGAAAACTTAATTATCTATATGACTAAGGCTTAGGACATTTTTATTCTAACTACATCGCGAAAAATGTACTCCGACATCGCCCCGTTAAAAATACTTATTAATATAATAATCAGGGGTAAACTTAATTTCGATAGTCTGCAGAACTTCGTCTGCAATGACAGAAGGTAAAGAAGTAAGCGGCGGGAGAGCGCATCTACTTTTGTCCTGACTGTCTACCTCGCGGTCATGATTGGCATCTACTGGTTTAGTGCTAAGCAATCATTACGTCTCTAAGTTTTTTCAAGCAGCTGCCTTTTAGTCGTCGTCACAGGGATTAATTTACTCTTTGGAAGGTGGCGCTCAGGGTGTCGACTTCTTTCTTGGTAATTTCACGGAATAAATCTTAAAAATATATTTAAACCATTTTGGAGTAAACATAAAACAAACGGTATATCGGCATAATTTTTATAGTTAAATGTTTAGTGTAACGCCATTTGTATGAAAAAAATTACGTCAAATTCACCTTAATGAAATAAAATTTATGACTATAATTTTCTTATACTAATCACATATAATGATACAAGTTATGTTCCGCATAACATAATAGGTAATATGTGTTATTCCGAGCATCTAATATGACCTACTTATCTCAAATCGGTTCTTAAGCAATGTCAACTTTGTGTCTATTAATTTCTTCCTGTCGTTTCATTGTCAATGTCGATAACCACATTTGATATCACGACCGGTTACGCACACTAGTCATGCGTAGGGCTAAGTGCAAATATGAATGAAAACCCGCTAAGCAAGGAAGGACCCTTGACATAGACCGTGGTTTGTACAGTTGACACGACAAAGTTATTATAGATCACAATCTAATTTTGTAGTAGATTAAATTGTCAAAAAAGCGCTTTACTTATTTGTCATTGTTCCTTATTTGACGGTCATTTGTTACACTACTACACTGACCTGCAAAAGAAGGTATAAACACACACGTGACGATAACTTCTGTACTATTTAAATGAGAAACTTGAAATAAAAAGCATTATATAGAATATTTAGTTTTGTTATATATAAACTTCTTTTTGACAACCTCCTTTTAACTGGAGGGATGATTACATCAGCGAAGATACAGTCAGAAGAATACTTGCTGAGGTAAACCTGAAGCCCTACAGGCCAGCAAATGATCCCAAACTTAAGGCAGGGCATCGGGTTAACAGATTTAGGTATGCTCGTGAGGTGAAGAGGAATGGGCAAAAGTGTTGTTGACGGATGAGTCACGTTTCTCATTATTCACTCATGACGGCAGGTGAAAAGTCTACAGGCGGCCTGGTGAGTGATACGCTCAAGCTCAAGCTGATTTGCAGAAAGAGTCCAATACAGCGGGATCCAATACACGTATGGGCTGGCATCTTTTCGGAAGGTCGCAAACAGTTAGTAGCCATAGAAAATGGTACTCTGACCGAGGTGAGACATGCTCAAGAGATCCTTAATGAGTATGCAGGACCATAACTGGTAAATATGGGTGATGGTGAATTCTAATGCAAGATAAAGAGTACATTCAGGAGGTTGTTATCAACCTGATGGCCTAGCCATCAAGAAGTCCTGACCTCAACCCGATCGAACACGCTTGAGTTGAGCACGGAAGGCTGGTCAGGCCCTGATGGAAGAATGGGAGAATATCTCCCAACAACGCCAAACAGACTCGAAGCTGTGATCAGAGCCAGAGGAGGCAACATCAGCTATTAAAAAGGTAATTTTAGACTACAAACACCTTTATCAGGGTTTTTTAAGTTTTTGCCATTCAGCGAAAATGGCAACTTTTTGTTTTATTTTTTCATTTATGTTAAAAACATTAAGTTAAGTAAAATAAACTTTTGTTCAAAAAATCTTTTTTAACTGTTCTAAGTGTTGTTATTATTTTAAGTCTCTAAGTTTAGGAAAAAAAACAATTTAAAAACTGTTATACCTTCTTTTGCAGGCCAGTGCATACAGTGCAGTGCAGTTACAAGTACCCACAGTGAAATAATTTAATTTGTAAAAAGTTTTTGGCCGAAACCTTTGTTTATTATCGTAAAAGCTTTCTGCGTGTTGCCATCGAAAATCATGGTGATACCTAGTAGTTTCATTTGGAAACAAATTATTTATATGAATAAATCAGATAGTTTCATGATACTATTCGACAACTAAATCGGAAAATGATACTGATTTTTCAAACCGGACAAAGTCAGGGCGGGCTTCTAGTTACTCATAGATAATTTTTAGTTCTAAAAAACCATTTTTGTAACATTTTAGGGTTGCGTACCCCAAGGGAGAATCGAAGCCCTATTGATTTCACTCTGCTGCCTCTGTCTGTCCGACTACATCACGAGCCTCCAGATTGTAAACGGAATGAGTTACTTACATAACTTACATTTGGTTGTTTGCAAAGTGGGTAACCGAACCAATTCGGAAATTAGTTCGGTGACAAGTACCTACCGCACGAGCAACTTCTCTTGAGATTATTCATACATGAAGATAATTATTGCGTCTTTTAAAAAAAACAGTTTTTTAGTGATAAATAACAAACCGCTGGTCCGAAACGATTCTCCAGGTCTCAAAACGTAAAGAGAACGCAAATTTAGCGATTTCTATTTTCGGACCTATTATAATAACTTCCCTCAAAAGCAAGTAATATTTTTCTTAATCTTCATTCAAATATTTTTTTTTTGCAGCAATCGGAAATAGTAATTTTCTTCACAAGGTTAATAAAAACATATGAGCAATAGGGTACCTACTTCACAGTCTTTTCAAAAACTGAAAATTAATATATGTACCTTGGTCACATATTTTAAACAACAAATAATTCATTTCAAGTCGCAAATCATTACAGTTTCGTTATAATTTCCATCTACTTACTACAAAAGACTGCGTATTATTTATAATGCTGTGCTATAACACTACAATGATCACACCTTTAAACTTGAAATAATTTTGGTTAATGGTCACGAACATTTGGATTCCAGGTAGGTTGTATAATATGGACGGCAACACGTGAAAGTAACCCTGGTGTTGCAACCGACTACAGGCTAAGACGTCCACAGGCTGTATGGTTACCGCTCAGCAACATCAGGCGGGTGGCTCGCCTAGTGGTTAAGTAAGAAAAATATCTCCCATCGTTCGCGCTTAGTAACAGATCCGTGTCAAAAAGGATATGACAAACACAATAAATAGGTTGGTACACAGGTGCTCTGATTATTTATAAAGATAGAAGGACGCCAGGAAGTTCAATAGTTTCAAGCTAGGAATTTTCTTTATCAAATTCTCAGAAATTCGCGGTAAATGTAGATCAAGTAAAACGTATTTTCCTCGTCATTGATGCTGGCTGGCTGAATGGAAGAATTGTGTAATGAATTAAAATCACTACTTTATATGCATTTTACTTACTTAAGGTACTTGCTTAAGGAAATACGTTCTGCTCCTGGTTGTATATTATGTACATGCACGTGTACATAACCTAGGTTTTTGTTTATAACGTGGTATCAAATGTACTATGTTTTAAGGGTTTAATACGTAGCCAAACAAGGATCCCTAATAGTTTTGCCGTATCCGTCCGTCATTTATTCAGGGTCTCTTAAAGTTTGGCACACATAAATTAATCGCCCAAGCAAAGCGAGGGAGTTAAGTTTGGTTTAGACTTGAATCCTGAGTGATACTAGGGATTTAAATTTGCTCACAACGAAAACACCTTTATCCTCGAGGAGAATAATCTACTTTTTACACCTTGTCGAGACAATAAAAAGCGATACTACGAAAAATTTTACATACACATATAATGGTACAAACTCGAGTCATTGAATCCTTTGGCCTTAGGCTTTTTAATAACCTCTCGTTTTAATTTAATGTAATTTTCTCCTTAACTCCTTAAAACGCAATGTTCTATTTTTGGTAGTATTGCTTTACATAAAGGGGTGCGTTCGTATGGCATCATCGCCCGTGAGTTCTATGAACTCCCGTTTTGCCTTGAGGAAAGTAAAATTTACAAGGTAAAACCTCGTGGGAATAATAAAGGTCTTAGAACCCGCCTAACCAGCACATAATGACACTGTTTACGATCAAGCGTAATGAAAAAATACTAGTAAAGGATGACGCCTTTCGTTATTTGTTATCTAAGTATTAAAAATCGTTATAGGCGTATGTACGTTTCCTTAGGCTTTTCCAAAGTGTTGCTAACAATGTTGCTAACATACATTTTATTTGTTGTTATGTTGAGATCATATTCATCCCCCCAACCGACCTCGCCACGGTCGTAAAACTATCGTTAGGCTGCCTCGGCACGTACTAACGGCCCCAGATGACGATCTCACTGTCCGAATAGCGAGATTAGTCTCTACGACCTCCCCTAATAGGGCCTCCCCTCTAACACGACGCCGACGTCCCCGGGTTCGACGGCGCCCGCAAAGATACACGAGGTATCAAAGAGTGCCGGGGCGCTTCTCGCCCCCACTCAATCGCAACCGCACCCGCGTAACGGGTAACTCCTCTTCTCAGGCCGGTCGAAGGGACGTCCCAGAGAGCGACAACCCAAGCCGAGGCTCCCCCAGCGGGGAGCCCCTGAGCGTTGGGCGCTATATGGGTTGAGGCTCCATCAAAGTCTCGCCCCGAAAAACCCGGTGAAGCAGCAGTGGCTGCAACAGCCAACTGCATAGTCAGTCGGAAAAAATGAAATATGTTTAAGATTTAATGAAATTCAGTACAATATTAGATTTCTAGAATATCTAGTCACTGGCCTTAGTTTGAGTTTGCATGACATATAATCAAACATTGTTGATCAGTTTTAATATAATATTTTAATCATATTTCTCTGTACCGGAAGCGAAGTCCGAATCTTAATTATTCAACACTGCATACCTCACATCCTTACTTGATCGTTTCCATTACTTAAAAACAATAGTAGGTATATCGTTTTGTAATTACTGTATTATTTATGTTTTAAATAAGGAACAAAATAAATAATTTTAATCAAATATTTTTTATTGTACACTAATAAAATTTAACAAGATACAGAAATTTTAAACATGGCTTAAAATAAAAAGAGCACAATATGTATGCATTTACAAAGAAAGGGTTAAAATGTATTTGTATCCGTTGTCTGGTATCCATAGTACAGCTTTGCTTGGTTTGAAATCAGATGGCGCTGTGTGTAACGTCAATAAAAATGTTTATATTATTTATTTATTCCGAGATCGACAGAAGTTACGTTTGAGAAACGTCTTGTTTATATCGTGGCATGTAATAGAATACGAAAAGAGATTTCATGCTCATAACGTTAACCTTTGTAAATGTTATCTCGGAGTCTCACGCATCGTAAACATAACATGCACGCATTTCCAGTTATCGGCTGCACCTTATAGTAAGGTACCATATGATATTATGTTATGGAAGTAAGCAAAGTAAAAAAATCGCGCTATTTCAATAATTTTCAACTGTCAAATCTTTCTCGCTGCATATGCAGCAGAGCTTAGTTTGCTACACAATTGCAGGATCTAGGAAGGGGCCCTGGCTCCACAGAGGGTTGTAACAGAAGATCACCATATCCCTAAAACTGTCCACTAACACGCTAGTGGATTTCTTCAAAACAATAGACGAAAAATATGCTTGGTATAAACGTAAACGGCAAATTAACTGAATGTGCAACATAAATACTCAAACCTGATGACCTTGGGATAATTTTGGATAAGAGAAAAGTTACGTCTAAACCACACGTCATCTCAAAACCAGTAGGTATTCGTCACTGGTATGTTACTTGAGGTAGAACAGGATGTCTACCTTGAACTGACAATTCAACTTAGCCGGAACAACATAGGAGGATCCAGCGGGGGGCGATCGGGCGATAAGGACCGCCGAGAAATAAATGATATGTAACACTTTTTAACTTCTCTTGAGAAAATCGAAATCGAAAATTTTGTGTTTTCTTTACGTTTCAAGACTTGGAGAATCATTTGCAATCATTTTTAGAGTGATGTCTGTGTGTGTGTGTGTGTGTGTGTGTGTGTGTGTGTGTACGTATGTATGTATGTAGACATATTTAGGCTTTCGATTCCTCAATAACTACTGGACCGAATCGCTCTGATGACATATCAATCGATACGCCACGTCATGACTTAGATATGAAAGGAGTCTGAAATAAATCGGTCCAGCGGTTCGTTTTTTATCCGTACAAAACTGACTTTTTTATGCACGCAACATAAATTTCATGTATCGAGGGGTAGTAAAGGTTTTCGAGGGTGCTGATTTCGAATTTTTTATTAGTTTTTTAAAATTCAAAATGGCGGATCCAATATGACGTAATTTTTTTTTGTAAAAGAATTTTTCTCAAGAGAAGTTGCATGTACGGTACTTGCTGCCGAACCAAATATTAAAACATAAATATATACTTGGGTTCGTATATTTAATTATTCAAAGACTGCACGAGCTCGGTCGATTGGTTAACTTAAGTTTGTTTTTACGGTGATTCAAAATTCAAAAAATACCTTTAGATCTTCCACCCCCCCCCCCCCCCCTAAACTATTGTTCTGGATCCGCCCTTGATCCAGTTAGGGTAAGCAGCATTTTGCGAGCTTCGTCAAAGCTTCTCGTCACCTATACGACAGAGGTTGAAGGATCTTTTGTCAGTGGGTCCAGTCTGTTATGACCGAATCATGGTCTAAACATGAATACGTACTGCTGGGCTGGTCAACAAGTTAAAAGTTTAGCTGGCAGTCAGAGCAAAAATTTTAAAGTTGGGTTGCAATAGCAAGTGAGTTGTCATATAAAAGGGCTTGGTTAAATTTTTCTCATAAAGTTGATTTCTTTACTACTTCGAGGGTCGGTGGAATTAATTACTTGATGCTTATTTCAACTTCACACCTATACGCGTTCGTGAGAAAATGTATCTTGACAGACGGGCATCAAAATAATTCTTTATGGGTTTCTTTTTTTTCTTTTGAGGTACGGACCTCTCAAAAGTGGCTGAAACTAAAGGAAAAAATAAGTAAAGTTTATAGTAGAAGTAGAGACTCAAAATCTTTACATTTATTTCCTCAGCCTAAATTCATTTAATTCATACATTTACTTCCGTTTGCGTCTAGCGGCACGGTTTACAGCTGTGGGGCTGGGCAACTTGCATAAATCATTTGAACTTTAAGGGTTGTCGATGTCTTATCGTTTTATATGGTCGTTCTACTCCATTTGTTATGTTATCATTTTATATTTACTGTTTATTGTGCAAAACGTTAAGCACAAAATAATTAAATTTATTAAGGCGATGCTATCTCTTGCTAGCTATTTTTTATATTAAAGGTTATCTAACCCTTTTTATGAAAATATAATGAGTCATGCATACTTTTATGTATCTTATGATGATATGAAGATTTTCATTGTACCATCATTCAAATTTAGTTATTGTTAGGTTTCATTTGACTAAAGCGCACATCTAGCAAAACCTTAAGCCTCAAGCCATTTTCCACAACGGTGCCGTTTCTTGACTTTGTTTTTTTCTATAAGTGATGGCAAATGGTAATAACATTCTTAAAGCTCCGTCACCCATAATGAGGAATTCGGTACCTACATCAAAATGTACCGATGCCATAATTTACAATTAAAAAGTTATATCCTTATTTTGCTTTGGTTTTAAAAATTCCATGATCCGTAAAAAATATTTTTTCATTAAACTCCAAAGAGTTGGATAGACGATCATCTAAATCAGTAAAATATTGCTTCAGAGACAGCAGATAAATTTATTAAACCACGGAACCTTATAAAGTGAGTAAAAGTGGGATAGTTGCCCTAGAAGTATAAAAGCCCCGAAACTTGTATTCAGAGTCTCAAACATAACAGGATCGCAATTATTACTTATACTCGTATTAAAAATTTGAACCCTTTCTTTTTGAAAGCGAGTAATTTTTAATATTACAGGGAAGTTGATTTTATTTTAATGATTTTTACAAGTTTATGGTTTGAATATGAAAATAGAGTGTTGGTTCTAAAAGTTTTATAAACGGTTTTTTTTTTTTTAAAAAAAGGGGTAAACTATATAAAAAGATGTACTGCCCGGAAGGACGGGTGTCCTTAATACTGCACAATGTACGGTGTCTATTGTAAAAGATGTGGTCGCACAAAACGTACAAATTAAAGAAAATTACAGAAGTAATTTAGTACCTATGTTATTATCTTAGTTTACCATGAGATGAATTGATAGAAAAAAGTATAGCGCGCCATTGATTGATTAATTTTCAATAGTAGCATACATAGGTCGTTTACATATATGATACAATAAACAAACAAAGTGTTACATGTCTTTGATAAACATTAAAAATAATTTTTTTTAACAATCCCTAACGGCAACTATCCTCATAGTAATAAAATGATTTAGGCATCTTTCCTATATAGTAGGCATCCCCAAACTAGTACTGCCTAAAATAATTAATTTTTCGCTTATATTTAAAAGTAACACTCAATCACTCATAATTGTGATGTAGGTACCTAAAAGACATGGTGTGACATAGTAACATTAGAAATAATAGCTTATTTAAATACTTTGACAGTTTAGAAATAATTAACCTATTTCAAAATGTGGGGCAACTAGTCCACTTTTACCCTTGACATGTTACGAAATATTCAGATAAAACACAGTGATGGCCACGCTTTTTTTTGAGTTTATGTACATACTTGTACATCGAAAGAGAACGTACGCAAGCCACGTGGGGCTAATCTATTATAATTATTTTAGTTAATAGTTATAAAAGATATTATCAATTACCTACAGGCCCTATTACCCCTGCAGAATTGCAGTTGAATTAATTGAATTAGTTAAAATTTACCACCCCAAGTTCGGATATATCTAGAAAAGAATAAAAGTATTAAAAAGTATCTACAGTTAAATTCGCTAAATCACACAAACAATATTAAAATTATTAAAAAAAATTAAAAAAAAAACAATATTCTAAAAAAAAAAAAATTAAAACTGTTTCGAATTTAATAAAATTGTCTGTTGAAAACCCTAATTTCACGACAGCAGTTAGCTACGCTGATTAGCTGGCGATATTGGCAACAAAAGTATAATAGTCTGGAGGGTAAAAACGATTGTTCAGAACCTTGGTGGCGTCAGATAATGCCTTACCTTAAAATGTTATATGCAAGTCTATTTAACGATCACTTATATTAAGGAAATGATAAGAATCAATCTTAGGTTGAACCGGAAGCGTTCCTAACGTCTAGTGTAGTTTGGCAGTCTTTATTCTCTTCAGCCTTCCTTTTAGCCTTCATTAACATCCGTTTAAATATCATACATCTAGAAGACCGGATGTACCTTATAAGGTTTGATAAAACTAGAGCATAGCATTTTTCATAATTTGTATTCGTAAATATATGTTGATAGTAGTCAGGCTTAAAAAGTATTACTAACTTATCAACAAAATTTTATGTCTTTCTCAGGGTTTGTAAGAAGGTTATTAGAAGACTTAAATTAAAGGAAGTCATAGTTTCCAGCCTCTGTCTTCGGGTGAATTTGTGAGCCTGTCTTCTGTGGCATATAGCGGCTAGGCCGAACAACTAATTTTCTTGGATTATTGATTATTATTAGTCTGATCGACTGAAAATCTAACTTCTAATCCAAATTTTACTCATTTATGGAAAACATTTTGCAAAATCCTTTCTTGGTGCTCGCCAGGAACCTATGTATAAAATTACGTCTCTAAAAACAAAAAATATCAGACTTATCAAATTCTCCATTTTGCCCCTTAAGGGACGATTTGGTCAAGTGCGTCTTGGGCCCGTCACAACAAATTTTCCTCGTTTTTTTGTATTTTATTGCTAATTATCTGTTATAGTTTTCCTTTGACATTTGTTATAATATACTACTGGTATGAATTTTCACTTTCTCCATTCGCATATCCAAAAACAACCATTCGGCTGAGCGGCTGACAGAAGGAGGGATCTTCTCCATTTTAAGGCAAATAACAAGATTTAATTAGGTAATGTACATATAATAATCATCATTAAATTTTACACTATAGATACTGTAAATGCACTTTAAAGTAAACAACGACCTTCAACAGTTGATATCTGTCTCCCTAATCCACCTCAATCAACTGATTTGATCCCTCAAGTCACTTTAAAAGAGATATTAAGAGCTATTATGTCCTTTCGCAGTGGCTCCGCAAATGAAATCGATAGTCTCAACAGAATATAAAAGACTTAATCAGTGGTACTAGTGGTGAAGCCAGCAGTTCTCTGTTGGAGGATATAATAACTTTGACGAATTTTATGTAAGCAGGTGAAGTGCTATCTGCAGATATTGTTGACTTTTTATATGGAACGAATTTGTGTGCACTCGTCCTTTTGCTGTGCGTATTATATTTCGTCGACTTGTTGCCAAAGTCTGTTGTTAAAATTATGCATCTGCCGTTCAAGATTATTTTCAACCAATACAGCTAGGTTTTGGCTCCAAGAGTGGCTGTAAAGCTGCAGTCTATGCTACAAGGACTTTTGTAGATAATGAAGGAGGTCAAGTCTGACTAAAAGTCGATATTATAAACGCTTTTATTAGTGTCAGCAAGGCTGCCCTTGCTGACAGATATAAAAAACAAAATTCCTTTGACTTACAATATTCTCTGGCAGTGTTACAGTACCACAACTTAATTATAATTTAAAAACAACCTTATTTATTCTGCAAATGGCTGTCAAAAGGGTGACCCTCTGGGGCCGGCTATTTTCAGTCTGACCATTCATCCCATTGTTAAAGCTCTGTAATCAAATTAAATCTTTGGTATTTAGATGATGGGACCCTCGGCGGAAATGCTGGTACATTTTTAGATGATTTAATTAACTTGAGAAGTCAATTTCATAAAATTGATCTTCCACTTAATTTTTCAAAATGCCAGTAATTTATTTTAGATAAATATCTTGATAAAGAAATAACTATTGAAAAATTCAAAGACGTTGCACGTGACATTAAAATTTGTTAGTAAAAGTACATTCCAAATCCTAGGATAACCTGTTTTGAAGATTCATTTCAAAATTTCATAGCAGAAAAAGCCCATAAATTTAATTCTTTTTCAGAAAATTTACAAAAGATAAACACACATATGGCTAATCATATATTTGGCACTGAATGTTTGTTCTAAATTTTACATATTTTCTCCGAAGTTGTCCGCTTTGGAAACATCCAAATTTACTAGAAAATTTAGACTCTGTTAAAATTCGTTTGAAAAAACACGTCAATTTTAAATATAAACTTTGATGATAGAGCTTGGCTTCAAGCTTCTCTTCCAATTCGTTTGGGAGGTCTGGTCTGCGTATCCAAAAGATAGGTAGTTTCTCACTACCAGCTTTTTAGCATCCGTTCATGATACTCTACCTTTAGTGCGAAAAATATCTTTCCAATCTTTGGATGATTTCAAAGCGTCGCACTTATCTGATATTCGTAACGACTGGGCAATAGCCTGTCCAAGTACTCCACCAGTCACCTTAACCTCACAAAAGCTGTGGGACGGGCCGCTCTGTGAACTGATACGAAATAATCTAATTGATACGTCATCTAGTTCTACAGAGCGTGCTCGCCGCCTAGCTGTAACTGGGTGGAAATTTCGGTCTTTGGTAAGAGTATAACCATCTCATAGGATTGGAACTCTTGTGGATAACCCCAAATTTCGTATAGCTGTTTATTAATTATAGGTAAGGGCCGCTTTTTACAGTTCCTCATAGCCGCATACCCCGCCATGCAGTCAATATTGACATTATCCGCCGAACTCTCTTTGCGCTGGATTGCCAGCAATTCTGGAAACAAAAAGGCTTGCACGTAACGATGAAAGAGCCTGACGGGATGACGACTGGTACCTTTTAGGATGGGATGACCTTTAGTACGGGATACTACTTGCATTAATACTTCGGCACCTCTCATCTTCCAACTACCAACAAAAACGCAGGATCTGGGGCTGACTTCCGGAATATAAAAAAAGCTTAAATATGCAATACTTGGTGATTCCTACATATTGTATATATATGGGTTCGTGGGGTTCACAAGCCTTGAATAATTTCAAAGATCTGTCGGAACGCTTAGTCTCCATTTCACATGACCAAAGAGCTGGTGAATATCTTGGTCAACGTATAAGCATTGCGATACAGCGTGGCAATGCCACCAGCCTTTTAGCTGCTCAGATCAGGTTTTTTATATTTAGTGAGTTACATACACACACACACAAACACAGACATCACTCTAACAATAATGGCAAACGATTCTCCAGATCTCAAAACATAAAGAAAACGCAAATTTAGCGATTTCGATTTTAGGACCTAACTTCCCTTGAGATAAGTTAATAACAAATTTGACTTTCGCATTGGCTGATATGCTGAGGTAGGTATTATGTACAAAATTAACATATGTTAAAACGCACACAACCTCTGTGACTTATTAAGTAATAGAAGTGACATAGTTTGCGTGCGTTTTCCTCAATCGTTCGCGCCAATATTAATGCAACATTTGGGAAAACACAAGAGGAAAATGTGAAACCCTACACATATTTCCTGTTTTATAATACATAACTATATAATAAAATTTGTGTTGCGTAATATTGATTCGTTGTTCTCAATTTCTAAGTAATACATACCTACATGTTTACTACTTTTATGAAGCCCCCTCCCCTACACCAATTTTTCCTTTTTCTATTTTTTAATATTTGTTAGAAAATATAACGCTATGATATAACATATTAAAAATTTCATATATCTACCTTGTTTGGTCTAAAAAATTAGATCCTGTGCATTCGACAGACAGACAGCCCGACGGTGCCGTAGCTTAGCAGTAGGCACTAAAAAGTCTCAGAAGTCCTATATTTTGTTAAAGATGTTTTTCAACGTATTAGTCAAAGTTTTTGTCTGATTATAAGCACAAGTGGATTACAGATATGAGGTGACACTGTAGTTTATCTAATCATAGTCAATTCAGATACTTGTCTCTTGAAGACTTGTAAATCAAGTAAACCCAAGTTTCGTAGTTCCCTATAAAGGTTGTCGATTACATATCACCCCACATATGTAGGTTATGAATAGGACCACAATCATATATTTGGAAGTAATAAAAAAAAAACGAGTTGCACTCCGGGAGTGCCGGCAGAAGTGAAAACCTTTACACACGATTCGCGCTTAACACTCAAATATGGCACAAGACATGTCTTTGACATTGTCAAGAAATAATAATGTTTGTTTATTTACTTTTTTGACGTAGTATATTTGACATCGCAATCTGTCATAAAATTAAAACTCCATATTCAACCTTCCTGTACTACTCATAATCGCGAATACTAAAAATAAAAATAGGCGTGGAATTACGGTTTCCGTCTTACGAATTTTCACGATTAGGACACGTGACCTGACGCGAGTTTATCATTTTTTACCCATACCAAAAAAAGTGCACAACGCCGCTAAAGAAGTTTTCACTTCAATAAAAATTATAATAGGCGTGGCATTACGGTTTCCGTCTTACGAATTTCCACGATTAGGACACGTGACCTGACGCGAGTTTATCATTTTTTACCCATACCAAAAAAGTGCACAACGCCGCTAAAGAAGTTTTCACTTCAAAAAAAGATGGTTGTGGTCCTATTCATAACTTATTGGAATTCGAAAATCGCCTCGCCTCACTGTCATGTAAACCAGCCGTCAACCCAAATCTAGCACATCACTACGCTACGAAACGTCACAACATATCCTACGTAGGCGTTGTCGGCAGCGGAGGCGGCCTAGCTGCTCATGGATAGGTCGTTAGCCAAACGCCTTATTGAGTTTAGAATATAGGCTGAAAGATGGGAGATAAAACAGAAGGCACCACAGCAGCCTACCAAACCCTATAACTACAACGTACAGATATAAATAATTGTGGTAAATGGACTAAAAATTTCTCATAGCCTATATACTAGTATACTAAGTGAAAGCTATTGGCGGGCCGAGAAAAGTTCATTCCTGTTTCCACAATTATCTATAGCTTAAAGTGCTTTAATACTTATAACAATCCTGTCCTATACCTTATATTTTGTCAGAAGCTTTTACCTGCGGTTCCACCCGTTCTAAATTCGTGGATCGGTGTAGGATTTCAACGGCGACGCTCAACTACAGGAAAACCAACGGCTCACACTTGACGTTTTCAGGTAGCCGATGTACTTACCCGCGATTCAAACTATCTCCATGCCAAAATTTCGGTAAACGTTGTAGGATTTCAACGGCAACTCCCCAATTATAAAAAAAACGACTTACACTTGACGTTTTCATGTAGCCTATATCCTTTGTCGGTACAGTGGTTTAAGCGTGAAGAGCTAACAGACAGATAGCATTTATAAAATATTAGTATGGATTTTTTTTTACTGCTAAGATGGCAAACAAGCCAACGGTCCACCTGATGGTAAGCGGTCACAGTTGCCTATAAACGCTTGCAACACCAAGGTGCGGTGCGATAGTAGAAAGTAACCATGAAAATAGTTTCGAACAATTCTTCAGAACACGCCAAACACGAAGTACTGCCTCGCTCTGTTGAGTACAGCTAGTTTTTTGGACGCCAGCTTCACCTTATCTTGTAACTGATCTCAGAACTGAACATCGCTGGAAATGTCAACACCAAGGATCCCAATGCTCTTGGAGATGGAGAGGGGAGTGTTCTGGAATTGTGGGACTACAGTGAATGGGGTTTTCTTAGCGGTGAACGCGCAGACTTGTGTCTTTGTAGGGGTTAATCGGTTCAAGTTTACCCGACTCCAGTCAGAGACCTTGGACAGTGTGGTCTCGATTTGAGACACAAGTTCTCCGCGAGTTTCCTCCACAACGGAACGAGGGATGTTTGCACGACCCGTGTAATAAGCATCTCCAGTACTGTCATTTGCATAGCAATGTATGTTGTTGATGGATAACATGTCATTGATATGCAGTAGAAAGAGCGTAGGAGACAGCACAGAGCCTTGCGGGACAGCAGCAGTGGAGATGGAGAGAGGAGTGATTGAGGAGTAAGATGGAGTTTTTCTGGAATTGTGGGATCGCAGTAAATGAGGTTTTCTTTGCGGTGATCGCGCAAACTTTTGTCTTTTTAAGGTTGAAACGGACCAAATTTATCAGTCCCCAGTCAGAGACCTTGAACGGAGTGGTCTCGATTTAAGACACAAGTTATCCGCGCTTTACTACCACACTAGGCAAATTGCATCATCATGGAAGACTACGAATGTGGACAGGACATAACTCAGGAGCACACTGTTTAAGCACCACTGCTGGTATACCGTCTGGCCCACTCGACTTATCAATGTCTAAAGAAAGCAACGCCCGCCGATCCTCCCGCTGTGTTATGGAGATTTCCAGCATTGTCTTACCGCATCACGGTATAGTAGGTGGTACAACGCATTCGTCGTTAGCATTCGAGTTAAAGACAGAGAGAATTCCCAGTGGATCGGCTTTCTCTTTTGTACTATGGGCCAAGTCACCATCGGTCTTTCGCAGTTGTGGTAACGATGACTAGCAAAAGTTAGCTTCGGCAGCTTTAGCAAGCAACCAGAGGGATAGCTTGCAAGTCGCCCACCTATTTTGCCGATGAATTGGAATTTAGCTCTGGCAGTTGCTTTCTTAATCGTTCCTCGTGGCAGCATCAAATTTGCGTTGTACCTTGAAATATTCAGATCCTTACTATTACGAGCCGTGGTCCAAGCCTCATACGCAGTTTGCTTTGGTATTTTAGCTTCTCTAACGGTCCTTTTTTTACGGCAGCTACTTGCGGGTTAGGAATAAAACATTCCATACAACACGCTCCACGGGTACAACACATAAAATTCTCGCAATCCATCCCAGTAAATGTACCACGTCACACTTATTCCCTGAAGGGGTTATCCGTTAGGATAGACACACACGCGCATCATAATGTGGGGCGACAGGTCTGTGTAGTAATTTTAAAACAGATACAACACGTGTATTATTGGATAGACAATGTATATCGTTAGATATGGGACATGTAAGTAACTGTGCGAGGTCAACACATCGGCCTCCACATGCCCACAAAAGTTGTATCACATGAACTACTTTAATTTTATTAATGACAGTGCTTTAATTAAAGCGTATCAAATCATAAATTATTTAAAAATTTTACTAATGCCTCTCCATTTATTAAAAACTAGCTTTTCTCGGTACTGCATCCGCATGAACTTTAGAGAAAATAAAAACTTTAAACACGTTTTTGTTTATACCTATAAAAATATTGGGATTCTTATTCGAATATTTATCCCCTACTAGCTGACCTGGGTAATGTTTTTGTGTTTTTTTTAAAAACAACTGGCGTGCCGCATATTGAGAAAGAGTTGCACTAATTCAAAAACCTTCCCCGGCGTGTGCAACAATTTTTCATTACAATCGGTTTACCCTAAGTACGCGAGTCCGATTCGCTCTTGACTAGTTTTTAGAGTTCCTTACCTAAATCTTCGTCGGCGTGTGCACCCCAACTTAACAAAATTTTATTAAAATCGGTTTACCCTTACTACATAAGTCCCACTCGCAGTCAACTAGTTTTTTTCTTTCTCAAAAACCATCCCCGGCGTGTGCACAACTTACCAAAATTTCATTACAATCGGTTTACCCTTAGTCCGACTCGCCATTGCCCCAATTTTTCTTTCATATAAATCTTGCTCTAACAATAACGACGAAACAAAAAAAAATTATCCAAATCGGTTCACCCGTTCTAGAGTTTTTGTGAGACTAACTAACGCAATCGATTTTTATAATTTACATATATAGATTTTGAAATCTAGGCAATGATTTTAGAAAACGGTGAAATACGTTAATCTTCATTTTTTATCTAAAGAAAAAATACTGTGAGGTACCGTATAATGCTGTGTATTGCTCCAAAAAAGACTGACGTTTTTTCCTTTACAACAACGCACACAGAGGCGGTTTTTATGGCTTCCTGGTCATAATGACCGCAGTGTGGCCAGCGCCTTAACTCCCATTTTACCCACTTAAAGTCTGAATATTGTAAACTCCTTTAAACTTGACATAACATAAGAAACCCACATCCCAAATTTCAAATATTTACGCCCAACGGTTTAGGCTGCGCTTTGATACTTGAAAATAATGTTTGAAGTTGCTTTTCTATTAAAAAAAAGAAAGGTTGTAAATTTCTGATCTACATTTGTTTCCTAAAAACTTAATAAAAACAATTATGGAAACTAGAGTTAGATTACAAAATCTTTGAACAGGATCTTAAACATGCAGAAAGTTCTAATAAAAATGAAAGAAATATTTTTCGAATGTTAATAAGAAGTTTTACTTGAAAGCAAAAAAATTTAGATTTTTATTTATTTATTTAGAAACTTAGATATAAGCAACTTGCAGCAAAGATATAAGCAACTTATTTATAACATCCGGTAGCAAGTAGAACACAAAACTCATTGTTCTGTCTGTTTCGTATCCTAAGAAAATCTAATCACTAGGTACACTTGTACTTATCTTTTTTATGTGTCACTATGTTTTATCCATATTTGTTAAGCTTATTTTTAAATATTTAGTGTTGGGTTGATTGTTTTTATTTTATTATAACAAGGTTTCTGAAACATGTGTTCTCTACGGCAATACTACTACCTAATGGAAGTATGTAAATTGGAGGTATTTAGCAGGAAACGTATTGAGGTTGAAGGTATTGAGTTAGGGTTTCATAGAAAAAGAATTGCTGCGGATATCTGAAAAACTTGGAAACCGATTTTGGTCAAAACACTTTTCGCTTGAGGTATTATTAGGCTCGATTATCGTGATGTTATGGGTATGCAGTAAGTAGCTCTTAAAAATTTAAAGCTTAGGGGAAGGCTATTTCTGCTAAACTTTTTTTAGTTTTGGAATTATACGTGACTTACGGTACGGTATTTTAGTTTTCCTGTCAGCCATAAAAATTATAAAAAAAACAAATAAACCAAATAGTTATAATACGTCGATTCTAGGACAAACTTTACCAATTTATATTTTGGCAACCCGTTTCATTTGTTTACCCCGACCGACATACTAAACCCAAACATCTAGTCCTAATTTCAGAATTTTATAAGTTTTGGCCGTAAAACGATGATTCAGGATTTTAGTCGTCATCTATTGGACTACCATTCATAACTACAAAGATAACGAACATAATCACTATTCAATAAACGTCTTTACTAAATGTACCTTGTAGGGACGCCGGTGACGTCACGGAGCTGGCCGGCTTCAGGTATAATTTGAAGAAGCAATTTGTCCAGTGACCACCGCTAAGTGTACCTCACCAAGTCACCCCAGCTTGGGTATATAAGTAGCACCATTTTAAATATATATATATATATATAAGCTACTACTGCTACTAAACAAACCTAAGTACAGTATTAGTAGCTAATAAAAATTAGTTTAGAACCAAGTACACCCAAACAGGATTCGTCCCTTCTAAATACTTTAATTAACTGAGTTCAATCGAGAGTTTACACGGTTAAGTAAATTATACAGTTAGGATTCTTCTTCTCTTTATATGAAAGCAATATAAAAATTAACAGGCTTCATAAAAAACGACATCCGAGGCACAGCGGTTTAGTTTATTTTTCAAAGTATAAAGTTTAATTATTAAATAGTTTAAGTAAAATTGTTTTAGTTCACCCTACTAGTCACTCGTCGTTCGTTGAGAGGTCTGGTGAAAGCCAATCCGGCCGTCCCACAGACCTAGGATTTTTACGCTCCGTCCGGTCCCTCTAAATTGGAAAAATCAAAAATTGTAAAAGGCAACATTGTCTTACTGCTTATTTTAATGTGAATGTGCCAAATGCTTAATAAAACAGGCCGTTTTTAGCAGAAATGCTAACTACAACTCACAGATATTATGTAGAAACTACATTAAACTTTCTAAAAA
This sequence comes from Apoda limacodes, assembly GCA_946406115.1. Classification (NCBI taxonomy): domain Eukaryota; kingdom Metazoa; phylum Arthropoda; class Insecta; order Lepidoptera; family Limacodidae; genus Apoda; species Apoda limacodes. Next base: position 25,082,608 of record OX291540.1, read on the forward strand.
TAGCTTATGACCAGCTTTATATTTGCGACATTTGGATTTTAGAAATTGGTATTCTACGAAGAGAAAATTGAGAATATCTAATGGCGGCTCTAGTTAGCTGCTTTGTGCCTTAAAGAGTTTCACTATCTACCTTCTGGTTTCATCATCTGATCAACTCGATAAAACCATATTATTGTATTGTCATAGGTATTACGTAATATCATATTTGCAGTTTTTAAATCGATACGACAGTTAGAAGTTAGTTATAATCGACTTTAAGATTTGTTTACAAAGGTACAAGAACATATAGTCACAGGTCAGGTGAAGCTAATAAAACCATGTTCATAAATAACCTTCCTCAACAAACAGGCTATCCACTACGCAAAACAGATTTTTATTAAACCGGTCTAACAGTTTCCAAGATTGCGTTGCGTTCCGTTAAAACATAAAAAAATTCTTTTATGTTAACACAAATTTAATTCAGAAGAATATATTATAACTCAAGAATAAAATAAAAGTAAATTATTTATTTCCTTTTAACTTGCCTTAGGTTAAAAGAAATTAACGGTAGGTCTATGCTTTTTAGCTAAATGCATACTTAAGAGGTGTATAGCAGCTAACTAGTGCCGCCAGTAGATATTTCTGATTTTCTCTTTGAAAAAAGCTAATCTCGAAAATCCAAATTTTAAAAATATAAAATATTCTACAAATAGCCAATGTCTATTTTTATATTTTTTTAACAATTATATTTTTGTAATTAGCTTTCTTAAAAAAAAAAATAAGTAGTATCTAATGGTGGCGCTAATTAGCTACTATATACCGTATCAATATATCAATAGTAATATCCCTGAGTCACCTGAAATAGTAAAAAACATTGAATACATATTTAAAAAATATGAAACCATTTAAAGTAGGTACATAATTGAAAAACATTAAAAATGGTGTGAGGTTGAGTTTGCACCTATATATTCGTAGCTTATAAAAAAAATAGTTTTGTCGTGGGAATACATTTCTACTTACTATTCAGTTGCAGTGTTGGGAACTTCTAGCGGTTTTTATGCCCACGGATCAACTAGTTGTGCCGTTCAGTTTGTCCGTGCGGAATAAACGGTTAAACTATATGCTAATTCAAGATATAAGCTATCTCTATTCTAAATTTCAACTAAATCAATCCAGTAGTTTTGACGTGAAGTCGTAACAAATACTCATAAACTTTTGATAACATTTGAAATTTTATTATTTTCGTAAAATATATTTGTCGTAAATCATAATTACCCCTTGCACCCCCAAGCTAAGACGACCCTGGATAACTGAATGTTCGGTTTTCAATTACTCGCACATACGTCGCATATGTCCCGTGTGTGGTACCTCACAGATGCTATAAATACGCATATGCAACGCTCGCAGACTAAAAAGTATATTATATGCCTCGTATGTGACAACCTTTAAACTCGCATAAAATTTAGAAACAACACAGGATTTTCTAAAAATACCTTAGGAACCAATTTAATAATAACTGAGTGCAATTTTAGGGTTCCGTAGTCAATAAAGATTTTTTAAAGTTTTGCCATGTCCGTCCGTCTGTCTGTCTGTCTGCGGCTTAGCTCAGAGATTCTAAATACTAAAAAGCTGTGATTTGGCATGAGGATGCATACATATATATTAAACACGCTGACAAAATGATAAATTAAAATCTTGTCTCTCGTCTATCTCGTAATGTGTGTAATTCATCGGCAAAATAGGTGGGTGACTTGCGAGCTAATTCTCTGGGAGCCTTGCTTTCTGGTCGCTTGCTAAAGCTACCGAAGGGAACTTTCGCCAGTCGTCATTACCACCGTTACGAAAGACCGATGGTAACTTGGCCCATAGAGCTAAAGAGATAGCTGATTTACTGGGCAGTCTTTTGCCTCAAACTGGATTATGAACGACGAAAGGCACTGTACCACCTACTATACCGTGGTGCGGTAAGACCATGCCGGTAATCTCCATAACACAGAGGGAGGTACGGCGAGCGTTGCTTTCTCTAGCCGTTCATAAGTCGAGTGAGCCAGACGGTATACCAGCAGTGGTGCTTAATCAGTGTACTCCTGAGTTATGTCCTGTACTCATGCGCCTGTTCGCGTTTTCCTACCACACTAGGTAATTTAAGTCTTCACGGAAGACTGTGAATGTGCACCCGCTGCCCAAAAAGGGCAATAGATTAATTCCATCGATTTACAGGGCTATTGCTATAACCTTTCTTCTCTCCAAGGTGATGGAGCGTGTGATCATCACGAAAAACAAGAACTGGTCAGCGATCGTCAATATGGATTTCGCCACGGTCGCTCGACTGGTGACCTTCTAGTGTACCATACACACCGATGGGCACTAGCCATTGAGAGTCGAGGGGAGCCATAGACATACAGCCTGGACATAGCGAAGGCATTTGATCGGGTCTGGCACCGGGATCTTCTATCGAAGTTGCCATCTTATGGCAAAACACTTGGTGTACTCAACAGTGCGAAGCAGTAATTCAGGTCTCGGCAAAGGTTGCTGCTTTACAAGTTGCAAGTTCGGCCCCATATGGAGTACTGATGCCATTTCTGGGTGGGTGCACCCGGATACCAGCTTGGCCCATTTGACGGGCTGTGAGAATCGTCGACGAACCCAAACTCACTTGCCGTATGCTTTAAGTCTGAGGAGAGACTTTGTCCCTGTGTGTGTTCTACCGCTTGTGAAATAGGATGTGTTCTGAGAAATTGGTTGAAATAATGCCCACGACTACTTTCTACTATCGCACGGCTCGCGATCGGCAGAGAATTCATTCGTTCCGCGAACGCTTAGGTTGTGAAATCAGAGGCGGCTCGTGACAATTTTTTATAGGTGTTTACTAAAAAGAAACAAAAAAAGGAATTGCTTAAATAATAATAATAAAAGATTATTCTATTTGTAACTCAAATTCATTCGCCTATTTAGATTTATAAACGCGCGTCGCGCGTGTATGTTTTGTGCCACATTTTCGTGACCCTTTGTCTTTATTTCAAGCTGAATTACTAAAATCTTTTTGCTCTGTGTAATCATATAACAATAATAATATTTTATTCTGAAATACTTACTTTACTTATTAGACAATTAACAAACTGTTTATGTAGGTATGTACTTATTTAATTTGTTATTTAAAAACTCACGCGTACGAACTAAAACATTTGTTGTGATATGAGCGGCAACAGCGCGCCGTGGCGCCGGCCGAACCGAAGGCGGGGCCAAGCTGGCAACAGTATTTTTCTCTACATACCCCAGGAGCGGCGCTCCATATTTTGCTAATTTGTCATACAAAATCTTCTGTTTCACGTGTGAGACTGTGTCGAACATTCTTTTTCACAATCTTTGACTTTGTGTGTACTGAAATTCGTTTCATAGGAGCGCAATTACTAGCGCTCCACTTAGTAACTTTATCTCCACAGTACAACTGTACGGTGTGTGTGTCTGTACGGAATGTTTTAAGTGAAATGCTATTTTAACATAAAGAGTAATAACTTATTATTTAAGGCAAAATCTAATAACATATTGTTTATTAAGTAGATAATTATTTATGGGAGTGCGCTGTAGCAGCGCTTCTGTGTGGAACGAACTCCCTGCAAAGGTTTTCTCCAAGGACTACAGTATGGGGTTAAGTGGTTGAGAAACGACGCGTGAGTTATACCCCTGGTGTTGCAAGCGTCCATAGGCTACGGTGACCGCTTAACATCAGGCGGGCCGTACGCTTGTTTGCCACTTAAGTGGTATTTCAAAAAAAAAATTGGAGTGTGTAAAAACTATTTTTAATTTCAGGAACTGTATGCAAAATATTAAGCTTTAAAAGGCTTATTTTTGTTAGTCAAGTGTCAGGCAAGCTAAACTAATAAAATTACTAGTGATGAGCAAATACGGAACCTTACACTGCGCATGGCCCGACACGCATTTGGCCGTTTTTTTTTTTTAATAGGTAAGCTTTGTATAGGGAGGAATTTAAAATTATCTAGTGGTGGCGCTAGTTGGCATAACTATTATTATTACTCATCAATGTTAATTAAGATAAGGAACCAAGCATTGTCCTCAAAGACAATCATTCCTTGTTAGTGGTCAATAAATGTAAACATTTTTATTTTTGTCGCTTACAAAATGCTTATTACGCAGTAACAATAACACAATACTCATGTTATGCACAGAATAGTCTACGCAGAGGTAATCTGCTGCGACGCGCACCCCTTGTACTGCTGTCACGTGCATTAAGTTGTATACCTATTGCAAATAGTCTTAGACCGTTATCCGTCAGCTCCGTGGCTTAGTGGGTAATGACCCGACTGCTGAATCGAGGGACTTAGGTACGATTCTCGCACAAGATAAACACTTACTTTATTTGTTTGTGTTGAGACTGGCTGTTTTTTATGTGTAATAGATATGTATTTAAAAAAAGTATATATGTATGTATATGTCTTTGTATTCGTTATCTGGTATCCATATGTCAAAAATATTAAATTATCAGACTATTATATTTTAGGATTATTTAAATTACACGTGCACTGTGCTGTGTGTGTTAAAACAAGTCACAGAACTTATTTACTGACAATGAATTGGCCACTAACTCGACAATCGTCCGTCAATTCGTACTGGGCCAACTTGGCGGGATATGGCTCTCTTTAAGGATATGCCTAAGTGCACCTGCTAGGGGCGTGCAATTGCGGAGGCAGCAAACGGATCTCTTTAGGCTTCCTTACTTAAAAGTAAAAAATAAACCCTATTATACCAGTGTCTGTCAGAGGAAAGAACATACGAAAAGAAAATTTTTACCTCTCCAGCACTAAAAGGGTGGTTTTGCTGTTCAAAAACAGTAGGCAAAATCGATTTTTGCTGCGAGCGTCACACAAAGTAATGCAACGTTCGGCTATAACCTTTTGGAATTTCGCGATACTAAAAAAAAACAACGCGTTAATGGGATTAGAAATAAATATATTTGCACCTCTCCATCACCAAAAGGGTGGTTTTGCTGCTCAAAAATAGTGGGCAAAATCGATTTGACAAAGTAATGCAACGTTCGAATATAACCTTTTGGAATTTTGTGATACTGAAAATAAAACAACGCGATGATTGGTTTAGAAACAAATTTATTTTAATGAAAAGCATAACTACATTGCATTTTTTCATTCTTGACGTACTTATTATTTATGGTTAATAATACCTTATAATAATTAATAGCGTTTATTTAAAAAAAAAAATGCTTTGTTTTCGAAAAAGTGTCAAAAAGAAAATTTCTGAACGCTCGTCGTCTAGCGAAACTAATTAGTTATATTACCCTAGATTGATTATCTACGTATAATAATAAACTGCATTTTTTTTTTAAATGCGTGTCTCGAGTTACGAAGATATTTCTTTAACACCAGAAGAGCTGAGACAACAAGTGTCTAATGCTGAACTAAGTTTTTTAGCAGAGAAGTTACCTAAAAAATATGATACGAATTGTTCAATAATGGGCAACTTTCAAAAGGTGCTAATGTAAAAAAGAATTTGCGAGCCAAAAAAATAAATTTTGTTTTTGACACTGTAAATTCTTAATTCGGATCAATATTCGATTAACAGTTTTCGGCAACTTCATGCGCAATTAATTTTTTAACCTTGTTTCTAAATCAGCGAAAATCATTTGGACTTTACTGTGCAATACTTATCAATGCCTCGCCTTAATAGGAATCCTAAAAAATATTTTAATTACTGAAAAACGGTTTTTTTGTAAGTTTGTATCTACGTATAATATTATGTGCTTTACCGTGTCATTTTAACACCATAGACTTGTCATAGGTTTTTCTGTAGTCTATCAAGTAAAATTAAACTTTTACCAGATATACGTAACTACTTGCGTAAGAAGTAGATATGTATTTTGTGTGTTTGTAAGATTTATTTACTAGGACTTTATAAGTCACTAGGAGTTGTATGTGACGTTCGTAACGAGCGTCTTTCCAAAGCAAAGACGTAGTTGGGTTATCTTTTGACTGCATCTATGCTATGAAAGTATTTATTTCTATTGATGATATAGCCATAGATATGGCATGTATAATATATTTTCTTCTAAGACTCTAACCTTCAGGGAGTCATTAACAAAGAGAGATTATTTCTATGTATGTATATTATATTGTATTTCTGAATTCTATAAAGATTTTCTTGCATTTTTACTAGAAATTGATATACAGACGCGAGACGGATTACACATTGTTTATACTCGCACATCTGGAAACAAATGCCTTTATGTTAAACTCACCTTGTACAGTCTAGGAAGGGCCTTCAATAAAGAATTCCACTGAAATAGTTCCTTGCACTTAAAAAAATAATTGCTGTTAACACTCAGGCGATAATAATAATGATCTAATTGACATATTATGTGACAAATACAATTTGCCGGAGGATATACAGTTATCGACGAATACAGTTATCAGTGGACAGACCAAGCAACATAACAGAATAAACCTAAAGCTGATGGGACTTGACGGGTTTTTAGACGCGTATTTAGAAACTTAGAGTGCGAAGTCTCCTTGCTAAGTGACATTACGGTTTGTCAAAGGAAAATAGGGGACCAGGTGTGGCAGCGCGTCTATAAAGAGGACTGTTTCCACCAGAGGAAGATGACGGACTGCTAATGATTAAAAGAGTGGGAATTTTTAATTACCTAGTCCGGCACTGACGAACTCGTACACGTCACAGTCTGTCTCGTAGCGTCACTTTGTTAATGATATATTAAATAATCATTGATATATACACGATGGTCTGCTCATTGGAATCATCCACATAAAACTAGTGTTAATTTGAATAGGAATTAGTTTAGAAGAATTCTAATTTTAAAAGTTGGTAATACAATCAGGCAAATCCGATGACATGTTATAAATCGTGGATATTACACGTACATAGTTTTTCGCAAAATTTTAATTGACGACTTAGTGGCAATTCAGTGTCTTTACTGCGTCACATGAAAGTATTTGAATATAGTTAATGTGTGTGTGGATTTAGGTTAAACAATGCATCTTTAGCTTATCTTAAACAAGTATAATGTTTATTAAATAAAAAAATTCCATCACGACATTAATAAAGGGGTGGTTAGAGGTGTTACGAACTTACGCCCGAAATATCCACGTTTTACCTAGTATTTTATAGGCTTTGCCGTTGGTATATCGTCCCACAAACGTTATAGGTGGTGAGTTTATCACACTGCCGGACACCAACCAGAGTTGAAACAACTTGACTATTGACAATATGGTTGCCCCTTACTGGAAATCAAATCCGGGATTGACATGATTGTCACGTGAATCCAAAGTGCATGTAAATTTGCAACATAATCCGATGACAAGTCGGTCAAAATTGATTTATTCAGCGGATTCAACATGATGTAGCGGTAAATGTATTCCTACCGGAAGACATGCGAAAAAAACATATAAATCGACATCTATACGCAGGTAAAGTCGCAGATAAAAGCTATGCGACAATAAAGTAATACTCATTTGACACGCGCCATAATGAAATAAACCATTAAGGGCTACCTGAACGCCGGCAAACGTGCTCCAACTGGTTTTTTTACAACTAATGAGTATCGAACACCTACGCTGGGGAATTATACTTCACGTACATAATTGCGTCATGGCACTTTGCAGAATCCCCCAATTACACCAATGAAAACATCTATCTACCCTTTTCCATACATTTACATTTAAGTTTGTTTACATAGGTATGAGCTAGCTACAACCGTAACAATATTTAAAACGAGAGGTGTCATGGGACATCCGGTTGGAACAAAATTCTTTTTGCTATATGTTATTTACTACAGCTCCGTGCGTTTATTCGATACGAAAACTAGGGATGTCCTCTACCAAGGTGTAAGCTATAATTTGGCACTTTGACACAAATTTAATTGATATGGATTAGCAGATGGGTTAGCCGACAGATAGTCATACACACAGAGACACTTTTACATTAATAATATTGTAATGTGCCAGAAGTATCAAAAATTACAAAAGATAGAAATATTGTAGTTAGGCATGCCAAAAGAGGGAAAAACACGCACTGCACTACGTGCATGGCTCACAGATCATTCCCTCGAAGTTTGCCGGCTACCTATTCAAAATGTAACATGCAAGGGTGATACGGACCTTCAAAGTAGCTGAAAATTTACCATTTTTTATCCGTTGTTCATTCGTAATGTGAAATTACATTCTGTTTAAGAAGTTTTAAAAAAAAACGAAGTAAGCCGACCAACCACGCAAAATGTGATAAGCAAGGGGGATACAGACCAGGGTGATACAGTACGCTAACTTCAAGGCGTCCCCGGATAGCTAAGGCGACAGAGGGTTAAATTATGTTATTTGTCACAAGTCACAATTTATGAAGAATTATTATTCTAATACCTCTAACAGTATAATATAAATTTGTAATAAAGGCATTATTATTACTATTTAACATAATAATATTTTTTCATTAGCTAGCGCTTCACGCAAAAGCTTTATAAGGGTTATTAATTTTCATCGTAACAGCACTCAAATATGTTTAAAATAAATTTTGCCGATATATGAATGAAGTAATGTCATGACCAAATGAAATATACAATGAAATCGGTAAATAACCATTTTTTACTCACAGCTCACAATGCTTTTTATTTTTATTTTTCCTTCTATATTGTGTTGGAATCTTGCAAGCTTAATTAAACCTGTTAACACCCTTCGATGAAATTTTGCATGCTTACTAAGCTCGGATGACAATACAATATTCCATACTTACTTTGACCAACAACCCCATCCCAGAGTTGTACCAGGGGTACAACCTAGAGGTGTAGGTGAAAAATTTAAAAATCTTCAAAATGGGTATCCGGGGGTTTTGAGGGTCGCAGGTCACGAATTTGATGTTCATTTTGATGTTATCACCTCTTGGCATATGCAGGAAGTGCACCTGAAGGTGGACATTAGGGTGGAAAATTAGGTAAAAATTTAATTACTAATTTATATTGAAGATAATATCGTTCTCTAAGTTCTCATCACCCACTAATGAAACTTGGGCAATAAACTATAAAAATTCAATAAAATTATTACTAAAAAGTATAAAACAAAAAAAAGTAAAAAAAGATTTTTTTAAAAACTTGCTTTTCTTAGAACATTAGAATCATATAAAAATTCAATCTAACTACAAATTGAACTAAAAAGTAAAAAATAATTTTATTTAATATCCACTTAAACTCTAGCACGTCAAATATTCGTGTGCAGCAGCCTTGTTTTTAAATTATATTCATTATGAAAAAATATTTTTTACTTTTTATTACAATTTGTGGTTAGATTGAATTTTTATGATTCTTATGTTCTAAGAAAAGCAAGTTTTTAAAAAAATCTTTTTTTACTTTTATTTAAATAAAAAAGACTACTTAATCGCTTCTTGGTCTAGGAAAAACAAAACATGTTTACTTTTTTTATTACGATGTCGCATATTTCGATTGTAGGAAAGAATTTTTAGGCGTGAACGGTTCTTTATCTATAAGTGCGTTCGTTTTGGGATAAAATGTTACCACGTTTAATACTTTTCACACTTTTGATAACGCCAGTTTTGCCACCGACACCTATCGTTCGTGTAGCTTTGAAACGTTGCTAACAAAATTGTTGGTTGCAAAACGAACGGTTGACATACACACACTACGATAATAACACATACACTACCATAAACAATTAATATGTTTAGGCGTATAGGTTTGACAGATTAACTCTTAAACCCCACCTCCAGACATAGGTCTAAAATTTCTTTTTTCGATAACAGTGACAAAAATAACAGAAATATCGTAAACGAACAATTGACAATTTATTAGAGTTGATACGAAAATTTTGATATTTTTGATACCGATGCTAAAGGAACGGCTGACAGGTGGCAAAAGTAACGAAAATAATGATTATTTATCCGTAAACGAAGGCGCACTTTGTCGAACAAATAATAACCGAAATAATTTTTATTATTTTTTTTTAACTTAAGGCATAAAATAGTCCTAGATTGTTAGTCGTTACCACCACTGCGAAAGACCGATGGTGACTTATCCCATAGTGCTAAATAGAAAGCAGATCTACTGGGAAGTCTCTTTGCCTTAAACTCGAATATGAACGATGAAGGCGCTGTACCACCTACTATACCGTGGTGCGGTAAGACCATGCCGGAAATCTCCATAACACATCGGGAGGTCCGGCGGGCGTTGCTTTCTCTAGACGTTCATAAGTCGAGTGGGCCAGACGGTATACCAGCAGTGGTACGCTGTTTCTACTAAATATCAATGACATGTTGGACATCAACAAAATACATTGCTATGCAGATGACAGTACTGGAGAAGCTTATTACACGGGTCGTGCAAACATCCCTCGTTCCGTTGTGGAGGAAAACCGCGTAGAACTTGTGTCTCAAATCGAGACCACACTGTCCAGACCTGGGGACGGGTAAACTTAGTCCGATTCAACCCTACAAAGACACAAGTCTACGCGTTTACCGCTAAGAAAACCCCATTCACAGTAGTCCCACAATTCCAGAACACTCCCCTCTCCATCTCCAAAAGCATTTTGATCGTTGGTGTTGACATCTCCTGCGATGTTCAGTTCCGAGATCATTAACAAGATAAAAAACTAGGTGTACTCAACAGAGCGAGGCAGTACTTCACGTCGGGGCAGCGGTTGCTGCTTTACAAATCGCAAGTTCGGCCTCATATGGAGTACTGCTGCCATCTCTCGGTTTAACGACGGGCTGTGAGAATTGTCGACAATCCCAAACTCACTTGCCGTATCGAGCCCTTAAGTCTGAGAACGGGCTTTGCCTCTTTGTGTGTGTTCTACCGCTTGTACAATGGGATGTGTTCTGAGGAATTGACCGAAAAAATACTTATACCTTTATCTGTTAATTATCCTCATGACGGCACTAAAATGCGTATCCTCCCTCTACTCCTAGGGACTTATATAATCCTAATACATTAATTTTACAAATAAATACACAAATCTTCATGGAATTAAGAAAAACATGATAAATATAATCTTCCTTCGTTTTAAGAGTCCCCGAAGGTGGAAGTCTTCGAAGACAACACGTCATACTAGTAAATGCCATACCTCTGACTACATAATCAATATAAATAAACTTCTTTATGGCAAAGATGCAGTCAAAAGATTAACCTCGAGCCAGGATTTGAATCTGCAACCCTAAGATTTCGTCTTAAAGTCCTATATTAAAATTTTGTCATTTATTTTTATATGAATAACAAAATTCATAAACTACAAGGCGGTTCTCTTAAGACATAATGTAAAATGTATTCAGATTCAGAATAAATCCAAAGATGGCAGAGTTTTATGCTTTTGACATACGGACGGATAAAATGACAGACATGACGCAAACATAAGAGTCCTATTCTCGCTATGTGGCTACGGAACCCTAAAAACCGTAAGCAACCTCATAAAACTTTCAGGCTGTTCTATGAAATGTTAAAATCTTGCAGACAGCAGCAGGCAAAGCCAAGTGAAAGAAGTATAATGATTGACTAAAATAAATTTGACTCAAAACAAAAACCAGTCATAAATATCCGTAATATGGCACACTTATGTTCGCCAACACCGGTTGTTACGACAAGCGGTAACGAGCCATCGATCTCGATCGTCTGGGCATCGCCAAATGAGCAGCTTTGATGAGTCATAGACACTTAATGTCGCGGTGTGTATAGTTGATAATTTTCCGACAGGCAATAGGTACCAGGTAATACCGTATTGGGAATCCCCCGTACGTAGCCTGACTTACTTACTTAGAGAGAAACTTTCTGTGCTTTACACTTAAGTCAAACATACGTCATTAGAAATACCTAGATTACATGTGCTAAATGAAAGCTAACACAAGTATTTACAACAATATAAAAAAACTAGCTGACCCGTTCAACTTCGTCTTCGCCACATTTATATAATAATTAACTAAAACTATATTATAATGAATGATTTAATCAATACACATTATTGCACACAGTATTAAATATATAAAATTAATATAAAGAAAATGCAGATTGGCGGCCTTAGCGACTTCTACCAAGCAACCTTTTTTTATATTCAAATGCTTTATTTGTCAAAAATAGGATGTCATATCACTTTTTTGAAGTCAATAAACTATAAGTTACTAGTTACTACCGTTCCGTTCGTTTCATAACAATGGCGTTCTGGTGAGAAAAAACGGCGAAAGCAGTCGCTCTTTTATATATATATAATTTAAATCTCGGAAACAGCCCAAACGATTTTCATCAAATTAAGTATACAGGGGGTTTCGGGGACGAAAAATCAATCTAGATAGGTTACATTCATAGAAAACGTCGTTTTATCTGTGTTTTTAGGCAATGATAATCTGAAAAATATGACTCCTCCTGACATCTATTGGTAAGTAGTATATTATTATTTTTACCGACACAGCAACACTAAGCTATGATAGATAATAGATGACGCCATCACGTAAAAAAGACAATATATAATAATAGCAATTAGGTATTTATAAATGACTAAATTAATTGTTTTGAAACTTTTAATAAATCGCAAATAGGTTATACTCTTCGGTGTCCTTTAAGCTGTAAACACAACACAGTACATCTCACATATAAAACACTGGTCCGAAGTTATGTAAAAGAACAAAGTATGAAGTATACGTAGCATCAGTGAAAAGTGGTTATATCAAGTATTTTAGTAACTTTGAATTTACAATAAGTATCAAATTTTAAGTCGATTTGAAAAGTAGAAGTGAAAGAAATTCGAAAGAAGAAAGGCAAGTACAAGTAGAAGAAATTCGAATGAATAAATACAAAAATAAAAAATATTCATGGACATTACACACTTCTTACTGATCTTGTTAATCATTTAACATCATTTTGGTTAATTTATTTGTGCATATTTAATTTTAGCTTTAAAACATGCCTTTATATGTAGGTATTTTAAATACCGTAGGTCGGGTGCACTTTTGGGTTTTTCCGTAAACAAACTGGCGACGTGGTTATATTAAAATAATACACCTTATTTTACAGTAAAATTGTTTGTAATCCCAAATTTTTTTGTGATATAACAACAAATTTTCGGTCTTCAGATGTTTTCTTTTATATGTGCTTCATGGCATAGCTTCTAGGTCAACGGGAAGTACACCATAGCTTTTGATTTATTTGTGTCACATTATGCGACGAAAAAACTGTATATTGGGCATATATTTTTATAACATTGACTTAATTTTTAAAGCTTAATTTTTTACAACTTTAAGTGACCTTAGATTTAGTTTTAATTACGGTCCGCCTGATGGTAAGCGGTCACCGTGGCCAATGGCCTATGGACGCTTGCAACATCAGAAGTATCACTCGCGCGTTGCCGACCCTTCAAAAATCCAATAACTTCTTTTTTGAAGAACCCCACCCTGTAGTCCTTAGAGAAAACCTTGGCAGGGAGCTTATTCCAAAACCCAAGCTTTCGCGGGAGGAAGTTTCTCTGAAACCGCACTGCACGCGTACATTTCGGTTCTAAAGTGTGAAAATGAATTCCCTGTCGATGGCGAGCGGTGCGATGGTAAAAAATAGGCGTGGGCATCATTTCGAACAATTGCTTTTGAGGTACGGAACCCTAAAAATGAATTTCCATAAACCTGAATCTGGTGCAATGCAAGAATACAACGACAAAATCTCAAATCAAAATTGATGTTAGTCAAAAGCTTAAAGTTTTTATATGCAATAAACTAAGCGGTAAACATTTTTTTCACGAATCCCATTTTGTGACGTTTGTATGTTGGATTGAATAAGTGTTTATAAACCTATCTATCTCGTTTAGAATTTTCTTGCGAGTTATAAAATCACGTATTCTAAAAATTGGACAAATCTTTCCACGAAAGTTATTTTGAACGAAATTGGTTAACAAGTTTTTCAGATAAGCGCAATAACTTTAACTCCAGTATGACCAAGACTTTAAGTAAAAAATATTTAGCTGAACCGACAACACAGTTCAGAATGTTAATAAGGAGAGCCGACACCTCATAAAAGGGTAAAGAAGAAGAAGAAGGAACCCTAACTCAATGTGTGTATCTGCGACATGCTCTTGGTTTTTTAATTACTAGAGGCCTCATACGTCACTTTGTTCCTACTGACCAGACAACATTAGTAGTATACAAAGTAGACTAAAAGTAGTTTATTTGAACCCGGCAATGCGGTATATGAGATATGTATCTTTTCATTGATGTCAGAATTTTAAAGATCATAAGCGATAATAACCGCTATGTGTAAAGTCAAATAAGGAACCGTTTATTAACCTTGAACTCAAAAGGTCACATGGTATAGAATCACGATAAAAATATGAAGGCCGCTACCTGTCATGGAGTTAAACAAGGAAAACAAAACATTTCAAAACCCATCGTCATGGGTATCAAAGTAAACCGCCTTAAATATGCGAAGCTGAAAATTACTTATACATTTTACCGATTCCTAATTGTTTCCTAATTGGGAATGACGGCATGGCAACACTAGGAGTATCTTGCACGTTGCCGAACCCTTCAAAATATATTCTTCCTCCATCGACAAAACCAAATTATTTAAGAATTTCAGCACTAACATACATATATAGTGTTTAAATCGTTTAAAGAAATTTGTTTATAGTGTTTTATTTCTATCAATAATACATATTATTAATTTCTAATACGGTTTTGGAGTTTTTCTTGTTTGCCTACCGGCAACACTATCACGTATCTTTTTCAAATGTTAGCCAACGAACGTACTGCTATAATATTCTAAGTAACTTATATGTCTAAACAAAATTCGCCAGGTAAGCCTGTAAAGGAAAAAATAATAAGGTTGTACGTAGCAATAAGTTGTAGGTTACATAATTATCTGTCCTTGACTACAAAACAAAAGGATACAACATCTCCGGTCGCAAAAAATTGGAACAAATTCCTAATTATGCATCAAGTTTCTAGAATATAACTGGGTAACAGCAGCAATAAAAAATTTAAGTTTTAGTGGGGTACAGTTTTTTTACAACAACAGTGTCCGCTTGAGGTCAGTCCCCCACAAAAGCATAATAGTTAGTACTAAGTATGTACAGTTTTTTTCTTTAAAAACGTAAGACAAAGCAAACTGATTAAAGCAGTCGGGTCGGGTAAATACTTTTGTACTCAAGAACGCTATAAAAAGTTCAAATAACGCTTGAAACAAGAACGCAGGAAAGACGACGATACTGGGTTGCAAATTAGAAAAAACACTTTTCTGAACATTAGGTTCCACATATATAGAGCGCATTTCCTAGCCAGATATGAAAAAAAAAACAGTCGCCAAAGTGTGATAGAGATGAAGCAAAACCGTGGTGTCTTTTGTCTCTTTCTAACTTGTTTTAAAAACAACAAACAAACTGTCGAGTTTGAAAGAGACTAGAGAATCGCTTTGTATCTTTCTAAAGTGTGGCCAATTGTGAGGCTATTGCTTAGTCCATAGGACAGATTAAGTACAGAGCTTGAAGTCTATAGTAAATTCCTATAGGTACTAATTTTTTCGCATGGCTCGTATTAAGATAAACACGCAAATAGTAAAAGAATAATTTGTCGACCGACCGCGCTGCCAAAGCCGCCAGGGGCGCTGGACTTAAAAAAAAAATAATCAAAAAGAAATGGGGTATCATGTTTTCCAGCTTATTTCATTTAATTTAATTCTGTAATTAAAATTCTTTTCCTCGATTGCGTTTTTGAGTAAAGCCCACCGTGAGGCTGGCTGCATTCGTATTATTGACGGACTCACTTCCTTTAAACTTTACTCATCCAGCAAAGGCTTTATTCATCAGCCAGTAATGTACTATTAATAGTACCATAATATATAATGTTTTTTTTTCATGAACCTCTGACAGTAAAACGCTTAATGCGCAGTTTATTATCTCTCACAGCCTATTTTTTTTAAATACAAAATTTTCAAACTATAATTAATGCTACTAAGTACATAATGCGACAAACAGTGGGTATTATTTTGAAGTCATAATTAGTGACTCGGGATTAAAACAATCTGTACAAGTTACATGTCAATATATCTGACATGTGGGCATTTACCTATACCGTGAGACAGGTATAAGTTTAAAGTCATTAACCGTAAGAAAGCGCTGTGTAGAACCTTCCTTGTCTTACAGGAACCGGGTTTTTGATTCCGACCTAAAAAAAAGCTGCCAGAAATGAGGACTGCGGAAAATGTCGCAGTGGTAGAGCATCTGCACTAAATACCAATAGGATCTGCGCTCAAATTCTGGCTCTGGCTTGCATTATTTTTGCTGTGCATCTGCCTGTTAGTGTGCGGCGGTCACCGTTCGGTCCTTGAGTTTTGGTACAAAGCAGTTATTTATTAAATTATATTATTTTATTATAAATAGGATTTGCACATATGATTTTTTTTTGTGTTCTTATAAAGAATCTGGAATAGGTTAGCAATAGCATGCACCAGCTAAGAAGGCAGAAGTTTTAAAAAAAATTAAGACAAAAAAAAGGTTTTTACTCATAGCAAACAAACCGCTGTGTTAATATGTCTTAAATACACACACACACAGAGACAGAGAGAGAGAGAGAGGTAAATGTGAAAATGGTCGCAAATGATTTTCCAGATCTCAAAACGTAAAGAAAACAAAAATTCGGCAATGTCGTAAAGAAAAGAAAATGTTTAACAACTCTTGCATTGCACGCATTTGATATTAATATGTTTTTGTAAGATTCTTGCCTATGTTTACATTCTTAAGACTTATCCATTTTAATATATTTGAATACGAAAAGAAGTGAATTCGTTTCTTTGATTTTCCTTCACGTCACATCGGAGCTGATATTTATCACAAACGTTAGTTGAAGCAACACAGAAAGACATGAAGAAAATTCAAAAGTTCCCATAGGAATTTTTAAACAAACACCACAACGTGAGACCATTACTTGCTGGAGCAAACTTCCTTACAAATCAAGGAGTTAGGTAATCCATAGAAATCTCACGGAGATAACCTTACTTGCCGCGGGCAAAAGCGTTATAGATAATACGTAAAAGTGAGAATACACTATCAAGGCATCACTGAGTGCGAGTGAATTAACATTGTCAATTTTATTTATTGCTCGCTACGTCTTACATACATATACATATTTCCACCTGTGATGATAGGTGATAGATCAACTTTGGGTCTATGTATTATTATCACTATACGCATTAAGTTACTGTTTCGTAAACGTAAAATAAGATTTTTACGATATCTAAAATACTGAATCGATTTTATTCTAAAAAAGGTTTCACCCCTCAGTTCACTGATGTAGAGCTACCCTTAAATATTTTTTATCATATTTTATTCGAGTAACATATATCTATGGTGTTCACAAAAAATCTACCCAAAGACGGAGGAATTATAAGGCTGTGTCATACAGACGGACATAACGAATTTATAAGGGTACGGTTTTTGCTTAAAATGGATGGAAAAATTTCAATAATTAGCACTCCAAATCTTGTACTATCCGCATCCAATGATGGATTCAAGACCAAAAAATGGCAAAACACTTGTGCCCGTTTTTTTATACTGTTTATACTTTGTGCCATACATACTTTATTTGGTATTAAAAGATAAATAACTTTTGTGAAAATTAAACCCTTTTATTTAATTTCTCTTTGTGGTGAGTAGTTACAATAATATCTTCAAGTTTTGAGACCTTAGGAATCATTTGCGACTATTTTCACAGTTATTTCTATATAGACATACAAGACTCATTAGTTATAAAAGACTTAAGTTTGCATTTTTTGGGATTGCATAAGTAAAAACCTATTTCCCGATTTGCTTTACAGATACCCCTTCACCCGGAATCGAACTGATTATTATTTTTCAGAAACAGTGAACCAGCAGTTTGTCTTTTCAATAAAGGACATTTTGTTTAAACTGAAAATCATATTTTTTCTCGACTCAATTATTTTGATGGCCGTAGTATTTTGGGATTGAAATTCCGTAGGATTTTTCGTATGAAATTCAGTGTCATGCTGCGATGCGGATGATAAAGGTAATTAATTACCTTAATCTGAAAATTTAATTTTAAATGTGAATACTTTTTTACACTTAAACATTTTTTTCTATACCAATTTATAACCAACCAATTATAACAGAATTCTAAGATAACTTGTAATTATGTTTACATATATGTATGTAAACAATTATTATATATAGAAAAACAATAAAATAACCGGAGTAGCCATTGCACTTAAATAAAAATGACGTTAAATAGCATTATTAACTTAAAACAATCTACAACACGTAGTTTACAATCAGTTACCGTTTAATTACTTAATTATACGTTAGTACGTACAAAAAATCTAGTTATAAGGTTATTAAGAATTAACAGGCAAAATCTACAATTTCGCAACATATTGAATTCATATGTGCTAGGGTTGACGTGGTGTTGGGAAGGTCAGGAACCGTCAACAGGACCAGATGATGAAGGCTTGGGCGGCAGGAGCCGAGAGCGCGCGAGGTACCCAACGCGCGTGACGCATGCGCGTCGCTGTACCGACACGGGGAGGGAGCGCGCTTACACTATTTAAACTGTCCATACGAACGGTCATCATGCATTAGTCTGTTTGCAACCGCAAAGTCAGTTAGCTACTGTAATACGAGAGCTAAAGTCGGAGACAGACAGGCACCTGCCAGTGGTCAAGACAAAGCTTCGCAGACAAAAGCTAACTTGCGCAGTGATACCTTCAGAGTTCTACCGATCCCAGTGGAGTGTCGTAGAAGCCATGGCTGTCGCTGCTGCCCAGAAGAACCGTGAGATGTTCGCAATCAAGAAATCCTACAGTATAGAGGTAAGCTAGCCTTTATCTTCACCAGGGTAGTCCGCTTATGGCCTGTTACAAGCCAAAAGTAAAGTTATACAATTTAATTTTTAACTAATTTGGGCGGACACTTGAACAGGATTTGGCATAATAAAACTTTTATGATTTATGGTCTTACCAGAATTGTGAAAATATTTTTAATTAATTCAATTTAAAAATATAATAATATTTTCACAGAATTATAAAAAGATATTCATAGTAAAAAATGTAATTCAATTAAAAGATCCGCCTATAAAGTTAACTTTGCACTAATTATTTAAACACAAAAATTGGCTTTCAAAAATATTTTCCTTCTAATTTATATGTACTGTATGTAGAATATACTAATTTTACTTAGTTATTTGTATTTATTACTTTAAGCGTATATAAAAAATTCTACCGAGCCAGTTGCAAAGGTAAAAATAGTCAAAGGTGACGCATCGAAAATAAAAACAAAAATGTAGAGAATTATACAAAACGTAATTAAGAAAAAAACGTAAATCACGTCAAGTCAGTCCTCCTGTCCGTGACCTCGACACGTAACAAGCAGATCGTAAGTTACATGTCAAACTTATGCATGACCTCGCCACTAAATGCACTTCAAACACTACGTGACCCGGCTGTCCAATTTTAAAATGTCACGCATATACATAAAAATAAGACACTAATAAAACTGTTCTTCTCGAAAACCCATTAATTTGCCATTAAATATGTGTGACTCGAAATCCTTATACCGTATATGCGAATAAACTCATAGAAATATGTAAGTGCACTCGTGACAAGCTAGAAAAATATTGGTCTATAAAAATCATACACCTATTTATAATCACAATGAATATACTTACAATAGAGAGTATAAACTTTGTAACTAACCTATTCATGAGACTAACAAAAGTCCATAAAGTAAATTTTATTTACCGAATAATAAAATGCCGTGTGAAAATGATGAAGAATTTAAAGTTGAAGTTATGAAACGTATATTCTTAACTTCTCTGTCAAATCACAAAACAAATAGTTCATCAATATTTAAAGTATATCCAAATATTTTTTTTTTAATATTAATTCGTATATTTTTTTTTATATAAACGACATAACACTTAATATCGCGAACTATAGACATTTCAAATCGTTATTTAGTATTATAGTCGCAAAACGCAAATTCATCCATAAAATACCAGTGAGTTATTGATAGTAATCAGCAAAAACTTTAGTTATGAACTATTCACTGGCAATTATTGAATGAATATTCATTTTGCGACAATGATAAATAGCAATAGGTACGTATTCAAAATAGTAAAATGTTAATAGTTATAGATATTAAGGGCAACAAAGGTTGTATGGGATTTAAAGAGTTTGTGAATTTTTTTTAATCAAAATACCTTTATGACATCTTTAGTTTAAAATGCAACACTTAATCCCCTAAACACGTGCACAATAAGCTTTATAGGTAAACTATAAATTTGGAAGTTAGCTCCCAGGACCTACTTTAAAAAATCCAAAACGCTTTCACGTCGTAAGAATAATTACATGTCAGATTACACAATTAGTACGCAACTGTAATTATGATTACACTTAAAATGAGACTACAAGCTCATTTTGCACTTGTATTTCGTTATCCGTACCATTAAAATGTTTTTAAAAGCTGATGTTACGTGGTACGTTCTGTTTCTGTGCGTAAAGACAATAGGAAAACATCTCAGAGAAATATTTCCAAGTGCCATGGACATCGTGTGAATAACTTTGTTAAAGTAAATGCTCAGAGTAATACCTATAGCAGTATTATAACTAGCCTTTTTTTAATATAATCTGAATCAATGTTTTTAATATATACATATAGCGTTAAAATTTTATCAACTCAATCAACTATAAAATAAAAACCTGTGCAATCGATTTGTTAAACATCAATTTCTAGTGCTTAATCTCTCATAGTCTAGATTGTACTCTTAAGTAGAATAAAAGAGACCAAAATTATAGTCAAATCCACAATATTTTCCTAAATCACATTGTCTACATAAAAACCCACTCACCACCATACTGTCTTTTCCATAAAAAAATTCCGCTAGTAATTAGTTTCATCATTGTCTCCTACTGTATTAATTACTATTGTAAATATTCAAGGCAACGTAATCATTACATAATGTTTACGTTTTTTTCTACAATCATGTCTTTGTTAGCAGTATTTTTTCTCTTTTTTCTCTCGCAAAACCGTACGAAATACGTTTCCAAAGCAAACGCGAAATTTTAATTGCGAATTTTTTGTGTAACATACATACTCAATTTCCCTAAAAATGTGATGATAATATAATATTTATATCTCTGGTTCCACTTAAATGTAAACTACGTACTGCGATGCGATTATTTTTTTTTAACTACGTTGCTTTGCGTGAAGTCCATGTCATAGAATAAATTAAAGTTTGTTATAACGGACTAAATGACTGTATTTCCTTGACCAAGGAAGGTCGGAATGCAAGCCAGGTGCGCGCTTGCCGATTTAACTACAACAAAGATCTTAAATCTCTTACTTGCACGTGGATACATGACTCTCACAATGGATTCATAACCAGTAAGTAAAATTAAAAAAAAAACCCATAACCAAGAAATTATTTAGTCGACTTAAACGCATGATCATCGATTACACCTGTCAATCAACCAATTAGAAAAATTAGATAAGTAATGATATAACTAGTTAATCATTTACTAGTTACATAATAGATATTATTATACCTACACAAATAAATGACAACGAAAAACGAAAACAAATATTGCTTAAATAAATGTGAAAATTTGTTAACAGTCATTTTGTAAAAATAAAAAAAAAATTGACTTAAAAAAATTTGCTACTTATATTAATCAGTTATCGAAAAAGAAACAAAGCTGCTCAAGTTTTACATTATTAATTTTCATTTTTCTATGTTTTTTTATTGATCAATTTATAATAATATCCCATAAGCATATTTAACTAATTTTAACAATTTTTCCATCAAAGTACATTTTAAGTTTCAGTTACGCAAATAGCACTATGCCTAAATGACTTAATCAACGTTCGTAAATTAATTCGAGGTTTTTACACAAAACCTTTCCAATTATTGAGTAGTAACGGTATATTCTTAATCGTTTGATGGATGCTTATATACTAATGTACCTGCTAAAGACACTTGCCGTATTTCTTAAGTCCTTATTTATAAACAAATTTATTGATATCTCAATGCTATTGCTCGATGTATATGATCACATACAGACTGTAAGTTAATTAATAAGCATGTGCAAATT
Organism: Apoda limacodes; assembly: GCA_946406115.1. Classification (NCBI taxonomy): domain Eukaryota; kingdom Metazoa; phylum Arthropoda; class Insecta; order Lepidoptera; family Limacodidae; genus Apoda; species Apoda limacodes. Next base: position 25,104,698 of record OX291540.1, read on the forward strand.
TATCAGGCCGATTTCTATTTCGCCATCCCACAAGGCTTGTTTTGCTTCAAATTCTACAGCATAACATAATAAAAAAGAATAATCTGTGCTTATTTTGAAGTTTACTCTAAGTTCTTAATATCATAAATGAGCTTATAATACACCGAAGTTTATTTGACATGACTTATCAATTTGTATGTTCTGCTCTTTGTTCTACTTTTGTGCTTGAGAAAATGTGTCGTAAAACAATCGATATTGGAAAATGTGTTCAAGTTTATTATCCTATCTAACGTTCCTTTTTTTTATTGATAAACGAGTAATTTAAAAATACATGTAATATTAAAATTCACATTCTAATACTTCCCTAAGTACCTTCAGTGAATGAAAACAAGTTAGCGAACATTTACAAAATAAACTCTGATTAATACAATTCTTAACTCTGTTACATAAATTTATACGTATTCGTAGTAGTTACAAAGATGTTAAATACATGTTAAAGTACGCATAATATCAATTTCAAGTACAGAAATTTAAATGGCATAGCATAGAGAATCAAATCGGTGATAAAAATATCAATCACGAATCAATCAAACTGCGAGCTATGACTTTGATGTGTGGAGTAGCGTCGAGGATGGAGGTAAGCCGACAACGGTGTGTAAGGCTCGACTAATTAGCTGGCGGTCGATTGGAGCGGTGAAGTGGTCACTTGAACACCAAGGCTATCAACCGGATTCCTGTCCGCTCCAGTTAGGCGGACCTCAACAATACGCTGGATCATGTTACCGTTTCCGCAATTTTAAACTGACCACTAGCAATAAAAAAATACAACCATATTTGATTTTGCATACCGGAAAAAAATAATATTTATAACCTATTATAAAACTGGAAAACTTAAACAGCGATTAAGAGGACCTAAACGTTGATTAAGAGGACATAAACGTTGATTAAGTTTTCAAGGTCGTGCATGTCACTGATGCATATTATAACATTGGCAGGTGCATTTCAGGTCGGTAACAATCGCGAGTGATTAGTGCAACCCTTGACATAGTTAGGCACTCTAGTGGAAAATGCTAGGTCTCCGCCGCCGTCTCCCTGCGCGCTTGGCCACAGTCGACAAACTTAAGATACAATCAAGCATTAACAACAATTTCATTATAATCTGATACTTTTTTTAAACTTAATAATTTCTTAAGTAGGTGTTAACTATGAGTTGCCGCAACAATATTTTTTTAACATGTGTAATTGTGCAAATTTGTTATACTTATCATCGCAAATACAGAGGGGTGTATTTCTTTGCTAAACTAAATTGTTATATTTGTCACACGAAACTACTTGGTTCAATTTTCTATAACCTCACATATCTTACAAAGGTTTTGAAGCCGTAAGAATGCTTAAACGTAAAATGACCCGAACATTTTTCCTGTACTTATAAAAACAGAACCATGCGCAAATTAAGTAACAGGAAAACGGATTTCAATTAAGATTTGCTATCGTAGTTTAGTTAAGGTGAGTAGTTTATTAATTTTGGAATTACATTTCAACAGGATATGCTGTTTAGTTGGATTTTAAGTAGTTTAGTTTAACCGAATTAAACCAGGGTTAGTTAAAAGCTTGAATGTTCGTTATCGTAACAAAATCAATATGCGTTTAAATGCACTAACTAACATTAAAGCAAAAGTACTTAGGCAAAATATAATTTGTTTAAGAGGCCGTACTACGTGAAAGAAAACATGAGTAAAAACAAGGATGACGCGATATGTAACTGACCACGCGTGAGTAGTAGTAGTAGTTAATGAACATCATTGTTATCAAAAAATTGCATTTTGTAAGCGTTTGAAGCACTATAACGGCTTTCCTTTAGCAATGCATACAAATTGATAACTCATGTCAAATAAACTTCGGTGTATTATAAGCTCATGTTTAGCAGGGTTTATAAAAAAATAAGATATTTTTGAACCATATTCCGAAGAATACAGTCATTAAATTTTAGTCACATCTTATTAGCGGATCCAGAGAAATCTTGCCAAAAAATTATAATTTAGGTATTACATATATCCTTTTAAATAAAAAAATGATGCGTGTTTAAAACATATTTAAAAATATTTTGTTAACAATTTGTTCAAAATTATAACTAAGATATTTTATGTGTACTTCTATAGTATTTAATTTAATCAAAATTAAATTCACACCAAAATCCAATATTCGAATCAAATGCGTTGTGTTATTATTATTATTATTGTATCATTAGTACTAGGTACTAATTCTTTAAAGACAAAAAAACGAAAGTAAAAAGTGACCTTGTATAAAACAATAAAACAAATGACTCAAAACTGCTAAACAAATACTTAATAACAATTAAATGTAATATTTTTTATTGTTCCTATATCAGTCCTTGCTGTGACATGTACAAGTATTAAGTGTCTGGTAACTTTCATAGCTCTGAACAGTAGTTGCTAATTGGTTCCTTTCGGAGGCACTGAATCATAAATTCCCCTATTCCTTTGTGAGCTTTCTGCTACGAGGAGGTGCTTCCGTCGGGGTGGGTGGCAGTAATGGACCACTTTTCCCCCGTCCGACCACGCAGGAAATAAGCTTAGGAACTCGGTAAAAGCAAATCCTACTTACTTTCATATGAAATATAATGCTATGTGACCGCTTTATATTTATGAGGATTTAGAAGATCAACGGGTTTTTTTGTCTTTTCTTGCCAGTTGGGTAAATTATTGTATCATAGAAAATAATTTATAGTACAAGCTTGTTTAAAGTTAGTTTTCATATGAAAAAATAGTTTCAATATCCTGCTGTCAGTGTCACGTGATTGCTTTTACAAGCAATTGCGCGTTAAAAAAAACAGGTCCTACGTCAAAGATTTTTTTTCACGAAGAACCTGTTTTATGGTATTATTTTCAGTCATTCGGGTTTTTTATTTGTTCGACTAAAATTTCTTTATACATATTTTATTTAAAATTTAATTCAAATTTGCTTTGATGGCTCATAGGATACCTACGATAACTGATTTTGAAATACTGTTTGCCTAGTAGTTTTAATATTTTAGGGTTCCATGACGTAATGAAGTTGGGAAAAAAATAAGTTTTTATTTTTGGTGGGATATTATTGGATAGGTTTTTAAGTATGCATTTAGGGGTTTTTAGTAAATTTTTCTCTTAGGTCCAAAATTTGTGTCCACGGGGGGAGGGTTTTTGTTACTTCTTACCTCGCTAAATTACTACGCAAATTGGAATGCGCAAAATGATTTTTTTTGTAACTATTGAGACCAAACGTTTTAGGACAAATCACATTATACCTTTTTTTCTAAAATCGGTTTATCCAAACTCGATAGATACCAACTTCATACGATCGAGATTTTTCTTTAACATATATAAAATATTTATAATTTTTCCGGCGTTATGCATAAAACGTCATTTTATTTGTCGGATAACATGAACGGAAGAAAACTAAAACAATTATTAATTAAATCATCAACATCATCAAATCAAGATATCTAAATTCAATACAATAAGAATAAAAGAACAAGACTATAAATAAAGTAGAAACAATAAAATCATTATACGTAATAAAATTGTAGATACCAGTCTACTGAACTAATAACGCAATAAAATTGGCGAGAATAATCAATCTAGTTTATTGAAGGTTAGTTATAATACTACAAGTTTAATGTATATTGAATAAATATTAATTGTAGCTTACGTTATAAACATGCATTGAATGTAAATAACAATGATAACTCAATTCATTAAATAAACATTTGGGCCAGTTTAAAAAAAAATAAAACATTTATCAAGAAAGACTTAAGAAAATTTAACTCATAATTTGTATAGAATAGATAAAGAATCGGAATTGTGAGGTGAGTTCGCTTAAATGATAGATAGTAAATGTTCTTGCTACAATTGCAAATTTTTGTTAAAACATATTAATTATATTTAATCTACGATTGCTTAATAATTTGTATTCGTAAGTTAAACAAGAAGTGGATAGTGTATCTTTGTTACATTTTGCACATTAAACTGGCGTGAAGAATAAACTGTTAGAAGTTTATGAGAGATACGTACTATCTATGTCGCTAGTAAAGTTGTTTAAAATAGCTGTTTAAAAAGAAAGGTGTATAAAAAAGTTTTAGACAAATCCATTTGCATTTCATTGTAAATTAAGGTCAAGGCCAAACTTATTTTGAAACTAGTAACATTATTTCGAGAAAAATTACTTTAAACAGATGAGAATGAGCGTGAGAGTGAAATCAAACTTGAACAATAGATGAAATATTTATATGAGAAGTTCTCGCCGATTGACGGTATAAGATAATTTAATGTAGTGTTATTACAACATAAAAACTCTGATAACTTAACAGAAGAAAAAAACTATTAAGTACACAATATTTTTTCATAAAATATAGGAATTAAGAATTTGTGAATGTGTGTAACTACCAATAAAACTTTTCATTTTTGTTACAGAACGGCTACCCATCCCGTCGGCGTTCTCTAGTAGATGATGCACGTTTCGAAACCCTGGTCGTGAAACAGACCAAACAAAGTGTGCTGGAAGAGGCACGGGCACGAGCCAATGGTAGGTCATGTTGGTGAAAACACTTTACTATTCTATAGTACTCAATGTCAGCTGGCCGTAGGTCACAGTATCACAAGTTAGATAAGGGTGCTTTGCTTTTTTTCTTTCTTTTTATAGAACCAGTGTCATTTGTTTGCTAGTAGGTACTCATTTTAACGGCCATCCTCTATGACCCTGGTCTATATTGTTAATCTTACACTTGTCATTTCTTAAACCGGTAAAGACCTGTAATAAAATCAAATGAACCTATTTTTCTTGCAATTTATTATTTTTATCTTATTTATAGGTTTATTATTCTTTTGTTAATTTTATTTCTTTTTTTATAATTAAGATTCTAGTGTGGATCCGGAACTTATTCAAAACGATGAATACTATGGCAATGGAGATAACACCCCAACTGTAGAAGAAAGTATCAACTTTGATTTAACTAAGAATGGCAAACTTGGTAATTTTTATTTTATGTTTTTATTTGTTTTTTTCTTTTTTTTTTTTTTTTTTTTGTTTATTTTTTTTTTTTTTTTTTTAGCCGATACTGACGTTGGTGATGATGGAGGAAAATCAGATGGAGGTTAGTAGATTAAAAATATCTGGTAGTGAAAAGAAACACTAAGAAAGTAATTTTAAAATTCGTATTTATAGGTTGGAAGCAAAGCTTAACGAAAAATATTGAATATTTCAAAAACTAAATGACAAGCGTTTGAAAATTCGTACGGGACTTTTTTATTTTCAAGAATAAAGAAGAGAGGGGGGAAGACTTGGTTTTTGGTACAGGGTACAGAAAATAACATTCAATATAATAACTAGTTAATCAATAAAAATCCGATGGCGATATCTGAATTCTTGTGCAAAAAATTATAATTAGTCTGCAAAGTCATTAACTCTAAATATTTAAACCCATCGATAAATTAACTTGTAAAAATACTTAGGTACTACTCTATAAATAGCACGTATTGATAAAGACATTCGACTTAATTAGTCGATAAAGCATTCATTTGTACCTGAAATAAAATAACTTGTTACAGATTATACTCTGACTGAGGAGGAAGTAATTCTACAGAATGCTGCCAGTGAATCACCCGAGGCAGAACAAGTGATTCAACAAGCAGCTCTTTTGCTTCGTATGCGAGACGGCATGGGTTCACTTGCAAGGATCCTCAAGACTGTTGACAATTACAAAGGTTGCGTTCAACACTTAGAAACCCGTCCTTCTCAAGCTTCCGGAGTTCAGTTCGATGCCCTCGTTAAAGTCAGCATGACCCGTATCAACTTACTGCAACTTATCAGATCGCTCAGGCAGTCAACTGCTTTTGCTGGTGTTGATCTTATGTCAGAGAATAACGTTTCCTCCAAAACACCGTGGTTTCCATGCCACGCTTCGGATCTTGACAACTGCAACCATCTAATGACCAAATACGAGCCAGAACTGGACATGAACCATCCTGGATTTGCCGACAAAGTTTACAGAGAGCGTAGGAAAGAAATCGCAGAAATAGCCTTTGGATATAAATATGGTGATCCTATCCCATCCATTGTGTACACAGAAGTCGAGAATGGTACCTGGAAGCGAGTGTTCAATACAGTTCTTGACCTGATGCCTAAACACGCCTGCAAAGAATACAAAGCTGCATTTGCGAAACTGCAGGCAGCAGATATTTTTGTACCGTCCCGGATTCCTCAATTAGAAGACGTCAGTACCTTCCTCCGCCAACATACTGGTTTCACATTACGCCCTGCTGCTGGACTACTAACAGCTCGTGACTTCCTTGCTTCTCTTGCCTTCAGAGTCTTTCAATCAACCCAGTATGTACGTCACTCCAATTCGCCGTTCCACACTCCTGAACCGTAAGTACTAACAAATCCTATCTGACTTATTTCTATTTTTGTAAAAAATATACTAAGCTACGACCCTCAAAACTGCAACAAAACATTTATACAGTTAGTGCTTTATTCGTTTACCTTCCGGATATAATAATTAGGCTTAGAATTGATAATTACACGACAACTACCTTGACTTGATTTACGGAAATATTACGCACAAAGACCTCGTTAGAGTTATGTAAATTGTATATCACACCTCGGGCCAATTAATCTCGTACTTGCATATATGTGTCAAACAGTAAACGGTCTGGTGGGTGTTTAGGTACGATCAGGCAGTAGATACTATGAAGCAATTTTAGTTAGTAAGTGAAGCGGCGGATCGATTATACGAAAGCGTAATGCAGTTAAAAGTCTTGCTTAACTCACTTCTAAGGGTATTTTAGCATGCAGCGTAAACAAACTTTTGATGAAATTAAATAATTTTGGCTGATAGGTAAACGTCACTTAAGAGTTACATTGTGAGTAACTTTCTGTTAAGTTTGCAATAAGCCATACGATAATTAAGATAATTAAGACGATAATAAAACTTTTAATTTTATTTCAGTGACTGCATTCATGAGCTACTAGGCCACATTCCTCTGCTCGCCGATCCCAGTTTTGCCCAGTTCTCTCAAGAAATCGGTCTTGCATCACTTGGCGCTTCGGATGCTGAAATTGAAAAGCTTTCAACTGTAAGTAAAATAACTATGATAATATATTTATTTCACACACATTTACACATTTACATTCTTATCACTATATTTTTACTGTTTTTATTTATTACATTACATAACTGAAATCGCAATTTTTGCAAAGCGAATTTGTTTTGATTCATATTTTAGGTCTATGTCAGTTGCGAATGATATATTTTTATGTATTATTTCTATACTATTTAGGTGGACTGAAGATGTGCAAATAAGAACTATTATTTAACCCTTGTCTATAGGTGTACTGGTTTACGGTGGAATTTGGATTGTGTAAGGAGAACCAACAGCTTAAAGCTTATGGTGCGGCACTTCTGTCCTCAATCGGAGAGCTTCTCCACGCCCTCAGCGACAAACCAGAGCTGAGGCCGTTTGAACCGGCTTCAACTTCAGTGCAGCCCTACCAGGACCAGGAATACCAACCTATCTACTACGTTGCTGAAAGCTTCGAAGATGCCAAAGAAAAATTTAGGTAATAAACGTCACAATAACCTATCATACATTATTTATTTGGTATCTTGTCATGTATCGGATGGATGTCACAGCAAGGCAACCAATCTTAAAACCGATATTATATGCTCCATCATAAATTCATAAATCAAAATAACCAACATCATCTTTCTTTGTGTTTTTATTGCATTGATTTTCATAAGTCCCTTTTGATTGACAGACGCTGGGTTTCAACGATGTCAAGACCTTTCGAAGTGCGTTTTAATCCTCACACTGAACGAGTGGAAATCCTAGACACCGTCGACAAACTGGAGACTCTTATCTGGCAGCTCAACACCGAAATGCTACATCTCACCAACGCTATCAAGAAGCTCAAGGGCTCTCATTTCGAGTGATCATCCCAAATTTAGTACCTAACCATCAATCTGTGCACGCTGAGATGCGGCACACTGTATAGCTAGTGATACAGTAGTTATAAGATTTGTTGACGTATTTGATGCGTGTGTGTGAACGAAAACCATCGGATGGTGTTATGTTGAATTACTTTTTATATGTACCTTATTGTATTATTTATTTTGCCTAGCCCATTGACCGGGCCATTGAAACTGCGCGGAGCTTCTGATTGCCCATTTAAGAAGGCCGTCGCAGTTTCGCGTCCTATACAAATTATTAGTTGTAATATAATTTAAAGAAAATAAAAAAGTTAATTAAAGAATGGAGCATCCAAATAGATAAAAAAATCAAACAGAAAATACATGTGTTTGAGCGCATTGAGTTGTTTTATTTTTACCTTTGTGTACTAAGTAAGTTTTTTACTTTTTATTATTTGCACACTACTCTTTAAATGGTATACTAAAGATTTCTCCATTAAAAAGATGGAATAAAAAAACGACCATGGAATATGTCATCGAAATACAAGAAACGGAAATAAAGATATTTAATAAAATAGTTTAAAAAAAACAGCCAGTACGAGCAGTGTAGGGTTCCGTAGTTGCTCGTCACAAGTATTTTTTATATGGTTGACTATATATTACTCGTTCTTCTAAAGCGTACTCAGCCGTGATAGTTTTCCTTTTAAATTCGCTGTGTAGGTACTACTGCAGTGATTTTTTACATATCTAAAAACAACCACGTAGCTGTCCAACACTTGTTAACAAATATTACCATTTTAAAGCTTAATATTTCGCAAACGGATCCCCGAATCGCAAAATGGTTTTTACATAACGGCAGTACTTTTGAACAACCTATTTGGATAGGACACCCGTTACTATGGGATAGACGAAAAAAATAATATAATCCTAACTTAAAGTAAAAGGGACGTGCTATAAAAAAATTGAGGGCTATGTCAGTGACTTAGGTTCTTTTACAGATGTCCTTATTTCGGATTCGATCCTTACGATACGATATAGCTTGTTCCGTCATGGACTTAGGGTTTTTTCAACAGATATGCGTCTTTTATCACGCATAATTAGACAAACCATTCGGACTACGTGTCCGGGCGCATAATACGTGTGCGCCTTAATTCAGACATTTCGCAACGACGAAACACGCGCATATCTCTGAAAACACCCTAAGCTGCTCGACGTATCCACGTTTCGTCAGCGTAGGCCATAATCCCATAATAGACATTTACTGAGTTTTTTTAATTGGGCTTAGTCCCCAATTTCCCAATTTTTTTAAGGCTTCAAAAATTCCAGTCAAATTACATTTCCTAGCTATAAATATTTCTAGTTATAAATTACAATTCAGAACAACCAAAATTTCCTTTTATTACATTTAATTGTTTTCTAAGTTCCTTGTAACAATTATTCTTTAAAGTACAAGATTATTTAAACAAAACGACATTTTAAAGCGATATTACAAGACAAAGATAATAAAATATCGAAGCAATCAAGCGAGACGGAAACTCGGGTCAGGTCTGAAGAGTACCTGTAATCAGATTTATCAACCCTCCGAGGAATTGTCCTTCGCAATTCAAAACCAATCCGATTTTAAAAATATAATTTTACTTCAGACGTTGCTTAAAATTAAATTAAATGTTACCTATTATACGTCGGTAATAAATTGTTATGTATTCATACATTTACTGTATTAATTATCTTAAAAACCTTCTAGGTTTACAACTAAAGAAACAAAGCCTTTGCTAGTTAATAGTCTGTCAGTCAGTTTCGACAATAAAAAGACAACTAAGAACATTGAGGGAACAGGTTACGCCGCATTGAGAGCAAAGCCATAGTTATAAAAAGGGGTAAAAAAGTAAAAATGGAGTTTAGCGTTAAAAAGGTCGGTGTTTTGCGTTGACATTAAGCGAGGTAACGAGTGGTTCGGCCTCAGAACGAGCAAGGGCGTTGCATAGACTTGGTTCAGACAAAGCCGGGCTAATAATTGCGCTACAAGCCGAGCTAAGTACCAAGTCAACCAGACTAAGCACGCATCGCTTGAGCACGCAAGGAAGCAGTGTATAAAGAGCTATGCTCACGAAGTGTTGATGTTATAACAGATAATGAAAATTAATCAACACAATATTTAAAGATTTGAATTTATAAGCGAAACCTGTATCCATAGCAAAATTATAAATGCGACAAGGAACTCTGTCTGTCTGTAACCTCTTCACGACCACTGTAACAATTAAGATGAAATTTGGCATGGAGATAGTTTGAGTTCCGGGAAAGGAAATAGGCTACTTAAAAACGTCAAATGTGAGTCGATATTTCTATAATTGAGTAGTTGCCGTTGAAATCCTACCCCGATGACCGAATTTAAGGCGGGTGAATCTGCGGGCATTGATTGATTGATTGGCGGGTATGAAAATGTACAAATTTCGGAGTTGCCATCAAAAATCTACTGTCCTACTAAAGTAATAAATAACCTAAATAGTGATCTTATCCCATTAAATCCCGGCAAGTAATAGTGCTATGAGGTTGACCAGAGCGGCAGAACGCTGTTCTGAAACCGTGGCTCGGTCAGCCATTCAGACTTATAAGGCTCCATATTTTATTCTATTTTTATTTTATTTTATTTTCACATTTTCAGGAGGAACTCACGGCATTACAATAAATAACATTAAAAATGGTAAGGATACGCCAATTAAGAGTTCCTTAAAATAGCATTAAAGAATTGCTAACAAGTAGGCAACTATATTCTAATATATGAATATTATACTATATTATACTCTATATAGGTTCAGTTACACAGTAATTAGTGTTAATTCACCTTGATAAGAAACACTTAGAAATTGATTGTCTCAGTGACTCTGTGCTGCTTGCAAATATGTCAATTTCCGAATTAAGATTATTAACATACTCACTCACTCTCAGTAAGTAAGAGATACGCCGATAATTGGTCAAGACATTGGGCACCTGTAGAAGTGGGTGCTTTCTGCGAGACCGTGAGCCGTGAGACCGTTCCATTTATAATACGAGATAGATATGTTACATCAGCTATATTTCTTTGAAGTTTAAGGGGTAAAACATGAAACCTGCGACACCTTGACTCATAATCTGGATCTTTAGTAAGACACCTATATGAAAGGCAACGCAAGAACGCTTTTGGATAGCTTCAATTCTGTCAATATATATTTTATACTGTGGGTTCCAGTTTTTGACTAGCATATTCCAAATGGCTTCTTACGTATGCACAATACAATATCTTTATGGTTTTAATCGATCGGAATTCTTTAAAGCATCACATGAAAAAACCTAGAGCTTTGGATTCTTTGGCAACTAATTGATCAATTTGCATATTAAAAAGCATTTGACTGTCATGAATTACTCCCAAGTCCTTAAAATATTGAACTCTAGGAACTAATTCATTGATTAAAAAAGAATCGTGAGTCAGCTTAATTTTCTTACGAGTGAAACTCATGACAGCACATTTGGATTCGTTCAGTTCCAATTTATTTTGTAAACAATAGTAAGTAAGTCGGATTAAGTCATCTTGTAGTTTAAAGCAGTCGGAAGTGGTTACCACATTTTTAAGAATTTTTATATCATCGGCAAACAATAGATAGTCCGAATGCTTTAAACATTTACAATTTTTTTTACAAAAAAACAATTACAAAAAAACACAAAAAGCAATGGTCCGAGAAGCGAAACTTGTTTTACTCCAGAGATAATAAATTTCCAACGAGACTTATATCCATTCACTACTACAGCTTGCTTTCTAGTGTCGATATAGGACGAAAACCATTTGTATAGATCACCATGCAGCCCCGCTTTATTAAGATTACATGATCTAGTCTATCAATGTCTATAATCTGTTTAAACCACGTCAACAGCGGACCTAGAGTCCATATATTCAGTAATGAAATCATCACACAGGGTCAGGTTGGAGACGGTTGATCGATTTTTAAGAAAACTGTGCTGCTTAAGATCGAAATGCTGTTTGTATGATCCATACAGTTGGGTATAGACGATTTTTTCTAAAAGTTTATCGAATATGCAAAGCTTAGAAATAGGTCCATAATGTTCTACATTGCTTCTAGAACCTTTTTTATGAATGGGGCTAACATACGCAGATTTCCACACTGTTGGCACGATACCTTCACTTAATGAACGTTGAAATAAAAGAGAAAGAGGTTAGTTGCTCGGCACAGTTAGTAATGAAAATAGGGGATATGTCATCGGGCCCTGCGGACTTGGTCAGGTCCAGCCCAAGCAATAGCTTTTTTTACCATAGAAGGAGACACAGAGATACTACTAAGGGAATGAGTGTCAACGTTACCTGTAGGGTATTCAACACTGGTTTGGGGTGCCATTGTACTTGCGGCGTCGAGGAAGGTTTAGTAAAAGTATTCTGAAAACATTTCACTAATAGTGTCACCTGATTCGCTAGCGTTAGTCCCATAGTATATTATAGATTGGAGAGCAGAAGATCTAGATTTGCTGCTAACATATGACCAAAATGCTTTAGGGTTCCTTACAATCGAGTTCTCAATGTTAGTTAGATAGTCACTGTAGCATTTCCGCTCCAGAATCTTGACACGATCTCTTAGAAGTTTAAAAGATATATAATCGGACTGGGTCCCATAGGTTTTGTACTTTTTGTGGTATTTAGCTTTTTCTTTCATCATCTTTATTAAAGAGCTGCTGAACCAGGGGAGATACTAACTGGGATAAATTATTTTCTTTGGTAAAAATTTGTCAATTAGGTCATAAAGTAATTTATAAAATAAGTCGACGGCCTCATCCAAAGTACCAGATGATAAGATTTGAGACCAGTTTATATCAGCGAGTTGCTGGCGTATGGACGAGAAATCTGCTTTATTATAAAAGTATTCGGTTCTAGGTATTCGAGGTAATGGTGACACATTTATGTTAGATGGTTCAATGCAGAGTGCTTTGTGATGGCTATCTTCAGGAACAAGGGGACTAACACAGTGACTTATAGACAGTAATTGATATCTTCATATATACAGCCAACCGGACTGCTCCGGTAAACCACTTATTAGGGTTCAGTACCCGAAGGGTCTAAACAGAGCCATATTGCCGTCACTTACGTCCTTACGTGTCCGTCTGTCAGTCGTCTGCCACAACACGTCGTTTAACAGCAAAATGGTTAGAGCTGCAATTCTTCAAATTTTCACAGAATAAGCATCTTGTTGACCCAAAGCCATACAAATTGTCAAAAACTATTTTTAAATCATTCAAGGAGCTCCTATACAGCTAAAGGGGGGCGCAAAATAAATATTTTTACCTACCGGGTGTCGTTGTTTAGAGCTTGTCGAGTAGATAAATATTGTAATTTTTGTTTTAAAAATATAAGGCATGTGAAACCAAAGTTTTCTTTAACATAATTCTGTTCTGAAGAATATTTTAACTACTCATTGACCTATGAACTTGAAATTCGGTGATATTTTTTATTATAACGTTTATTTTAATAATTCTAATATATTTATAAATCAGATTTTTTTCTTAGAAATTCCCTAATTTTTAGGGTTCCGTACCCTAAAAGGAAAAAAGGAACCACTATAAGATTACTTTGTTGTCCGTCTGGTTGTCTGTTTGTTAAGACCCTTTGTCTCAGGAACGCGTAAAGGCATCAAGTTGAAATTAATATCAAATACTAAAGTCTACAGTCACTTAAAGTTGTAAAAAGATCAGGCATCTTAGTAAATGCAATAGAAAAATATGCTTAAAATATGGTCATTTTTGTCGCATACCTAAGGTGAAACAAATAAATTATAACCTTTGGGCTACTTCCCGTTGTCCTAGAATTATGAAATTTAGCAAGAAGCAATATATAACATCACAAATATCCAAAAACTGATCAATCAACTTGCTCTCATGATGGAAGAACTATCTCGGTGCGTAAGCCAGACTCGCACTTGGGCTGTTTTTGATAGTATAGTAATGAACGTCTCGGGATCTACAATAGTCTCAAATATGTCGTTTGTACCGTCTTTGGCGTCACAAGAGACATTGGAATATCTTCAAAGCATAATAATGTTGGGATAGGTTTTGTTGATTGTTTTTACAATTGAAAAGCTAATTTTTATTTGAAGATACAATAGTGGTCAATATCACCTTAGGATCTATAAGACTCACTTATTCTCACTGTACGTTTTTGGGTGATGGGTTCTGAGAACGCTTCCCTGCAGGACCAATCGCATCTCTTGATATAGAATATTCTTCCAACCGTGCGGTCAACAGATATTCTCGTAAGAAAATGAACCGATAACCAGAATCCCAAATAATAGCACCTGGTGGACCGAGCTATGCTCGTTCTATTGTTAAGTAGCTTTAGTGTTGCTGTGTAGTATTACTACTCGCCAATAGATGTCTCGCCAATATTTTAAAAACACGTTTTCTAAAAATGAAACCTAGCTAGATCGATTTATCGCCCCCGAATCCCCATGCATACCAAATTTCATAAAATCGTTCGAGCCGTTTCCGAGATTTAGATTATATATCTATGTTTAAACAAGAATTGCTCGTTTAAATGTATTAGGTTTAATTGGTTTGTCCGAAACGGATCTAACAATTCGGATGGAATTATGTATTTAGACAATCTTTATTTTTTCTGCACTTGATAGGATTTTTAAGATTTTCGCAAATTTGTCAAATGTCTGAAAACATTATTTTACCTATTCTGTTAAATATAGATAATATCCATCACTCTTAATTATTTCACAGTTTTCAACTGTAGGTGGTAGATAGGTAGGAACAATACCTACACTAGAAAACAAAACCGGTTTGTGAATATGCAAACGAAGTACACCACTGATAATAATAATAAATAAATATACATAAATACATAAATGTTTGTCCAGTGCGGGAATCGAACCCACACCCTCTGCACAGCAGTCGGCCACACTACCAACTAGGCTGCGAGGGAATCTTCAACTGATGTGTCATCAAAAGGGTTTATTTTGACTATTTTGTTACGAAACCTTCAAAAGTAAAGTAGCTTTCATAGTAATTTGTAAATAACTAAAGATCTGTTCGCGCTTCCTCCCGACTCGAGATTTGCTTTGATAATAATTGCTGTCGACATTATAACCAACATATTTTTGACACTCAATATTCTATATGACTACAGATGTCATTAAATAAAGAAAACGCTTCACAGAAAACTCTGACAAATATAATAGAGTAATTTTCATAAAAGACAATATATTTATCATTGGACTAAGTTGTTGCGATTTTGTTTAGCTCAGTGTTCTCCTCATCAGCCAGGATCACCGTGTAACTACTTTTAAGGGAAGCCACTTGATTCTGAAGAGTCCTTAGTCTTATCTCCACCATTTCGAAGTTTTCTTGAAGATTACTTATCTGTATCTGCATTCTTTGACGTATCTGTAAAAAAAAGATATAGATAGACTTCCGATCTTGAAATAATTTGCTTGACATGTGAAAGATGTTTTAATAAAATATTAAATAAAATTATTGCTACACATGCTTTATTAGCCTTCATAGCAATCTATACTTAGATTATAAAGAGGTAAAATTTTTTTGTTTGTATATATAAAGTGCAATCTCTGCGCTGCTGCTACTCTTCACTCTAAACTCTTTCACTAATAGAAAGTTACTCTATTCCTGAGTAAGAAATTACGTAAAATAGTAACGTAGGTGAAGTAACATTTTGTTTTGATTTAGATAGTTTTCTTAATTCGCAATTTAAATATTTATGATTCAAGCAGAAAAAAAAATCCAGCGGGTATATTCACCTTTGCAGCGTTGGGATGCAATACTTTTTGGCTCTGAGATATTTTGATGGACCTTATTGGAGCACTCACGGAGCTTTAATATATATAACTTTAAATTATAGCAAGGCATAGTGCGATATATTTTCTTTAGAAAATTTATAATCGCACACGCAGCTAGAAATGAATTTAAGTCTTGTGTGGATATATTGTGACATATTAATCTTATGTATTTAAACAAGCAATTCTTGTACATACTATATATGTATATATTTGCGTTTCTCGGAAACGACCCCAATGATTTGGATGAGATTTTGCATTTAGATAGCGTTTGTCTTTTTAAGTTTATCTAAGTATTTGGATTTTTTGTAAAACCAACGATTTATGAAAATAAAGTTTACAAAAACCGTCGTTTAGGTGCTCTATATTATAGCTACTTTCGACGGACTTTAGAGTTCCCACATTAGTTTTATGAGTGTGACACTTTTATAATATCGAAACTGTGCTTCCAGACTTGTCTTGGGGTAACGACAGAAGCGAGGCATCTTGCGTATTATACATCGGTGCGACATCTATATAGCTATAAGTAAGATATAATTTGTGTTCATGATAAAACCTAAGGTTACTTGTTACTCGAGAGCTGCTAAAGATTTTAATTAAATAGATGTAGATTTTTTGAACATTTATTTAAGAGTGGGCTCAAAATTCAGATTTACGTTCAAACGTAGAATGTAAAATGTCAGATCGGCATCGATTTTCTATTTAAAAATTTGTTTGAAGAGTTTTATTAAGTACCTATTGAAGTTATTAGAACGGTTGATTGTGGTAACTAAGTGACTGAAAACTTGAGTACAAACAACGATGATGCGATATGTAACTAAGCGTGCGTGAGTAGAGCAGCTACATCTCAACACACTGAGATTTTTAGTATAATACAGGAAATAAATTTGTAGTTTATTATACATCGTTATAAAAAAAATGCTTTTTCACAGGGTTTAAAGCACTATCCTTTAGCAAAGTTTAAACTAATAGCACCTAGAAGATATCCTTGCCATACTTTAGGCTTTTTTTATCGAACTTTTGTGCATTAATCGTGTTTTCACGTTGGTTAGAGTTTGAACCCGACGAGCACAAACTAGAGAAATCTTTGCAAACAAATGTAATGCAGGTAGTATTAGCCTTTTAATGTTCTTAAGGCTTTTAACAACAACTACACTAGATCATCTGATGCTGCGACTTAATCGGAAATATCGATACTATCAGACCAAGATCAGAATTAAATCTATATAATACAAATTATTAAATGTAAGTTTTCTTTCTCACTTTATTCAATAAGGATTCTATTTTACTTACTTCATCCCTTTCCTTTTGACATGCTCTACCCTGGGCACGACTTTGTATCAGCTGCCTCTCCAACTCCGAAATCTGAGTTTGCAGGTATCTCCTCATCGACTCCGACCTTTCCTTCGCTCGTCCAAGGGATCTATTATTCTCAAGCCGAGACTCATCTAGATCTTTCACAAGCTGGGAATATTCTGCTGCCTTCTCTTGATATCTGCTTTCCTCTTGTATCAACTTTTCTTCTAGCCTCAAGACCCTGCATCTGTAGGTATAACAAATAGGTTGTCTTTTATGCTATACCATTCACAGAAGAACCAATTTACAAGCAATTAGACTGTCTTTCCTTACCAGCCTTATATGTGGGTCACTGTTGGGGCTCGGCCTACCATCACCGAGTGCGATTTGGGCCATAGTTACATGCGGGCCCAGTGCAAATTACGGACATGTGTGAATAATCAATGTACTCATGCAAGACTCATTGGTACACGTAAACGCCGGGCTCGAACCTCCGCCCCTCAGGACGCTAAGTGAAATTGAACCCCTACCACTGACAGTTATTGATTAACATGTTATTAACTTCCTTCATTAATCATAAAACGAGTTGAAAGCCCTTGTGATAGATTAGACCGGTATAGGTAATAGGTATATTTACCAGTCCAATAAAATGGTTCATAGATAAAAATAAACAACGCAACAAAATAATTGACCACAATCATAGTAATAAATTACTTATTTCAGAATTTTAGTATAAGTATTATCTCACGGTATTAACCTAAGTAAAGTTCATACCTACTTAACAGTTATCTTTGCCATAATTGTATTACGCAGTACGCTGTATTTCCAACCAAACGTCCCTTATTCCTCATATATTGATAACCCATTTTTTCTTAGGTTATCGGGTATTCTTTTATGTCCTAGTTATTCTAAAGAAGTCTAATAACATCTATTTAATTTAACACATGTCTTTCCCTATTGGAAAAATATTATCTTCTAAATAGGGTCTGTTAACTACTAAGTCATTTATATTTAAACTTAAACAACTCTCAGAATAGGCACACGACGCGAGTTGTCCGCCAAGTTTCAAATACGTGAATACCATTTTCTATGACCCCATGAGAATTAGTTTGTAACATACCAATCACATGGCTGTACCAACCCAAATTTTTGGTTAGGGGGGAAAATTCCAACTTTTACTAAAAACCGTTAATTATACTTTTTGGTTAGGGGTGAAAATTCCAACTTTTACTAAAAACCGTTAATTATACTTTTTGGTTAGGTGTCAAAATGCCAACTTTTACTAAAAACCGCTAATTATATGCTGTAACAGAAGTAACTCACCCCCCTCCCCCTTCTTCCTAAGGATCTGCATAAAGTATCGATACCTGAGTATACTCGATACTTTTGTTCAGATGCTGAGTATTTTGGTACTTGATATTTTAGTATACTTAAGATATCGAGTGGTACTCACTTTTAACAGTACTGATACTTTCTATTTTTCACTAAATAATAAATTTAATATGGTTCTCATGGTTCCTCTTTTATGGATTTATGGTTCCATATTCCAGTTTCGAATTCGTGGAAGGCAACAATATGAATCGTTTTTTAGGGTTCCGTACCCAAAGGATAACTAGAGGAACCCTTTTACAAAGACTCCTTAATTATATAGTCACTTTAAAAATAAATATTCAAGTACAAAAAACGTGATTTTTTTTGCCGTTTTTATAGCTAATGGTACGGATCCCTTCGTGCGCGAGTCCGACTCGCACTTGGCCGATTTTTTTTATAATTATTTAACAATTTTAATACTTGCACACTACTGGTACCCTTTAATTGATTGTTACTTTTTTCTGTAATATATGATTTTCTGCCCAAACTTGACTCACTTTTCGCATTTTGTTAAAAACTGCCAAAGGGCGCATATTATCATGTCCTTAGTCTGAAATTGTATCGCTTATTACTTTTTATCACACTTACTCGTAAACAGTGTCATTACGTGATGGTAAAATGGGTTGTAAGACCTTTATTACTCCCACTTTTAGGCAAAGCGGGAGTTTATCAGACCCGAGGGCGATATGATTCATTGTGTCAATGAACGCACCGCGCACGCCCTACATGTACGATAAAACAGTTTATTAACTTTACGTAGAAACTGTTTTATCTATTTTATTAAGTATTAACAAAAGTGCCATCTGTAGTTTAAGATGCAAACTACGCGAGGAGCGAGCAATCATAGTGTAACAAATTTTTCTGACCCAGTGGTCAAAAATCAAATCTACAGTCGCTATACTGAAATGGTGTGAACTTAGGTATAACGACACTAGTAACCAAAAGGTTTTATCTGTAGCCAAAACTTTTTATTCCATAAATTCGTAAGTTATCACCAGATGGCTACATTTCTGTTCCCACCATTTATATTTACAACTCACAAAAGAAATAACAAATGTTTAAGTCGTCAGATGACTTTAATATTGCATTGAGCAACACCGCCAGATATTGTTGATGAGTTCAAGTAATAAATATGAACTTGTTACCATCGAAGCCTAAATACAAGTAGGTACTTAACCGCATACGCCTGTGTTATTACCTACCTAGAGGTACAAGACCAAAACGAGTTCGTTTTCGGAGAATGTCCTATTAGCTTACTTTGGGGAAATTGTCAAAACATACAAACCGTCCTCCCTATGGGCAATTCTTTTTATGTTGAAGAGCACTCGTAAGACCTAAAATTCTATCAATATTAAACAGTATATAAAATAAACTTTTGAAAAGGAACTACTTACGGGAGAAAAGTTAGAAAAATTATTAATGAGGCTCCTGACGATAAATATTTTCTCACTTTAGTAACTTTAAAAACTTTTATTGTGTTTTCAAAAATTGTAAAGTAAATATTTAAGTATGTAAGTTTTTTCGCCTCATATTTTTATTCATTTACTCGCAAATGTGATGTAAAACATTGCGTGTAACACGGGCGGTACGGATATGACAAACTCGAGTCATTAAGCCTTCGGCCTAAGGCTTCTAAATAGCCCCTCGTTAGTAATTTTACCACCTGATCACCCTTAATACATGTACCATTAAAGTTGGTAATTCACGACTTATGGGTTATATGCGAGTATAGAACCTGTTTAGTCCAGATTCACTACATTAGGAGCATTGTTATTGTGATGGGCTCAACACCTGTCACGACTAAAATGGTTGATGAAATGACATTTACACACCCATATTACAATGTAGGTGTGTATCCAATCACCGGGCATACTTCTCTGATAAATAACACCGTAAAGATTTATACACATCAGTCAGAGGGCGAAATCCGATTAACCTGAGGATTAACTATTCAAAGAACGCGCGAACGGTTCATGCAAGCTTATATTTGGGTCGGGTTAGGTTAAGTTCTGTTATTTAAAATCAAACGATTTTACTAATGTTACTTGAAACAATAGTGTATCTTATTAGATCATTTTTTGTAAATTAAAGTTTTTATGAATCGGGCTTTGACTAGTCAATCTTTATATTTAACAGATTTCGCCCTTTGAGATATAGAAAAACTTCAATCTCAAGACTTTATTAGCTTACCATTAGTCTTCAGGTTTCAAAGAGTGCCCCACTCAATCGCAACCGCACCCGCGTAACGGGGAACTCCCCTACTGGCGGTGACTCACCTTCGAGTTCGAGTCTCACGCCGGTCGAAGGGATGCCCCCGAGAGCGACAACCTAAGCCGACGTTCCCCCCGCGGGCGTTGGGCGCTATACGGGCTGAGGCTTCTTCAGAATCTCGCCCCAAAAAGCCAACTGCATAGTCAGTCAGAATAAAAAAAAAATGTCAAAGACAAGTCTGTCCCCGTAGAGCGTCTTGTTTTAAATCTAGAGCCCTGTTATGTAACTAAGAGACGAAAACTTTCCTATGAAGAACCAGGGCTAGAAAAATTCCAAGGTGAATAAAAACCTTTTATTGGACTGCAGATTAGGGTTCCGCTTAATAGGGACATAGGAGATCCTTCCTCAGTTGTATTATAATAAAATTCAATGAGAATCAGTTTATTTCTGTTCTACACTATTAATAAGTAAATAAATTTTAAGCATTTTTGTTAATATAGAGTGATAATGTGAACAAAAAATACTGTCCTGATACAGGAGTAACCTGAGTAACTTAATTCTCCTGTTCCAAAACCACTATTGATAACGTTGTTACAGTTACTACTTATGAGTACAGTACAGCTACAACTATTACTTATGAGTACAGTACATCTACAACTACTACTTATGAGTACAGTACAGCTACAACTATTACTTATGAGTACAGTACATCTACAACTATTACTTATGAGTACAGTACATCTACAACTATTACTTATGAGTACAGTACATCTACAACTACTACTTATGAGTACAGTACAGTTACAACTACTACTTATGAGTACAGTACAGCTACAACTACTACTTATGAGTACAGTACAGCGACAACTAATACTTATGAGTACAGTACAGTTACAACTAATACTTATGAGTACAGTACTACAACTACTACTTATGAGTACACTACAGTTTCGATATTCCTCCTGCCTCGCTATATTGGTGCATCAACGCATGTCTGGTTATAAGAAGTTAAAAAAGGAACCCCCCACAGTCCAAATAATGTTTTATGCCTCCTGGCTTAGCACCGAAATAATGTTTTAAATATGCCTCCTGGCTTGGCACCGAAATCAGTTAGTAACAGAAAGCCAACAATTTAGGGGTATATCAACTTTACTTGTGCACCACAGCTGCCTTAGATATTCATATAATTACAAATTCATAGATTACTAGAAATATGATTGTCATCCATAAACATAGGGCGTGACACCTGAGGTGATTAACTCAAAAAATATTTAATGTACTTACTTGTGATCGTCAATACATTTATTTAATTCCATAATTTCTCTTTGCTTTTCTTCGATCGTTGCTTTTAAATCTTTATTTATCTCAGCTATTTTACATTTTTCATTTTTCTCCTGATTTAAACTGTTTACTGCTATCACTAGCTAAAAACAAATTATCTTGTCAATAGAAGAACATTGTTGCCGAATAACATTTTTCACAACTATATCACAATTCTAGAATGACTCAACGGAGTGATTCGCTGCACTCACTCGTAGCTTATATGTTCTGGTGGATATAAACTATTTATCACTTTAAAGAAACTGTACCGTAACAAAAAAAAAGTTGCACCTAGCTTTAGCGCATATTGGCTTAATATGGCCATACATACATACATAATGGCCAAGATAAAAAGGAAATACTTACTATAAATATAAAACTGGATTTATTATCCTATGAGCTGTCAGTACCATCTTATACACCGTAGAGTACCGTACCGTAGAGTAGTTTTTTTAACCGCAAATATCTTTAATTGCGTTTTAATTAAACTTCAGTTGAAACCAAATCGTCAGTACACCTGGCAGGTGACCATCCTAATTCCTCGCTTCGTGGTCGTCTATCTAGAAGCCTTCTTCCCCTCTCGTAAACCCTTCTTGTAAATTCGAGGATCAATGTAGCCTGCACATTGCAACTGGCTTTCTACTCAAGCTATGTCGGAGACTTTGGTTTTTCTAGCAGATCTCTCTATAGCTTGCTTAGCGGCTTTAATTTTATTTATTATACCAATAGCCAAATACCATGTTTCGTAGCGTAATTACCGTACGTTATCACTGGCAATACATACTGGTTATGAAATTTCTCAAAGCTTAAAATAGATGTAACAAAGGCAGATTAATAGCCATGTCGTACCGCTACCAGTTGGTATTGGGAAGACTACTTTTAAAAACATCAATCTCAAATCAATTCACATATCTTCTGTCCGATGTTTGACCTTTTGACGACATATTACGTCAAGATGTTTAAAAAATAGGAAATAAAGATATCAACTACTGATCGGGTTTTGTAAGTGATATTTATCTACTCTATAGCCATTTCACCAGAAAACTTGACTTTAGTGATTTATTGTCATTTACATACACGAATTACAATAATAATGTTACAATCATGTTTATAATGTCATTTACATCTTTCTGTCAAAACTTTTTTATTAAAATACCTACTCAAAGTTCTAAATTTATTCATGTATAAAGCACATCATTTGTAAACATGGGCTGCTCTTCCTCCACAAATATAGCCTGACATTACACCTTAGGAATAAATTCTGTAACTATGCGGCAATTCCTTTATAAAATTTATTTATTTTTAAAGTTGGCCTTTTGTGTGTACGTATGTATAGCCATGTTAGGCTAATATGCGCCAAAAAAGGGTGCAACTTCTTTTCTTAGTTACGGTACAGTTTCACCAGAGTGATAAATAGTTTATATATATATCTTCCAGAACCTATAAACTACAAATAACACTTCATTGAGTCATTCTTAAATTGTGATGTAAATGTGACAAATGTTTAAAAAAAAATTATGGTTAGAAATGCTTTATTTAAACGTTTATATTCAGCGTACATTTGGGCTAAATATAATATAATAGCATTGGAAATGAAAATATATATCTATATATTTCCATAAGTAATAAATATACCGGTATATACAATATAAAGGTAAATAATTATTGTTTTTATTTATCCTTATAAAAAAAACACGGTTGAACTAATTTTAGCGTGCTTAATATTTGAGCAAGGTCACTGGCGTATATCGCAGCCCTAATGGTTTCTTTCGAAATGTTTTAGTACCTAAACCTAAAAATACTTTATCCAGCGAAGCAATGCAGCCAGCATTTAGAATAAATACATGGACAATGTATTTATTTATTTTATGCTTGTTTTTATAACACTCAGGTGGCAAACAAGCTAGTCGTCACCGCAGTCAATGGACGCTTGCAAGACCCGGGGCGTCAGTTGCGCGTTACTGTCGTTTAAAGAATTTAATAACTTATTTCTTGAAGAACCCTATATTGTAGTCCTTAGAGAAAACCTTCGCAGGGAGCTAATTCCACAACCTAAGCGTTGGTGGAGTTCCTCTGAGACGACACTGCACGTGACCATTGAGGTTCTAAGGTGTGAGCATGATCTCCCTGTCGATGGCGGGCGGTACCATGGTAGAAAGTACCGTGGGCATAATTTATAACAATTCCTCAGAACACATCCTATGATATATTTATTTATTTAAGGCTTTATTGTACACCAAAAAAGGGGACAAAAGGTGAACTAATTAATGCTAAGAGGATTTTCTGCCAGTTTACCTAATGTTGCACTGAAAAACGTTGTGGTAGGTGCGAATTTTAAAAAGATTATGAATATTCATAATTATCTAAATACGTAAATACACACACTTAATATAGTTATAAATAACATACATCCACATAAACATATTATATTAATATTATCATACATACTATAACATATATATAAATGTGTTTATACATACCTTAAAATATACAACTCCTAGTGACTTATAAAGTCCTAGTACATCAATCTTATAAACACACGAAATCTTCATAGAATTAAGAAATACAATATAAATATACATACATAGAAATAATCTCTCTTCGTTTATGACTCCCTGAAGGTTAGAGTCTTAGAAGAAAATATATTATACATGCCATATTTATGGCTATATCATCAATATAAATAAATACTTTCATAGCAAACATGCAATCAAAAGATGCGACCCTTACATTCCATGTAAGTGCTCTACCACTGAGCTACCTAGTCACAAGTTTGACTGATGAAAATCCTAACTACATCTTTGCTCTGGAAATACGCTCGTACCGAGCGTCACATACAACTCCTAGTGACTTATAAAGTCCTATTACATCAATCTTATAAACACAAAATCTTCATAAAAGTAATAGAATATAAATATACAAACATAGAAATAATCTCTCTTCGTTTATGACTCCCAGAAGGTTAGAGTCTTAGAAGAAAATATATTATACATGCCATATCCATGGCTATATCATCAATATAAATAAATTCTTTTATAGCAAATTATTAGGCTAAAGCTGAGTAAGGAAGTGGTTTCGAACGAGCCGTTATAAAAGAATCGCGATGTAGCCTTTCTAATGGACTCAGGAAGATCATTCCAGAGTCTATGTGCTGTAACAGCAAAATAACTAGCTAAAAACCCTCTACGATGTGAAGGGAGACTAAGTAATAAATTTTAAGATAAGCGAAAATGTTTTTCATGAGTTTCGGATAGGAAATA
The DNA here is from genome assembly GCA_946406115.1 of Apoda limacodes. Lineage (NCBI taxonomy): Eukaryota > Metazoa > Arthropoda > Insecta > Lepidoptera > Limacodidae > Apoda > Apoda limacodes. The sequence goes on from OX291540.1 coordinate 25,129,930, forward strand.
AAATTTGTTTTTCAGGTATGTGGGTGTTCTAGGGTCAAAGAGGATAGAGTAAAGAAAACAAAGTATTCTAAGATTTTGCGATATCTTATAGGTAGCCATACTGGTAGAATACACAAAGAGGCAAACCGCTTTCGCAGACTTAAGCTAGAATACCGCTTGTGAGTTTGGGATCATCTCGTTGAACCGTGTCTAAAGGACCAACTTGGTGTTGGAATCGGGTGGCAAATACTCCATAGGGGGCCGGACTTGCGAATTATAAAGCAGAAATAACCTTTGCTTTGCTCTGTTGAGTACTAAGTTTTTTGGACGCCACCTTCAGTTTGTCGTCCAAATGATCTCGAAACTGAACACAGCTGGAAATGCCAACACCAAGGATGAATCAGCTACTGCTTATGAATAATTCTGTCATTCGGACATTCTACATTTGGTACGGACCCTAAATGGTTTACACATTGCCCTCAAGATATTATGTGCATCAAAATTAAATCAAACTTAATGCTTAATTAACATATTACTGTTCAGCCAACTCACATTCATCACAAAATAAACGCAAACTTTAAGCCGAAGAAAAATAATATTTTAACTATTTGACTTTACAAACCTTCTCTTTAACTCGATGTAACTCATTGGACAGTTGGTGTGAGCTGTCTTCAGCGAGCTTCTGTAACTGCTTAGCTTCCTGAAGCTGAATTTGTGAACCTTTTAGGAGGTCCGGTAAAGGAGCCAGTTCCTGAAGCTTCTCTTGAAATTGCATCTAAAATTTGACGTTTCTATAAATCCTGATTAAGATTCACAAAAATTTGAATTATCATTAGAATGTTAGTCGTAGAAACAAGAGTTTTTACAAATTTAAAATATATAAAATAAAACTTATGCTATTAAATGTTAATCTTCTCCCATATGCGAAAAAAAAGATCATTGATTAAATCATTTTTATTAAGATATATTTTTCTTAAAATATAGTGTACAGAAAATATAAAATGGTATTAGTAAATCTATGCGGGAAAATAAATTAAAGATGCGGCAACACCCACGGTTTTCGCTTTTGCTTTCATCAATTTAGTAGTTTTTCGTGGTTCTCGAACAAACAAATTGACTAAAACCTAAAAATAGGGATTTGAAGTCAGAGACATCTAAACACCACATCGAAACTTATTATAGGGTTTCGTACCTCAGAAGGAAAAAAACGAAAAGTTATCATTTCGTTGTCCATCTGCCTTTCTTTTAAGACCCTCCCCTTCCAGGAACACGTGGAGGTATCAAATTAAAATTTATCTAAAATACCTATGTAGGGTATCTGATATAAATAAGGCCTACGTAATTTCAAATTCATTTATTTAACTAATTATTTAGTCCTTTTAAACTATATTACATTTTTAATATTGTCATGATGGAACTGCAGGTACTCAGAGGAAAAACATATTTTTAAATGGTAATTTTAAATTTCTAGATGAATGCAAAAATATTGATACATATGCGGGAAATATCTCCTTTAGGTTTTGGCAAAAAAATAAATTATCTTCTAAAAGCTGTAAAAACAACATGCTACACCTAGGCTCTGTTAGCCGCAGTGTATAAGATCATTTTGTTACTTAAAAACAATGATAATATTTAAATTTTTCTTTCTCGTTTCTTAGACTTAAGAGCATTTTATAATTGTTTCCCATATTGTTATTTTTTTTTAAATTAAGGGGATAGGCCTTATTAGCTGACAGGCCTTATTACCCATAAGTACCTTAAGTAACAATCAAGCTTCTAAATCAACGTAATCAAAAGATACGGTCAATTAGTGCGGAAGAACCTTCACTCGGTGCGCGCGTCAGTCTTCAACTTGCCCAGTTTTTTGTAAAATATATTTTACAAAACACACCTGTTACAATTTTTAAACAGTGTACATACAAACTACGTGAATTTTTAAATGTCCTCGAAATCTAAAGCAAATACAAAACATTAAAACACCAAGATTCTAATATTATTTAATCGAGAAATGTGTTGTCGGGAAAGACTTTAATACGAAATAAAATTATTGTTAAAAAAATAATAAGTATTTATTGGTACCTTCATTTTTTGTATTTCTATTTGTATCTGGTCAGTGACCTGTTTGTTGTCAAATTCGATGAGATCCAGTTGTCTTTTTAATTCTTCCACTTGCTGCTGAGCCTGAAGATACTGAAATAAAAATTGTGCCGTACAAAGAAACATACAAAATTAATTTTGGCACAATCCCTTAAATACCTGGATTTTTCTTTCTATAATAAGATCAAAAATTATGAGTATATTAAAGAGGTGAATGTCGCAACTGGGAACTTTTTGTGTTTAACAGTACTTACATTTGGAGATTTTGTAAAATCTTTTAAATTTTCGGAATATTAGTGGAGTCAATCCACGATTTGCTTAATAAAAATTTTTGGCGAAGCTCAAATACGCATGCTAAAATGTTCGTAATCGTGTAAATAACAACATCCTAGATTTTCTTTCCCAGAAAATAAGTTTGTTTAATATTCAGAACGTAGATTTTAAACTGTTTGTGGGTAGTAGATTTTGATTTTTTATTATTATTGGCCGCTTAAACATTATTCGTAACATTTTGCTGTCAATATTCAAGGACCCCACAGTAAAATTTTGTAGGGTTAAGTTTTTTCCCCCTTGATTTTATATATAGACATTTTTTTTGTTATTAACCCCCAAGACCGCAATCTGGGACAAATCTCAACCGAATAAGATAAAATTTTCGCTGAAAGTAGCTTATATAGAAATTCTGTCTGTCTGTAAAGCAGAGCTGGAAAGTTGTTTAGTTTAGAGTCATAAAGAAGCAAAGTCAGCAATACCTACTAAAATTAAAAAACGCAGTAGACAAATTTTTAGTTTAATATGCGTTACCCATATGTTTTTATGTACGATATGATGTTGTTTTAGCTGCTAATCTTAATTTTTAGCGTTAATTTTGTATGATGCAACTTTTAATACGATTTTAATATGCGGACAAGAGGAGTCACGACCGAACTGCATTAAAAGTTTTCACAGTAAAAAGTAAATCGTACCTTTTGATTGATATTTAAGAAAAAAGAAGTAACTTTTATTTAATTTTCTAATTTATGTGGTTAAACAAAGTCAAATTAAAAAATGTAGTAACCCAATTCATCATTACATCAATTTACATTTTTCCAGTGCTGGATATAAATAAGCCTCCTACATGGCTCATGAACCCAATAATTTATTCGCAAAATCATTTATCCCTTTTTTTCCTACAGTTGGGTTCCTAGTTCCTGTTACTGTAAAAAATAATTGAAGGGGTTTTTTAAAATAACGATGTACCTTTACGCGATATTCCTGCGATTGCTCAGTTTTTTCACTGACTGTTAACCTCATTTCTTCCAATTCTTCCTGGAGGATTTTAATCTGATTCCTCAGCGAGACTACCTCTTCGTTTGATGTAGTTCGGGATTCCTAGTGTAAGATACATATATCAAAAAAAAAAATTAAAAACTTTTTTTTAATATTTTTAACTAAACCGACCGTTGTAAGCCTAATTCTATAAGCAATTTTATAGTTTTTAGGATTCCGTAGACAACAAGGAACCCTAATAGTCTCGCCATGTCCGTCCGCCTGTCTGTCTGTCCGCGGCTTAGCTCATAGACCATTGATACTAGAAACCTGTAATTTGGCATGGATATACATACTAATTAGTAAAATTAAATTTGGAAAAAACATATGTAAAGTGGGGATTAATATTTATTTCTCGTCTACCCCATAGTGTGTTTGGATAGCTCGTTTTCAGACCCTTCAAAACCGCTTTGTGAGAGCGACCTCCGGAGCCTCCTGGTACGTCCGCAATGCGGACCTACACAGGGACTTCGAGCTCCCCACGATTCCCTAATATTTCAAAGACCTGGCATTCCGCTTTTTCGAGCGTGCACAAAATCACCCGAATCGACTTATTGTGCAATCCACAACGTATCATCCCCCCGACCGACCTCGGCATGGTCGTAAAACTATAGTTAGGCGGCCTCGACACGTTTTAACGGCCCCAGATGACGATCTCGCTATCCGGATAGCGAGATTAGTCTCAACGACCTCCCCCAATAGGGCCTCCCTCCAAATACAACGCCGACGTCCCCCGGTCGAAGGGGCGCCCCCGAGAGCGACAATATTTTTATATTTGAGTTGATTGAATGAAAGGTAAATTGCGGTTTACGATTTATGACGTATTAAAAAAAAACTATCTACTTACTAGATCTCGTTCAAACCAATTTTCGGTGGAAATTTGCATGGTAATGTACATCATATATTTTTTTTAAGTTTTATCATTCTACTTACCAAGTTTCTACAGTATAGTTCTTATAGTTTCGGAAAAAAGTGGCTGTGACATACGGACAGACAGACTTGACGAATCTATAAGGGTTCCGTATTTTGCCATTTGGCTACGGAACCCTAAAAACCAGCCAAGTGTAAGATGGGACCGTGCCATACATATACTATCTTAAATCACCGTTACAGCGCCATCTAGCTATTATTAAGCTAAATACTACGACATTTGTTTGTTGGAAACAATATTCAAAGTTAAGCAACGTTGGGCTTGGTCAGTAATTGGATGAGTAACCGCTTAGCGGCACACTTTTTGTTTGTTTGTGTTTGTAAATTACGTAAGAGACTCGCACTTGTCAGGTTTTTTTTAATACCGTTAAAAGAAGTTCAATAGTCAATATTAAAGATTTTGTAGTTTTTTTTTTCTAACGGTATAGCAATTAAAAACATCGTGATGCTATAATCACACTAAGTACATATAGCTCTTTGAGATTGTTTTTAGTTTATTAAATATTGCAAATTTTCGCGTTATTTACAAATAACTTAAGACCAAATGTTTATTTAATGTGTGGGTCCAAATGTTTTGTAAATTTTTCTAGACGTCATCAATTCGAAATTCAAATCCAATGAGCCCACCTCACTCAAATTTTTTCTCGCGGTATCAAGATTTTTTTGACTTTTAATTTGTTCACTAGACTAATTACATTCTGGAAATATGTTTTGAAAATCGAACTTTCTGGGAGCTTATTGACAGTCGCGTTGCATACATTTGCAAGTTGCTCTTGCCTATCAAGTCCCGTGATAGCAAACTTATTTACAATACTCAAATACTTAAGTAGTTTCCATAAAAATCCCACACCGATAACCGAATGTACGGTGGGCACCGCCCTATTTTATTAACAACTAAAAGTACAGATTATTTTAATGAAAATTTTAATTTTAACGGTAATTTTTTTTATAGTTTACTACAATATTTAGGAACAGTTGTAGCAAAAACATACTTGTTTCCTAATCTCGACTTTTTTGCAGCAAATGTTGTTAAGTTTATCTTCTAGATCTTTCAATTTTCCCTCATATTTCTGGCGCTGAGATTTTTCTTCGTCAGCCACATTTTTTGCTCTGATCAATTCTTCGCGCAGTTTTGTAACCTGTAATTAAACTTCTTAATTGAATGGATGTAGTACTAAGTACCTATATTATTCGACCGTTAATTACTTTATTTTACACCTGGACAGTAATAAATTATTATTTATATATTGTAAATCATGGGTATAATGGAATACGCAATTCCTTATAGGTATTAGATACTATACCCGTGCATCAGTGTGTCCTATATTCCAATTTGAATCCAAAGAGTATTTTGATTATACCAAAAGGTTAGGTTTCTTTAGACACCGCTTTCTGTTTGTCTCATGCTAAACGACCTGTCATATCCTAACCTATCTTCTTTGCGGACAGTTAATCCAATTTTATTTTCGACGTTGCTTGAGTATTACTGTTGAAATCTATAGCTCATCTTAAGAGTTAATAAGTGGTCCAACCTTATCGTATGCTAAGTTACAAAGGCTAAGCCGAGATGTTCGTGGTAAGCATTACAAATTATCGTATCTTGGGGAACGGAAAGGACTCCTCGGTGAGCTTCCTTATGCAGTCTTTAACTGCCGACAGCGCGCTGCCAGCGTGCCCGGTCATCACCTGCGAGGACCACTGCAACAGCTCGTGCAGCCCTCTGCCATCGTGTTGCTATCACCAACCCTCTCTCGCTATCCTTACGCCAGGGTGAGCGCTCCTGGGTGACCTCTAAACCTGCTTTTATTACTACAATGCATATTACTGCAATATTACTACAAAAAATTGACTCGCATGTCAATCTGAGTGTTTGATTGTGACCATTACAGGTAGCACAGGTAGCAGCGTTCAGAAGCTACCACAGGACTGCAATAAGGGTAGATATCAACGGACGAACTTAAGAAACTGTCAAGATCCAAGACTTTTTACATGAATAGCTTGCATCGTGCAGCACGTCCGTTCACAATATTCATAAAATATATTTATAAATGTTTTATTTATTGCGCAAATAATTTTGCAAGATATATCCGCGATGTTGGATTTAATACGACATCGCATAGCCTATGTCACCCGTGCGACTCGATTGACACCTCATTCATCAAAATCGGCGCTTCGGTGAAAAATACGTAAAAACAAACATACATACATAGACTGCTAAAATAATCTTGCTACCTTTTGGCTTTGCAGTAAACAGGTAAAAAAGTCTATTACACTTTCAAAACGTTTCATATTAATAAAATGCATCATTTACAAACCTCAGTATATTTGTTGTACTTATCTCCTTTATTAACATCAAAATTCTCAGTTGTTATTTCCTTCAGTAAATGCTCTTCATAATCCTGAAAGAACAACATATTTTAAATATTTTTATCAATCCGTTAACGATGTGATATATAAATAAATTTGGAAAATCCAAAAGTGCACGCCTCATAGCGGTCATTCACATTTAAAAAAAAAATTCTAAAACAAAAACTCAAGTTTTTTAAAATAAAATAACAAATAAGGTGAGGAAAAAATATAGTATAAAATAAAAATAAAAAATATATATATAGATATACAGTATACAGTGGTATATTAGTTTTTTATAAATTATAATTAAACGACAGTACTTAGAACGCTAATATTAACTAGGAATCAGCACAGTGTAATACTTTATATATTAAAAACAAAAGTATTCGGTAAGATGAATTTTTCGACCAATTTCTCTGCCACATACATGGTCACATAAACACAGACTCACGGACGTCCAAGAATGATTAGTTTTAATGTTATTATTTATTATATCAAACAAATTAATTGTTTATAAAATGTACCATATGTGCTAGACAGATTATTTAACTTCATATTAGTGCCCTCATATTATCCTGTAAGTATTATATTAAAAAAAAAACGTCATTTAAGTTTCGAAAGACTGGGTTTTTTAACATGTCGAGAGTAGAGCACTACCTCACCGCTCCGCTTATGAGGCGTGCAATATACATAGATGTTTATCAAGAATTTGTTTCATTTAAGGGGAGTATAGATGCCAGTTGAGCAAGTCAAGTATAAAAAAAGCTACTTAAAACTATTTATGAAGCCTGCTCTCATAACCAACTTCGCACGTCTTGTTTTATGTCGCTTACACGTAGAGAGCTTACATTTTTGGCTGGTCTTCTCATATTTTTAATTTATTAAAAAAAGCCTTTATTTAGAAATTTTAGCCGATTTTTTTTTATGAAACAATACCTAATTAATGAATTGAAAAATTTGTTTTAATAAAATAACCGTGTTTTGTTACCAGACAACGGAGACAATAACACATACGCCCACACGCGCCGCAAAATATACAAACCCTCGATTATATAAATTACAAAATAACTAGACACTAGACACCTATGAACTCTTTGCTTCTATCACTTTTTGCTATTAAATACTTACAGGAATTTATATATAATTTTGTGACTGATGTGTTACTTCTAAAGCAGATGAGTAATATTGATATATAATTATAATCTATAAAAAAAATGTACAGCCTGTCCGTGACCAAGGCTAATGCAACCCATTCAAAACGTGGGGAAAAGGTACCTACTCTACCAAAGTTTACGTGTTACGCCTCGTATTATTTAATTTTATTTAATCTAGGTAGATACAGAACTTACAATCGTTAATTCTATTTCCTTTTTTCTATATATTTGCTTAATTAACCTGAAGAACTTATTGTGTGTTATAGTAAATCATTGGAACAAGTAGAAATAATCGGTCAAATGCAATCAGTCTAGTGCTCTCTCTTCCCTACCGCGCTACTACACCACACACCACATAATTTGAACACTTACATTTTAACGCTACCAAAAGTTCGAATCACATTCGAAAAAAGAACACAGGAAGGACATCGATTCTCGATTTATTTATTATCAGTACTTATAATAAAAAAAAACCCTTTTGTGGACAGAAAAGGCGACAGTAAATTCCTATTCTATTTCCCTGCATGGTACTCGTGCAAACGATCACTTAATGCGTATCCAACACTAACCTGGCCAGTTTAGAAATGGCCAAAATAGAAATGCTCACCTGATCAGGCATTCTTACGATTAGCTTCACTAAAATAGACCCATTTTAAAGTTCCAAAGCCCACTGGTTTGGAATTGGCGTTGATTTCTTGAGTCAATCAGTCAAGTAATTATTTAGTAGTGTTTTATTTCAAATATTAGTGATTCTTATGGTTTCTTTCAGCGACTACAAAATAATATTATCGACATGGCAGAACTTGCATGCGCATTTATTTAGCTAGGGTAAAATCAAATATTTTTAGTTACTAGAACGACGACCTTCTGAACTACAAATGTGGAATCGAAATTTAAGTTTGTTTTTGAGTAGATAATGAAAATTATTTAAAATAAATAAGAGAAATGTTAAGGCTTCTGGACTGGAAGAAATATCGCTGGAAGACCTACGCACGATGATCATAGACCTCAGCAGGGTTTCCCAACAGATTGGCCTTAAAACGAATATGGAAAAAACCAAGGTAATGTTCAATGTCCATGTCGCGTTAATACCGATTGTTGTTGGGAAAGCTACTCTCGAAGTCGTCGACATATACACATAGCCAGGGTAAGTAGTCCAGTTAGGTAGTTCCAATTTTAAAAAGAGGTTAACCGAAGTATTTAGCTCGGTTGGGCAACATATTTCATTCAAAATACCTCAGTGCCTAAAGACGTGTAAGTCTATAATCAATGTGTGTTGCCAGTGACGGCTTATGTTATAGAAACGTGGTCTCTTAAATCAGAGTCGCTCAGCGAGCCACAGAAAGAGCTATGCTTAGTGTTTCTTTGTGCGATAAAATCCGAAATGAGGAAATTCGCCGAAGAACCAAAGTTCCAGATATAGCTCAAACAATTAACACACTGAAGTGGCAATGGGCAGGCCACATCACTCGTCTAACCGATAACCGATGGGGAACAAAGGATCTCGATTGGCGACCACGGATCGGATGACGCAGCGTGGGAAAGTCTCTTACCAGGTGGACATTCGACCTTACCGAAATGATTTTTTTTTTTACAACAAATTAGAAACATTGCTATTTTTTTCTGAAGCGATTTTGATGATAAATGAGGATCGGAGTTTGAGGAAGTTAAAAAAAGTATCGTTCGTACCGAGTAAAAAACGCTTTTTTGCTTTCGGCTCACGTCGAAACTGGTTTCCTACCTCGGGAAAGCGATATTTTGCACTCGGTACGACATATACTAATTTACAAATTTTTCATGGCTTAATTGTAATTAAAAATATAAATTAATTACCGTTCCAAATCCTTTTGACTCATTTCGGTTTAATCTAATCTTTTTCACAGCAGCCAACTCTAGTTCTAGTTCTCTCAACTCGCCTTCCACATCTCCCAATTGTTTTTGCTAAATAAAATAGAAATATAAAAATGTTAGTAGGCAGTTTTAAGGTAAAACCGTAATTATAATTAGTCAGTATTATAAGCAATACATATTCTAAAACCGAATTGTATTAATGCGTCAGTAAGATAGCTTTTCGCTTAACTGTGTAACTTTTAGTATTTTCATTTTTCTGGACGCCAATTTGTACACGTATAAAATACATATACGAGTAAAGTATTGAGAATGTAAGAACATAGATTTTATTAATGCCTAGTAATTTTTTTTTACAAACTAGATACTTTTTAACAATAATTTAAAAAAAAGTTAAGTAATACCCTACTCTTTACCTTTCATATAGACCTGCCAAGTAGGTATAGTTTGTTTAATTTATTGTTTGTTGTTGTTTTGTTAATAAATAAGTGAAATTCATGGTAACTAAAACTTACTTTTTGAATAAATTGATAAACTCTATGAGTAATTTATAATAAGGCAAAAACTCCAAAATAACTTCGTATTTTAATAAAAAATTAAAAATTTCTTGATTTATTCGAGAAATTCTGGTCGAGAATTCTCGTGCCTCGAGAAACCAAAAATGATTGAGAAACCAGAAACTCTAACACGTATTTTACAACAGGGAATTCTGTCCTCTACACTAGGTAAACCTGTATAAATAGGCTCACAATATCAGTATATAGTATATAGGCTGTGGTGACCCTTACCACCAGGCGGACCGCAAGCTAGTGATATTAGGAAAAAATCCTCTTCAGTGATCTCGTGATCTCAGATCTATTTTTGCATTTGTTACATTGGTTTTAGGTTGACGACATTTATTTCTCAAAATGGGATTTACTCATATCGTTCATTTTATATTGAGAAATATAGATTACAATAATAATAAATACATTAGTGGTTAAACAACAAAGAGATTAATACAGATTGGACATAAAGGACTATCGCAAAATGACTAAATAACATCATTACATACAAGCAAAGAAGGTTCTCCGCTAAAATCAACGTCGTCAACAGCTTTAGTCCTCGTAAAAGGCCAAAAATCCGACTGAGGCATCGAAAGTAGTTTTATTCACACGTAATAGACTAAATTAAATTAGTCACAGTATATATTAATTTATTACAATTTAAAAAGCAAAGTAAAAATAATTTTAGAAATATAATAGCAAATATTTACAAAATCTTAATAATCAACACGAAAACGACAGTCAGGTGACATCCAGAGTTTTTTATGAATGGCCAAAAAAGTAAACATTAAGTGCAACTTCCATGCAAATGCAATTACCGAAAAAGTCATAAAAACCGGCCAATAACGTTAAGGTCCCGTACAATGAGAATTATCTAAAAAACCTATACTTAGTCGTATTTTTAATTAGACGATATCAACTGACGTTTATTTTCTTGTCAGTTTTTGATGAAACAGTACTAGCTACTGTCAGTTGATTTCAGAAATAATATTTTATATGGTGAGTAGGTTTATTATTAACAAATGTACTTAAAAACTTTGTTAGTAATTGTTATTATTATTATATTAATAGTATTATTATATAAATGTATCTATTGTCCTAGAGCTGTCTGCATCCAGTGCATCTGGTTGGGGCAGTCAGGTCTAGCAGCAGTCATCATCAGGATGCTGTTGTCACTGGCACATAGTCGCTGCAGAAGGGAGACCGCTTTCTTACGCATGATGGCGAGGAACCCATCTGTACGAGCCTCCGCGAACATTCCCGATGCGCTGCAGCGCCACGGCAGTCCCAGCAGCATCCTGAATGCATTATTGTACTGTACGCGTAGCTCATTGTAGGCACGGTGCGTGTAGCTCACCCACAGGCCGGTCGAATAAAATGACTGACAGAACGCGTTGAACAGAGTAACTTTAACGTCTGCTGTACAACGAACAAACCTGCGGGCAAGCATATTGCTCCCCACCGACAACGCCCTACGCTCCCTTTATATATCTGCATCGTCCTTCAGATCTTTCTGATGACATGCCCTTAATATTTAATCCTTTCAGCTACTTTAAGTGGCAATCCACGGACAATGGACATACGGGTGGCACACAGCGTGGCTTATGCTTCGGTGAACGAAACACCATAAGCTCACTTTTTTTGTGTTGTATATTAGGCCATGTGCTGCAGGGTATGTTTCGCAGGTCGAAAGAGCTTTCTCAGACCAACTATTGAAGGACTGAGCAACAACATGTCGTCCACGTAGTTGATGTAGTTTACACAAGTGTCATCAATATGGCAACAAACATGGATGCTGCTCAGTTAATATACAAATTAAACAGAAGAGGAGAGCTTAGGCCCCTTGTCTCACTCCGCATTCCAACCTGTACTCCTCCGACAGAGCATCAGTCCACCTTATCTGTTTTTTCTGCTGTGAGTTATTTTACCAGAGCTATAAAGTTTGCCTTCATAAAGGTTTCATTTTTTGCCACTGGCTACCGATCCCTAAAAACAGATTATGAGGTACGGTCGCTGAGTACAGTGCAGTGCAATGGCCAAGTTAAGCAAACATGGAAATAGACATTTATACCTATGCCCTTTTGAAGACACTCTGTAAATTTTTGAGCCCTCTCCCCTGCCTACGAGTAAGTATGTGGTGTAGTGAAACTATTATATTCTACAAAGAAACAAACTTTTCTGGCCTTCTACCTTTGCTGCGAGTTTGGTCGCTAATGTCGTTGTAGGTTCACACCATTTCAATATGGTGTGTGTAGTTTTGATTTAAGACCACATTTTTAAAATAACATTTAAAAGCTACACTCTCCACCTTTTCGTGCTGTCAAACATAATTTAATTCTTTGATTCTGTTTATAAAATGAGTTTGACAAAAACAAGCTTGCGGTCCGCCTGCCTGATGGTAAGCGGTCACCGCAGCATATAGATACTTACAACACCTGGGGCATCACTCGCGCATTGTCAAACCTTCAAAAATCTAATAACTTCTTTCTTGAAGAACCTATACATTTATAGAAAACCTTGGCAAGGAGATCATTCCTAAGTGTTCGCGCTAGGAAGCTTCTATGTTAACGCACTGTGTGTGTCCATTTAGGTTCTAAGGTGTAAGGATGAATTCCCTGCCAATGACAAGCGGTACGATGGTAGAAATTCCTCAAAACACATCACATTATACAAGCATTAGAACACACAAGAGTTCGATACGGCTTGTGATTTTGGGATCGTTGACGATTCTCACATCCCAACATTGATCTGAGTCAAAAGGGCCAAGCTGCACCTGCCCAAAAATCGCAACAGTACTCCATATGGGGCCGGATTTACGACTTGTAAACAACCTTTGCCCCGAGGTGAAGTACTGCTTCGCTCTGTTGGATATACCAAGTTCTCTTTGACGCCAGCTTGTTTGCAAATGATCTCGAAACTGAACATCGCCAGAGATTTCAACATCAAGGACCCCAATGTTCTTGGAGATGGTAATGGGTGTGTACTGGAGTTGTGAGACCTCATTGAATGTTCTTAGAGGTTTACGCGCAGACTTGCGTCTTAGTAGGGTTGAATCGGACTAAGTTTTCCCGTCCCTAGTCAGAGTCCTTGAAAATAGTGGTTTCGATTTGAGACACAAGTTTTCCGCGCTTTTACTCTTTCTCTTTTCCATACGTGAGTACTGAACATAACTCAGGAGCACACTGTTTAAGCACTAATGCTAATATACCACCTGGCCCACTCGACTTATGAACGCCGGCCGGACCTGCCGCTGTGTTATGGAGATTTCCGGCATGGTCCTACCAGAGTATAGCACAGATAATAGAGGATATGGTAGGGTATAGTATATAGGCGGAATAGTGCCTTCGTCATTCATATTCAAGGATGAGGCATAGAGATTGCCCAGTAGATTGGCATTCTCTTTAGCACAATATCGATCTTTCGCAGTGGTGATAACAGCGACTGACAAAAGAACTCCGAACCGTTTTAAATCGCTTTTAGTATCTATCAGACTGCGGAAATCTGGATGATTTAAATTACAGGCTGGCGGAAACTTTCGAAGATGGTCTTAAGACAGCATAAGAACAATAAGACGGCGGGTGATAACGGAATCACATCAGACCTTCTGAAAGTGGTGGAAAACTGAGTCCTCTTTCAGAGGCTCTTTAGTTCAGAAGCTTTAAGGAGAAGTGCGGTCATACTTTTCTTAAAAATAAACACGTGTTGACCCTCTATTGATCTACCCATTTTGCTAATGATCCATGTCTTTTTCAGGATGATTATGAATTGTCACAAACGCAGGCTTGTCGAATTCTAGCCTTCCGAACAAGCCGGTTTCTAATAATGCTTTACAGTACATACACTCCTCCAGATTTTACAGAAGACAGAGAAGTATAATATGCCTCTTTGCATAGCATTTGTGGACTATCAAAAAGTCTTTGTTTCTATCGAGACCCAGAACTCGAAACTCGAATCCATCTGCAGGAAGGTGTAAGACACGAGCGGTTATTTCTCGGAAACAGTTGTCCATATCACACCTATACCGGTTGTTGTTAGGAACGCTACTCGAAGTCCAACGAGGTAGCTAGTTAGGTCCAATTTGAGGAAAAGTTTAACCAAAGAATCAACAATCGGATCCACACGGATCGGAACATGCAGCGAGGACGACCAGGTGGACAGACTACCTAGTTAAAGCCGCAGGTAGCCGATGAGTGTGGAAGATCAGGACTGGCAGGAGACATGTGGCAGAGGCCGACGTTCAGCAGTGGACGTCTATCGGCTGGAAAGTCGACTACGACTAAATTCCGAAGAGGGCAAAGTCGTGAGAAAAAAGGGAAATTCTCAATTCGGATCTTTGTATTTTTTTTATGTCTGTTCGGGCATAACTGCGTCGTATAAAGACGTCATTGTAATATTTTTAAAAAAGGGAGATAACAACTAGCTAAAAAATTATTGCCACATTTCGCTTCTTAGTTACTGGGTTAGGGGGTTTCGGCATTAAAGGGCTGATCAATATAGGGCTGAATTATATTAGTCAAGCAGCAAGTGACACGTTTATTACTTCATAAATTAAAATGTAATAAAAGATCTATTATAATAGTCAAACACTCTAGACATTATACTTCTAATTAACTAATAATAATAATATATTTTCTTCTAAGACTCTAACCTTCAGGGAGTCATTAACGAAGAGAGATAAATTTCTATGTATGTATATTGTATTTATATTGTATTTCTTACTTCTATGAAGATTTCGTGTGTTTATAAGATTGATATATTAGGACTTTATAAGTCACTAGGAGCTGTATCTAATTAACTAATGTAATTAAACCCAATAGGTAATTCAAATAACGTTTGTTAGGTATATTGCTTTTAATGTTAATAAGTATAAGTAAACCTAATGATCATAATAATTGTGTAATTTTTTCCAGACCCAATTCTTGCGAACAGCTTGAAATAACTGACAGTGAAAGTGACAAAGTGTCCAGGGTTGCGTTCAAAAACGAGTAACTTGAGTAAAAAATGACGTCATCGGGTTCCTAACTCTACCCTATAGTTTTTGAACGGCTAACCGAGTTACATCTGTCAAGTTTTAATCAATGTTTCCACTTTTAGGAATTTCGCCCTTGTAGGGGCATTTTTTATTTGAAATACCTATGTAAGGCCTACGGAACACTGAAATTTAAATAAAGTTTTAGGCTATTTTTTTGACTTTGAGTGAAAACAAACTAATAATTTCCTTTTTGCTTTTTTGAATAAAGTTTTCATAAACAAGGTGGGAACTTCGTGAATTCTTTTGTTTTGATTATACATAATATATGTATTTATAAAACTTACCATTATTATTAAGTATATTATAATACTATTTATTTATCAGTATGTTAACAATGTTTACCTTTTTGTAGTTGTAACGTTGTGTTTGCATTATAAACACTTGAATCGCGGTTTATTTTATTGTTAGATTTTATTTTGACAAAAAATAAAATGAAAATAGGAGTATTTCTAAACAGCTAAAATTTACGGCTAAAATCAATATTTTAACACTATTTTAAGGCATTTAGGGTTATTCACTAAAGATTCTAAGAAAAAACTGAACCCTAGTGGTGGAGTGGAAATACTTAAAAATCTTTTATTACTAAAAAAACTCCAAATACAAAAGTCATAGAAAAATACTTAAATACAAAAACAAACAGCAAAATAATTTACTAATTTTCTTAATACGGAAACATTGCTTTGACCATTTTAATCGAATATGGCCGCCTACTCCGACGAACCCGCGTTGAGTACGGTTCACTTGAGCCAACCCTAGGATAACAACTCTACGCGTTTTTGAACGGATTAGTGTTGGAACTCAGTTAGTTTATGAACGGTTCGAGTCATAACTCTACTCGACTCAGTCGGTTTTTGAACGGCCCCCAGAGGAATAAATGTGGTTTACAGCGTCAAGCGTCAATTTTTGTTAATTTAAATATATGTACATATATTATATAATATTGTAAATATTATTATAAAATACATAACTTAAAAAAAACATTTTACTAAGTACCAAAAAGTGCTATCATATTATAACCCATATATAGACCCATTCCAATCGACAGGCTGTATGTATACATCCGTTGAAGTTACAATATTCTAAAGTGCCGGGTTTTAATTGATAGATTTTTATAAAAACGCGATTTTTTTCTGTACGATCACAAAACTTCCTTCACTACACAGGAGTTCGAAACAAAAAAATATGGTCCAGGTTGGACCACGTCAAAAGGTTCGATCAAACCGAAAGGTATCATCGAGAATTCTCGCAAACACAGATTTTTTAGTAAAAAAACTTAGAGCTAGTGGTAAGTGGCAACACTGTTGAATGTTCTTAAAAAACACCGAAGAGTTTTTCAGTTGTTGTTGGGTTAAAAAACTGTCTTTTTCGAAAATATAATATATCGATATATCACAGATATAATGTCGACTTGCGGACATCACTAATTTTAGTTCTATAGACTTTCGTATCTGCCTACAGCGCCAAAATGGCGTTATTCAAGTAGGCACAAAATACGTTTGACAGCAGCCAGTCCCAGTGGGTAGTAGTAGAGGTCAGTGACAGGTTCCAAAAACCGCAATGTCCATAAAAAAGTTAAAACAACTTATCTATGCTTTAGAAAACTATAGACAAAAGCAAAGGATTTTATGTTATTCACTTGTACCTAATATGTAATAGAAAACCGCAGCGAAACTAACTTTTATACTACAGAAAAAGCATTGTCTGTCTCTATTTGTATCAAATAGTGCAAAGTCCACCACCGCCAATCACGTCGCGACTTGCAATATGGCGAATTCTCGGCTGTTGTAGTAAGTTTGCTCTCAGTTTTTTTCAATTTAGTCGTACTTAAAGTTATTAATTTGGCATAAAGTTATTAAAATTTGATTAATGGAGTGTTACCCCGAAGTTGATGACAATAAGCAGGCACGAAAACGAATTAGAAATGCTTTTAATTAGGAAAGTAATCGTGGCAAAGTCAACGGTAAGTACACCATGATGCTTTAGTTTTGATACTATTAACCTAGCTGACCACTTTTCAAAATCATGAAATCACGTTTTCTTTTAAACTCTGGTTTTGGTTATAGATTTGTAAGATTACAGAATACATTTTCATCAAAATCGATTTCTTAAATTGTTTATCTATATTTTTAAATATATTTTTTATAATATTTTATAAATATTTTTGGACTATACACACAGCGCCGTCTGGCCCCAAAGTAAGCAAAGCTTGTGTTACCAGACAACGGATACAAATACATATAATTTCTTTATTTTTGTAAATACATATCATATATAAATACACCCAAACTCCAGACAAACTCAATTGTTTGTCCAGTTCGGGAATCGAACCCACATCCTCTGCACAGCAGCTGGCCACACTACCTACAAGGGTGCGAGGGAGTCAAAATCAAAATTCATAAATGGTAGAAACTATTTTGATAAAATTTTGTAGAAAGATAGCAACTATTGTTAATAACATCATTCTGCAATAATTAAATAGGCAACCTTTGCGGAATGCAGTTCCATATGGCGTCGCGTTTTTAAATTTTTGAGGGATAGAAATGTTAAATGTAAGAGTAATGGTTGTGAGTGTGTATATGTGTGTGCGCGTGCGCGTGTGTTTGTGGTGTGTGTCGTACTCAATGTGTCAATTTTAATTTCTTTTTAGGTACGCGGCGGAGCATTAGCCTGCTAAGTCGACATGTAATCATAAAGGAAATAAATTTAAATGCTCTGAAATTACAATGCAGGATATATGAAAATTCCATGAGTCATTTTATCGCCTAAAAGATAAATTAAGGCAAGACACATTTATATTGAAACATATAAAAGGTATGAAAACACAATTTCTCCAACTGCTATTCTGCAGGGTGCGCAAGTAAAAGAGCTAAAACTAAGGGATGTCGATAAATTGTTAACTGCTCATTTTGGGGACAACTGGCGCGATTTAGAGAGTTTGGAGTATTACAGCCGAGTAGTGCCATCATCACAGTACTCACTAGATCAAAATATGGCTAACGATGAAGATTTCCATGGAAAGCCAATGTGTGAAGAGCAAGAAGAATCACTATTACTGCTTATTTAATTTTATATTTTGTGTACAAAATAAAGTACTTACCGAAATTTAAAAATTAGATTTTTTTAATTTCTCACCAAAAGTTGGCGAGTGAAACAAGCAATAGATAATTTTGATACGGGCAGACTTAGGTAATAGGGCACAAACTCAGTAAGTTATTCGTATCAAATAGTATCAATATGGTTAACCTTACTACACGGGATAGGTGTGTTTCAAATCCAACAAACTGCAAAGTCCAGCCGAGTGTTTCAAAGTCAGCAATGTCCACTATATTTTTCTGCTTTTTGCTCTAGTTTGTTAAAATATTTCTTTTTTAACTTTAATTTTAGAAAACCAACATAAATTTAACACAATTTCGTATAGCTACAATACTACAATGGAGGTTTATAACGAACAATAAGAAAAATATTGATTTCTTTAAAGTTGTCAAAATGGACATTGCGGTTTTTGAAACCAGTAGACTCAATTTGGGATATTTATAAATAATTTAGTACTTTGTAAGTACAGGTTTAAAACGATAGCCTTGTCTATCGTTTGGAACTTGTTTGGAGTCGATTTGATCTGACCAATACTTTTAGACTTAGCCAATAACAGATAAGAAATGTCAACGGACCGATCTAATCTTCTTGCAAGGCCTTTCCGCTTCGAGGGTCTCAAATGACATCTTATTTTGTCAAGTCTAAAGAACAAAGTTTAAGGTGTTTTTACCTTGCTGTATCTCTTTTCTGAGATTTAAGGCCTCAAAAGTATATGATCTGCGTGGCGAAACCTTTTGTAAAAACTACCGCAGCTTAAAATCGTATAACAAACGTTAAATTTTGATATAATTAATTTAAAACACACTTTGATCGATGTTTTATTTATGTCGATTATGCATGTCCAAGTACCGTAAGCGTGCTAATGATTTGGACCACCCGCAAAAACAGCAGTTAGTGTGAGCGCTGTGAGTGTCAATCGGACCGCAACCCAAGAAGCGCACCTCACTAGCGGGAGACAATAATGTACATCCAAAATAATTCGCAGCCAAATATTGTACAGGCAAATAATGTACATATCAATAATCCGTGTACAGTACTGGCCACGATATATTGGCTGTACATTATTGCCTGTACATAGTTCCGTCCGCACCAGTAATGTACGACCAATATTGCACGGCCAATAATCCGTGTACATGTACTTGTGGGCGCACTATATTGGCTGTGAATTATTAGTCCGTACAAATATTGTACAACCAAATAATGTACAGACAATAATCCGAAGCCAGTATCATAGACAAGAAACAACTATGGTTGTGTTTTGTATACATCACATTATGTACATTTATCTCTACAATCATAAATTGCTAGAATGATATCATTGTAATAATTTATTCGTTTAAAAACGTCAACTATCACTAAGTTTAGGCCAATAATCTAAGCTAACACTAATATTTGATACTACTTACTTGAAAGTACAAAAATTGTGGCTAAAAAAATAGTTTTTGTTTCTTCTTCTAAATACGATAGAATGATGAACTATATGTATTTTAGTAGTAGTGGTCGTACTCAGCTAAATCATTACTCGGCTAAATAAACAGGACGCCGACTATTTGATGAGGTTACTTCAGAAATTTATTCTTTGTTTAGTTGGCTAGTAACATTTCTATTATTGCTGTCGCCGTCGTGTCTAGAACCCTCTGATTGCACATTTTTATTATTTTCAGTGAGTATGCTTGTCCATTGTCGCCGTCGCATATTTCTAAAATATAACTTGAGCCAACACCCCATAGAGTTGAGATCTGTTACAGATTCGAAAAAGCTTACAGCAAGTTAGGCATTCTAAAATATAATCGATCTCAACTCAGTATTCAGTTAGGTTTTTGAGTCCACAACCCAGCTTTTTATATTTCAAAATTGTAACTTATCACAACATAGAACATACATTAATTTTCTTTACTATGTGTCAACGGCAGTTAGATGCTTTATTGATGAACTAGCGGTATCAGAGCCGATTCGCTAGGTACGAGGTTTAATTCTTGGCCCGGTGCCTTCTGTTCAAATAATAAATGGGAAGTTTGGGTGGGGGTATTGTTTGTGTAATGTATCAATAAGCATACCTCCTGACAGGGTTTTTTTTGAGCTGGAACAGATATGATTTTGTAGTGTTTATTTTTAAATATATTTATTCATTTATAGGGTTTTCAACTGTTTAAAAAGAATCAGAAAAGTTTACGATGGGTTTAAGAGTACCGTGCCAAAAATGAGCAAACGTGGCATTATAACCAAGCCACCGCTGTCTGTCTGCCAGCTTAGAAAAATAGTACTGGCAAAGTATGTCACGGGCTTACGCTATTACTACATATGCACCATTGAGTTAAAATTATCCAGATTCGATAAGAGAAACATACTCGTGGACCTGTCTGTCTTGGTCTAAGTAATTGAATAAGTAAGCATTAAGAGGCACGTTTTGTTTGTTGTTTGTGTATTATATATATAGTGGTACAGAACACACGGTGCGCGAGTCTGACTTTAACTTGCCCCATTTTTATATTACCTATGAATCATACTATGTAGGAATTTTGATGCACTAAGTAGGTGTAAGCAAAGTCTAAGAAAAGTTATCAAAATAAAAATTAACGGAACATGGGATATGCCCTTATTTTAAAATATCTTTTTTTTAATTACAAATAAAAAAGAATAAAAACTGAAAGTTCATAATAATAATATTTTTTGGACATATTAGACAACGCTATCTTGTCCTAAACTCAGCCAACAAAAAAAAAACGGACAACGGATACCAATACATTTATACCTTTTTTTGTAAATACATACATAATATAGATATGAACACAATGAATGTTTGTCCAGGCGGGGATCGAACCCTCGCCCTCTAGCCTAGTTGGTAGATATTATACAAAAGAACGTAAGGCCATGCCCCGCAACGACAGCTGTGTAATTTGACACCGCCATATTTCAATAGCAATAAGGTCATATTTCATAGCATACATCACTATTTGAAGACGCGACGAAAAATTTTTACGTTTTTATACTTCAAAAAAAACTAAGCCTTAAATCGAAAAGTGTTCGGTCATTTTTTTTCGCTAGATTATCTGGACCAGTGTTTTTCAAACGGAGGGTCGCAAAGCCTTGCTCAGGGGGTCGCGTTTGCGAGGCAGGCAAAAATAAAAATAAGAGTTTCAGTGTAAAGGCTGTTTCAACTAGATAATATAAGAGATCAGTCTTCTTCTACCAGGCTCTAAAAGAGATTTTTATATTCATCTAAGACCATTGTCACCTAAAGAGTCTAGATAATAAAATATTTGCCTTGCACAGTATATCAGTATATTGCACCAGGTTCATACATACATAATTTCAATGCACACCAGGTTCATTGACCAGTATATTGCGATGGAATTAAAATTTAATCTGCCTAGGTATAGTCATAGGCCTATGTCAGTCATAGGCATAAGTTGTTTTAATTCGGGTGGTCGTGGGGGGTCGCCAGGTTTAATTTACTTGTAAAGGGGTCGCGTCTTCAAAAAAAAAATGAAAAACACTGATCTAGACAATACAGATTTGCGTTTTTGATGTCGAACGCTCGCGCTTCAAAAGATTTTATCACTTAATTTCTGTGATTTTTTTTTTATTTTTAACAACGTTCAAGAAAATTCTTGTTAAGATTTTATTTAATTAAGGATTAGATCCTATTTAGATTTAATTGTGTTACGCTGTATCAATTATAAGTGGCTTGTGTTCGTTGTTTGAAAAAGTAGAATTATTCTAATACTTGAAATTTATCATACCTTAACTCTACAAGATAAGCTTCTTCAGTAAGCGTTACTTAAATTATTTTTTGTATTTTTGTCTACATTGCGGCTCCCAGCCTGTATTCTAGTTAAACTAATTAATTCGAACATGTCGTCAATAAAATGTAAACCAACGAATAATTTTCGCATCGTCCTGCGTTGCGAGCGAAGAATGATTATGAGGCAGATAATCTCACCTACATATGATGACACAGCGCGGTGATGGGGTCAGGAACATTTCAAAGTGCGTAAGCGCATAATGCGCTTTCGATCTTACAACATATTAGAGTACCTTAAATGGAGGCTCTGCACTGTAAAATATATGTATACGATGCCATGGCACTCATTGACGTCACCTATGTTGAGACGAACTACAATATAGAATCTTAATTTTTATGATAGTGTACTCTAAAATATTTCCGATGTCACGAGTGTTGACATCAGTTGGGTATGGCCTTGGAAATTGTCAATTTTTTTGTGTGACTTTTTCGTATTTTTGGTAAATGATTTGTAGAAATATTTAATAAATTTTGAAGTGAACATTATTATACTATTTTCTCGATAACAACTCTTGTGGAAACTTGAACGAGCGTCTTATAAAAATCATCATTTAATAAAAATATGACGCTTACGCACAAACAGGGTCATAGCAGAGTTGGAGAAACTGATAGGGATGGAGCTATCGATAAACGTAACACGATAACAGACCCGATATTTTTTTACAAAATGTAAGAAATTAAACTATTGCCTGATAATTTTGTACAAATTCAATAACTAATATGTATTACATTTCATTACAAGATGTAATTATATTATTTTGATTATTTATTTATTTATTTTAATCAAAATCTGATGAATCGTCACTGTCACTCGATGAGCTCTCCCCAACATTTATTATAAGTTCCTGTACTTCTATATTATCGAATAGATAAATTTTCCAATCCGACGCTATAATGTTTTGGGTTCTTCTCACAATTTTTTCCCTGTGTAAAGACGTATTTTATTATCATCTCCAGAAGTTCCGGTCCCGGATATAACCTGACTAAAAATATTATATTGAAATTTCAGTCCAATGGAAATTTCCA
Organism: Apoda limacodes; assembly: GCA_946406115.1. Classification (NCBI taxonomy): domain Eukaryota; kingdom Metazoa; phylum Arthropoda; class Insecta; order Lepidoptera; family Limacodidae; genus Apoda; species Apoda limacodes. Next base: position 25,153,096 of record OX291540.1, read on the forward strand.
ATTATAGATATCTGTTGAATTTCTTAACCATAACAGGTTGATAGTTTATTTTACAAAATTCATGTTGTCACAAATAATTAATATTAAGTTAAACCCAATGATGATCCCTACTAACTATACAAGTTTTTTTTTGAAGTCTTTTCTTCTTGATACAAGGAGTCAACCTTAGTCTGACTCTAGGGCATATTATATCATTTTTTAAGCAAAAAACCTTTAACCTCGATGTTACTTTAGGTTTATTTTTTATGACAAAGTAAATATTTATTTTCATAGTGAAGATGCTGTCAAAAGATTGACTGTGAGCCAGGACTTGAATCTTTGACCTCTCGCTTTCCGTGTGAGTGCTCTACTAACTGAGCTACCGCGGCACACTACACTACAATTGTATATTAATAACCAATTTAAATTAACCTATTGATTTATCTTTACGTTTCAGGTTACTCAGCAGCACTAAGTGAAAATCCACATTGCAGACTTTATAATACTTGACAAATAAATGTAATATTCATTGGTATATTACAAGTTGTAGATGTGTGTGTGTGCACATACAATATTAATTTATTTTGTTATCATTTTGTTTTTATCACTAAAGATGTTTGATCATTAGTGTGTTAATGAATCTGGAATTATTTTTATCTCTGTTACACAGACATGTATTCAAACTCTAAAGTGTGAAACTAATTGAAGGTAGCGTAAACAAGCAAGCCACAATTCCTTTGAAGTGTGGCTTATAACAGGCCACTGTCTTGGAAATTGAAAACCAGAGCTTCCTCTATGTAAAGTGATATGTTCACAAGGATGTAGGTATGTTATTATTGAAGGTCACAGGTTCCATTCCAGATAGGGGCCACATTTTTGATTGTTACAATTTAAGCAAATTAAGCTCTCCGGTCACATAATAAGGAATAGGTGCTAGCTGCAGTGCAGGAATGGCTCAATTTTGAATCGCAGAATCTGTAACATATTAGTAAAAAGTGCATGTTATGAGCAATGTTATGGTGCGTTTACATGCTCGCCTTTAACGCCAAATTCAACGTGAACGAACACGAGCACAAGCATATGAACAGTTTGCTTTGCCTGTCATCGAGCGCCGAGCTGCGTGCCGGTCTGCTTGCCAAACTGCGTGGCGCGCGTTTGAACGCAGCTACGCTTGCATTACACGCTATTCGACGTGCACGAACACGAGCACAGCGTGTGAACAGTTTGCTTTGCCCGCTAACGCGCGCCGTGCTGCGTGCCGTGCAGCTTCGCAAGCCGCTTATAAACCGCGTATAAACGCGACATTAACTGTCGCCACAAGAAACTGATTATATTTTTAAAGGATAAACAATATGTCACTGATGCCTCCAGTGTTCATAGGCAGCAGTGGTCACATACCATTAAGTGGGAACCATTAGCTTGTCACCTTAGTGTTATTAAAAAAAAACACACACAGTACTTAGCACTTTTACAACAAAGTTCCTTATGATAAACAACAGCTACCAGTAGGAACTGATGATCCCTAATTTTTATAACAGTCCCCTTGAAATTGATTTGTAAGATTAAATTGTAAGGCCTAAACTGGAGTAAAATGCCATTATAGAAATTGATAAAATTGTCAAGGTCTATTACCAAAAATACCTAATGATTTACAGATTTTTCATAGTTCCTACAAACAATTCTGTACCATTAATCCAATTCTCCGTTAGTTAAATAGTCTACAATTAAACCACCAACAAATCATAATATCAAAGCAGTCCATTTTTAGTGGCTTAAGATCAGTCATTTCTAATTAAAGTGCACCAAATTTTTATTATAACACTGATTCAGTTAACTATAATATGCAAGATGACACTAAAACTTATTGTAAACTACAAACTGAAAAGGGTTTTTTATGGTATAGGGCACCTATGGGCATAGCGAGGTACAGGCCCCCTGCCTGCCTCCCCCCGCCCCCCCCCCCAATTTTATAGTTAGTTACCTGTTAGGATAATGTCAGGGCTGCCATATTGTATATTTGGATACAAAATATGTATAATTGGAGTGTTTTTTGTATCTTGTTTGTATAACAGATTATTATATAATTGGATACAAAAAAATTATCAGGAGATGTGACATATCTTATCATGACAAGTAATGACTATGATTTTAAAGGTAATTTCAGTACGGTTTTGGGATGTTGCTTGAGTTTCTAAACAGTGTACAATACCTATAAGTGATTATTATGTGACGTTCTTTCTAAAGTGTTTGTTACTATCACAATACACATGACAAACTGCCTTTGTAAAGCAGATAGATTAAAGCAATACTGGATTCTAGTCGCCAAAATGATAAAATTTGGCAATATTTAGCTGGCAACTTGGAGGACATATTTAGGCTACTTAAAGTTATCAAGTGTAAGTTAGTTGTTTAACTATAATCAAGGATTTACATGATAATTAGATTTAAGGTGGGTAAAACCGCGGACAAAAGGTAGTATACATTTGTTAAAATATATATAAAAGGATCAGGTCGTGCTAACATGCCTCTGCCACACCAAATTAATTAAAGGGCCACCAATATTGTTAAAATTTGTTGTTGTTTATTCCCAGTATACTGATAGGCTCATCTCTACTTATCACCTACCACATTGTGAGACAAAACACCATCTCAGTAAAATGTGAATATTACAAATATTTTCACAGCATCAACGACCATATTTTTAATTTTTAATTGAAATAAAAAAATAATTCTATTGATCTAAATCCTTATTCTTTATTCCATATGATGCATACCTGTTTTAAAACACTGTTCCTTAATAAAAACCTGTGACTGCCATGCACCCAAGCATATGCTGCCTCTCACAGGCACATGCCTATTTTAGTATTGTAAAAAACATGAAAATTCTTGTGGTGATATCCTGACGTCGGCGTACAGAGCACTATGTTTATATATGTTTTAGTGTTTGGCAGTCAAAAGGTTAATATAGTCAAAATACTAATTAACTGTAGATGAAACTGTAAGGATAATTTCATTTCACTGGAGTAATTGATTATTAGGATTTACAAACTAAAGATGCTGGTTAGGATCTGGAGCCAACACTTATTTGACAGCACTAATTCTTAGAAATTTCTTTTGAAACTTTTATGTTATATTATAAATCATTCCTAAGGACGTGCAGTTAGTATTCGGTGCTGTGTTAAAAATTATTTTGTCACAGTGACATTATTAGCATCCTAAGACACTGATAGCATTAACCTGCCAGCTGAAAGGATTACCTTTACTGTTTTGGAATCAGTACATAAGATTTTTACAGCATAGTCTGTTCTTTTGAAGCTAGTGATAGTACATAAGATTTTTGGAGCATAGTCTGTTCTTTTCGTTTCCTTAGTTATTTATCCTGGGGTGTTCTTTGTGCTTTTTAGTAGTGGGAGTGTAGTTTCACCTTAGGCAAGTAATTCTTTATATATATCGACATCTCAAAACTAAAATTCTAATTTCTAATGAAATACCTAGCAAATTGTGAAACAAGAGGTTACGATATATACCCAGCTATCTATGTAAAGAAAAAAAACACAATGCCAGGGAGCATTGAAAAACGTGATTCTAATTATTTAAATAGAGATAAGATAGCAGATTTATTTTTCAACAAGTGTAAAAGAGATAATATAGTCCTTAACAGTCTAGGCTACTCCAGATCGAGTCCATTTTTGAACAAGCCAATAGCGTATTTAACGCTTTGAACGGGTGAATAAAAATGAACAAAATTAAAAAAAAATATATTTGTTTGTACACCGATTATTGCCTGTTCATTATTGCCTCGTGTCGAACTTTGTACAGACGATATTGCACAGCCAATAATGACCGCCCCAATAATCCATGTACATGTACATGATTTATTGCCTGTACAATTCTTGGATCCCAAGTATTGGTCGTACATTATCAGTCCGTGTCGATTTTGTACAGCCAATAATTTTCAGCCATGGATTGTACGGACCAATAATTGGAAGCCAGTTTGCCAGTAGGCCAATATAGGGACTCCTCACTAGCTATGACAGATACTACAGACGTCACGTAAAATAAGGATACTCTGTGACGAAAAAATTATTTGCACTTAAATTTATTTAATTTTATTTAAATTTCTTAAAAACGCAGCATTTATTAAACAAAGCCCAGAAAAAAGTAGAAAAGAAAACGCTATTATGACATTTAATAATGAACTAATATATATGTTATGAAGCACCAAAAAAATGACTAAGATTTATATCGGAGAAACAGAAGTTTTATATAAATAATATCTGTTACTTTGTAGACGTGGATCTGAAGTTGCACAAGTAGGTAGTTAAAAATAATAATATCTATTATAACAATATAAAAGAGCTATAATAGAAAAAAATCACAGTATACCTAAATAAATGTATAACTTATTTATCGAGAGTTTGATTATTTTACTAATGGTAAGTACACTAGGCTTATCAACACAATAAACTGCATCAAAGTAATATTCTTATTTATTTACATGGAAAAGTAAACATTAAAAACTAGCCTCTTAAATATATAAATAGTTTTTTCATAAATATGTTCCTAGTCATGCCTTGGATGTAGTTATGTCCATGCCAGGGCTTTCTCGGGAAATTTCTTGTCGGGACTACTTAACATGGGTAGTACATTTTTCTCCAGGAATGAAAGACAGTGTTAAACTGCACGGGGTCTGTGTACACAGCCTATAAGACAGTGGAGCAATTCTAAATAACTTACGAGACCAAAATACTGTATGTATTGTTTATACAAAAATTGTGTTGTAGTTGCTTGGTTTATATAGTAAATAAAATATCTGTTATTGAATTCACGTTTCTGATTTTATGATTTATTGCAGACACTTGATTTTTAACATCTGATGTTTGTTACTGTTCCATGTCTGAATGTATAATGAATGCATTTTCGAGCAATTTTATCCAACTATTGTCATCTTCTTTAGAATTTAAAAAGTACCTGTATTAGATAAAATGTACTCTATTTCACATCAATTTTAGTTTTTGTATTTTTTTATTACTTTTTAGGTTTTTATGTATTTATATAAAGTTGCACAAGTAGGTAGTTAAAAAGTTTCAATGCTCGGAATGTTGATGTTTTAAAATTATAAATTATTAAAAATCAAAAAAAAATAAAAAAACATCTGTATTTTTAGATATTTTTTGTTGTTTCAGTACAGAACCCTAACTGCCTAGCTTAACATTGACAGGTTTATCAGATTAAATGTTAACTATGCTAATTTTATCTATGTTCCATGATATTGAAAATCATAAAACATAATTAGGTAGGCAGGTATATAAGGTCAAATGGGTTACATAGTAAAAATATAAATTTTTGTGGAAAAGTATCTGAAATAGTGTCATTTTAGGGAAATGGTTTGGTTTCTATGGAGAAATTTGAAAAATCATCTGGAAACCCTGCCATCATCTGGAGACCCTGCCATCATCTCAGATATCCTGTTATCTGATTTCTGGGTAAAAAAAAATATCCACAAAGGCTAAGGCAGGAGTTTCTTTCAGACAACAATAGTTGGGTTAGGTCAGAAAGTTAAAGCAAGAGTAAAGCAAAGCAAGCTCAAATCAAAAGCTAAACCCAAAACTTATAAAAAAATATTAAAAAAAGGAGAGGTTTGCAAGCTTCTCCGCTTCATAGGGGGGGTATGTCTCCCCCTGCTCCCATCCCCTGAAGCGAGGCACAATATAGTACATTTTTCCTATGTATTGAATGAAATTAGTTGCTCCTCTTACTAGAAACTTTTACATTTTATTTATATGAAATCAAAGTTATTATTTCAAAATTATTGTATAGAGAACTAAACCAAAATTGTAGGTATTTTAGATTTTGTATTCAAATAATATAGCTATAAATGTCAATGATTTCTAACACATTCTATTGTTTTTTTTGTTTTCAGGACTGAAAGTGGTAAAATTCCATATAGTTTTATACAAAACTTGTAATGGATGAAGCAAGGATTAAAGTACAATCAGTTGTTGATATTGGAGGATCCAACATAGACAGTCAGAATGAGTACTCAGATTTATATAGTCACACTGTACAACAAAATCTTGAAAGATATTCTTGTCGAAAGATAATGAGGGTAAGATACATTTAGTTATGTGGTGTTTACATATATGTGTATAATGCATATTAAAATATTGGGTGAATCTCTTGTTGGAGGCAATGTTGATGTATTGCTTTTTCTACCCTTACAGATGATACCAGAAAATTTCTCTTTTTTTTTAAAGGAATGTTTGAGATAAGGGATATCTAAATAATGTCCTCTATCCCAAGTAGCAATTATCATACATGATGGTTTTGAAGAATGCCTTATTATCATGGATAAGTTATATTAAGGAATTTACATATCCCATATATTGTATTTCAGTTAAATTTGGTGCTTGTTGGTCTCAGAACTGTATGGTTTTCCATTTAAGCTTAAAGCCTTTGTAGAGAGGTTAATATAAAGTAATTGTTAACAGTTTCCCAGATCTTTAAGACCTAAGGCTTTTAAGTTCCCAAAAAGTTGTAAACACATTATTATTAGATTAAGCCCGTACCTAAATATGTCCTGAAGCGCATTGCCATATCTCAAATAGGACTTGTCTAAAACCTACTTCATTCTTTTTAGCTTTTTTAATAACTGTTTGATAACCAAGTAGCATTATGTGGCTACTTATGGTTAGGAAAACAGCTCTAAAGCTTAAAAGTAACTTCATGGCAATATTAAAATTGTAACCTTTGAACACATAAATAACCTATTAAGTCATGACTGTAACTTTGAAGTTCTATGACATGTCCATTTACAAATTAACAAGGCGTCTTTACAAAAAATGGCAAAGAGTAGCAATTTTAAAAGAAAATGAAATAAAAATATATATATAAATTAGAAATTCACAAGTGCACTTTTAACATAACAAATATTTTACTATAATATAGGTTAGGGTTTTAAAAAAGAACTTTGTTTTAGCTCACACATTAAAACACATGAAATCCGCCATTTTGGTTTTTTTTGACGTTACCTATCTATCTCTAGGACTATGAAGACAAATCTGACAATACCTTAATTACAGAAATCCATCCAGCCGTATGATATGCAGTAATAAAAAAAAAATCGGGTAAAAAGAATGTTTAGCAAACTATCACAGAAAACGTTTAAGGTTCAATTTTGTTTAGGTGCGGTTTGTTATTGATACAACTTAATGTTTAGGTACTTACAAATGGAATGGAATGGAGGAATGCATTATTCTCTTTTTGGAGTTCAGAATTTATGAGATGTATGGCGATGTTATGCGAGTACTCGCTCGAATAAGTCCCCAAAACAATAAAATCGGAAAAATAAGTTGTGTTGTGTTCCTGGCGGTGAGTAGGGTTGCCAGAGCTCTTAAGGATTCGCTGTGCTGACAGGATCGACGGTGCTCGTTGCTGTCATTCCTCACCGAAGACGGTGGTTACGGCGGTCAGGGAGACCTGATGAAACGGTTGACAGCTGGCCGAATCCAGGGATTACCTGGAGGAAGCTGAACTGCCAACTTATGTAGTCTCTCAAGTAGTAGTCATGCCGGAGAAGGAGATCAGCTAATACAACAGAAGCGGATCATGGGACCTTCCGCCCGCCATGCCAGCAATCTTATTATCTATGCCGAGCTTTGGCAGTTCTAGTACCGCACCTTTTATTCTCTAAGCTGTCTGTGCAGTCCAAAGGGAGAAAGTTTTTACAGCGACTACTCCAATATAATGTGGATTTTTACATGAGCCAATCACGCCAATCTTAATGCAGTCCACCACCATCTGGAGATTGCGCAGCCGACCATTCTTTTTCCAACGGAGACGCAAATATCTTGCCCGGCCTATACATCATACCTACAATATCTCGGCTACAAACTCAAGCACAATTTTTGTGAGTTGTGCCGGTGGTATGTTATTTCGATGGAATATCCGCTGTCGCCGCTTTCAGAGACTTTTCGATATTGTGTGTGGCCATACTCATTTCTATGTGTGCCTTTACAGGTCTCATAGCGGTAATACGAACGTAACTTCACTCTCCACGCACCCGAGTTTGAAAACTGACAAAGTTCTTCATCAATATCTCATAGCAAAACTAGTTATTTTGGGAGAATTAAACGCCTACCATCGTGAGTGCCTCAGGTCTCGAACCAATGGAATATCTGCTCATAAATTTGCTCTGACCTATGGATTCTCTCAGCTGGTACTTTCTTCAAAGAGAATACCAGATAAAAAGGACCATACGAGATTCTTACTGAACCTTCTGCTGGCTACACGTCCGGACGGATATTTCATCTCAGTGTATGCGCCTCTTGGCACCTCGGACCACTGTCTCGTTCGTACTCTCGTGTCATGCACACAACCTGATCAATCTTGGTCAACTAATTCGCGTCGTCTGTGCCATTATAAGGGTGGGATGGATTGCATGATTTTTTTGCATCGTTCCCTTTAAAGCAGGCAGCTCTGCTTTAGCTTAGAGGATCCTGACATCTGCGCAGCCGCAGTCACTGAGACAATTCTCGCTGGTATGGGATTCTTTATTCCTAACCCGTGAGTAGCTGCTGGTGTCAAAAAACGACCGTGGTTTAATCGATCTTTGTGGAAGATTGCGAATGTGCACCCGATGGCCAAATAAGACGATAGATAAGATCCATCGAATTACAGGCCAATCGCTATTACCTCTCTTCTATCCAAGGTAATGGAACGTTGTAATCAACACACAGTTTCAAAGATACCTAGAAAAATACGACCTAGTCAGCGGCTTTCAATATGGCTTTCGCCACGGTCGCTCGACAGTGTGTCTCCCACATCTATGAGCAGTAGCTACTGAGAGTCATGGGAAGGCATTAGCTTGTAGACTGGACATAGTAAAGGCGTTCGATCTGGCACCGGGGTGTTCTTTCGAAATTGCCATCTTACGGAATGCCCCAGGGTTTCTGCAAAATGGGAGGCTAGCTTTTTGTCCGGCAGACGAAGACGAGCCGTAGTTGACGGTAGTTGCTGTCGTAGCATGGACATTAATGCTGGTGTCCTACAAGGCTCTGTGCTGTCTTCTACTCTATTTCTCCTGCATAACAATGGCATTTTGTCCATCAATAACATACATTGCTATGCAGATGACAGTACTGAAGACGCTTATTACACGGGCCGTGTAAACATCTCTCATTCTGTTCTTATGGTGGAACCTAGATGGTCACGTACAGTGCGGATTCAGAGAAACTTCCTCCCGCAAACGCTCATGTTGTGGAATGAGCACTGTATAGGGTTCTTCAAGAAAGAAATTATTAGATTTTTGAAGTGTCGGCAACGCGAGGGTGATGCCCTAGGTGTTCAAGTGTCCATAGGCTGCGGTTACCGCTTACCATCTGGCGGACCGCAAGCTTGTTTGCCAACTTAGTAATGTTTAAAAAAAACTCAGACATCCGGTTTTATCTAAATTGCTGACATTTAGAGATGATTGCTCACTTACTAAGTAACATAAGTCTGTTGCTAATATGACTGACAGCTTACAACTTTACGTCGGCGACTTTCGGCTGCAGGCTACCTTATTGGTTGAATAGCGTAATATTTTAAATCATACAGGCCTGTCACATTCCACACTGTAGGCATCAAAATATACCACCGCTGGCGGCCCTAAATCGGAGACCAATACGATAATTACGCCCGCGCTAGATGAGACTTATTTTGTTATTTAAAAAGTAACCACCAACTTATAACTGGTTTATCATTCGTTTATACTAAACAAATAAACAGAGTATAAATAGGTAGTACCTAGTTAATTATTCTAAATAAACTGTATTGTAGGTAATAAAATGTATTTGAATTCATACCACATAGCGTTAACTAAAGTTCGATAAGTATACACAAATAACCAAACTTGTTTGTTGTTGTCAGTTCATATTGTCCCAACTGAGAGGCTTGAACGAAACGCCTTTTGGTATGTCTACCACCACATTGAACTATAATGTACCTACTACCTACTTACTTACCGGCGTACTTCATTACATTATATGAGTCAGTCAGTCAGTATAATCAGTGTATTGTATGTAAGTAATACAGACAGAATGATTCAAGGTAATTTTCGATTTATTAAGTGCGCCGCAACACTCGGTAGGCACTTATCGCGATAGTTGCATCCGAGGCGTGCTAAATATTATGTACGTTGGCGACATTTAAAATTAACAGAAGAAGAATAAATCAACTCATTCTTTGATTTTTTGAACATCCTATACATATACGCAAAAAAAAACACACGGTATCAGAATTGCTTTTTAAAACACAATCGGCTGCGCGAAGCTCTCCTTATTAACTAGAAATAACTTCTTAGTCCTATCAAGTCTTACTGGTCAATTCAATGAGTATAGCGTTGCAATAATAAGAAATAGTTTGTGCCTAGTTTACAAATAAAAATGTTTTAACAACAAAAAAACAACTGAATTTAAAAAGATGCAATAAAATTTATTTTTTACTTTTGAGTGACGACTTGCTTTTTTAGAACACTAAAAACATCCTTACTCGTAACAAAATTTTATACACTCATAAACATGAAAAGCGTTTCACCAGTTATAGACTACAGACAAAATAGCAATTTTCTACGTTTTTCCCTTGTTTTAAATAGTATTAAGATAAATAAATTAGGAAAAAATTATGTCGTACATTTTATGCAGACCATATTTTTCTTACATTTCGTTCTATGGATTTTTCCTTGAGTTTTTTTTCCCCCTACAAACCTTTGGACCAACGGAAATGTAGCGCATGTAAAAAAATATTATCTATGCATATCAAAATGTTGTTTCAAATCACCCCCCGGACCACGGAAAGAGGGGGGGGGGAAAGGGGGTTGCAACCCTCGATTTTTTCCTCTTGTCGCATGATTTTTGTATGGCGTTGCGGAATAATGGATTAGAAGCTGTATTGAAACAGTATGAAACTGATGCCGTACAAAATGTAATGACCAAATTTACCCTGGAAAATGTCAGAAAATCAAAAAAAAATACCGACTTTGTGGTGCACCATTTTTTTACGGCACTGCGCGCTTTCTTATTATTTTTCATGGATCTATCGATGGTAAAAATTCCGTACAAAAATATATGACCAAAATGTACTCATTCTACCTGCACTTTTGAATTCTCACCAGCACTCAGTTGGACAGCTTACAAGTGACGGCACAGTGCTGAATCTTATTATTTTATGCTCTTATATCGTCCTATATACGTCACTTGGTGGTTCATATGACCCATCCATTTTTGGGACATGGGCCTGTAGTCTATTACAAATTAACCCAATTATTTTTTTCACCAAAAGTTTAATTTTTAGCTTCACTACATTAATATGAGACCATCTCGGAAGTATCCTTTATAAATAAAAAAAGAATTTCGCAAAACGGCGTTATGCCCGAACATACATAAAAAAAATAAACATTCGGATTGAGAACCTCCTCCTTTTTTGAAGTCTTAAAAATACTTACAGGTTATTTTTAGGTAAACTTTGTGCGGTGGTAGTTCTTTAGGTTATCTAGGAGTCATTTGTAAAGCTTATGAGCCTTTTATCTAAAGCAGCCATTTTTAGTTGTTTATTGTGACAGGAACTCACAAAAACATTTAATTATTTACGCTAATTGCGTAGTTTTCGCCTGTGAAATCGTTATTTAAAGCGCATTTTTACTTTTACTAATGATTATACGTCAGTTTGGGACTAATATTTATCTTTCATGTATTTTTTTAGACTCCATAAAAAAATATTAAAATATGCCTTTTAATGAGGGCCCATGTATTTTATAAGCTTATTATTCAACAATTTTACAGTAAACTGGTGGGCGCAATAGAATTTACACATTTGAACCTTTGAATTTTATTGACGATTTTCTGTTATGTCTGTCTGTTATGAAATACATAATAATAAAATGATTAGTATTATAAATGGAAGCCATTGTCTGCTATGAAACAAGTTTTAACTAAATCATAACCATTTTCTAAAACATAATTTTAAAACTGGGTAACAAGGTTCTGCTCTTGCTTGACAATTACCCAATTGTGGAATAAAATACTGATAGTACCTAGCTCATGTCTAAATAAAGACTTCATTAAGGTTTTAATTAGGTAAAACTGTATCTTACTGGGTTATGAAATGGTTAATTTACGCGGACATGCAGATTTATAAGAATGCCTTTTAGTTGTTTGTCTAGTTTGATCTAGGTTATAAAGTAGGTCTAGCGGAGGTTATTAAAGTTGGCCCTTTTGGCCATCAGGAGTTTATGCGGAGGTTATTATGAGGATATTTTGTCATAATATATTTTTTTTCGAAAAATTCCATGGAAAGGTTATGTAACTTATCTGATACCTTTCTGCGACTAAAATTGTTACTTGGGATGAATGCCCCCAGCCTAGTCACTAAAAGGGTACTGAAGCCTCAAAAATATTTACCTAGGAACCAAAGAAAGAACATAGCCATATATTATTTATTAAGGAATTATAAAAAGATTTCAAAATAAGCCTTGTCTGCACATTGTATGATTTTACACACAATATTGTTTTTTTTTTTAAATTTCATACTGTACAGAGCAAATTTAATAGTTAAAATCAGTTTAAGCTCCCAGGCCAGAAAAATACATTACAATTCATAAGGTATAAAATTATGTCTCGAAATTAGCCCATGTCGACCATAATTTTTAACGATCAAACTATGTCAGAAACATCACAGTTCTAAAAAAAACTAATGATATACTTATAACTAGCTGACCTGGGTGATGTTGTTCTGCCCTATTTATTCCTTTTTTGCCCTTTTTATTCCTTTTTTGCTTAAGTGCCATCCTTTGACCCATTATGAACAGTTGCATCACGCCCGTGCTATTTACTATGTTTGTGCTAAGCGTTCTTTCTGACTTTGTTTTTATTTTTGTTCGGTTCCTAAGCATCGTAGCTTGATGGAAAACAGCCTATAGCCTTCCTGAAGAATTGGGCTTCTAAATTCAAACATATTTTTTCAAATGCAATTGGTAGTTCCAAAGATTATAGCATTAAAACAAATAACTTTCTTATATCTACGTTAAAAAAAAATTATGCTGAGATTTGTGATAAAAAAATATTTTAATGTTTTTGCATTTAACTTATCCTTTACAATCTGTATGTTTTTGGTGTTTTCAGAGATGGAATCGCCTTTCTCGTCTCCAGAGGTCTATAGCTTATGGATTTTTTGTTTTAGTAGCATTAATTTTCACCATAGTAATAACTTCAAAAGATGTGGATAAATCAAGTCGTTCTCAACTGCATACTCAAGTAAGTGGTGAATTGTTAATTTCAAAGTATTTATTGGAAGAAAATCAAAATTATTAACCATGTTTTGTATTAATATTTAGCATTGTGTATTTTGAGACTAATGGACCCAACTACACAAACATTCCGTTTATTGATTGAGAATACTTTTCGGTAACTTATAATAGAACGAACCCTGCAAACCCAAACTAAAATCGAGATAGTCTGAGTTTTTTATTTGAATGAAATACAAAAATTCTCCTGATGACCCCTAGCTTAATTACAAAATTAACCAAACTATAGCGACACTTGCAGACTGTAGAGTGTCATAGTTATTTATTATACTCAAATATAAATTAATGGCAATAATATATTTAATGCAATAATAACACAAAGTTTCTTTGATTTGCATTCATTCTCATAACTTTTTATGCGAAGAAGGGCTGAATTGAACATAGTTTGCATGTTATTTTGTTCTTTACACAACAACCTGGTTCACTTTTGTTCATGACCATCTTCTAAATCTGATCAAGCTACAGTAACAGTTGGAAGTAGGTCATCCATGGCAAACTATTTCTTTAGCATTTTATAATACTTGTAAATGGAACATATTATCAAAAATTTACTACAAATAGGAATTAGATGGTGAAAAGTAAGAGTTATGTACCATACCATAGTGTTCTTTTGATAAACAATTAATGCTGTTAAAAACTACTATACCTATCATAAGTGAAGATACGAAAAACAACATAGAATACTTATATTAACATTGAGAGTTCCTACTAGAATAGTTTTTTCTATTGCTGGTGCCGTAGAGCATTAATTTTTTTACTGCAAAAACAACTTTTATGCCAATTGAGATTTCTAATGGTAATATTTTTCCAGCTGCAATTCCTTTATGATTTTTCGCACAAGAATTGCTTCAGATAAACCGGCGCAGGCGGAACCGCGGGACATTACTTTTTAACGTAAGAACAATGCAACGTGGTGACTTGATTTTCGGCACAGAGATAGCTGGTAGAAGGAAGAGAGATTTTTCTAATAAAACCAAGGGCATTATTCCTTTACATTTTAATGGGGTAACGGGGTGACATTTTTACGCTGGATAGCTGCAGGCACGAAGACGGACATAATCCACTGATACTAATATCTAAGTACAGACAAATCTGCTATGAAATCACTGTCGTTAGTCTTTATTAGGCGCTGTAAAGAACATCTCCTGATGTCGCTTGTCGCAGTTAGGCTTGTCCTGAAGAACTCTCACTTTTTAGGGTTCCATAGCCAAATGGCTAAAACGGAACCCTTATAGTCATGTCCGTCCGTTTTAGCACCGATTCTAGGAAAATAAAAATATTTTACTTTTATTTGCCGCCATACAGATTTGTTTTGAAAATAGAGGAAACATTTTTAGTGGTCGCTTTTCTTACTTAGAATTTTTCCGCGCACCCCAATATTTTGTACGGATATTACTTAATACGCATTCAAAAGTGTATATCTTGTGAGTTTATTACCTTCCCAATTTGGAAGATTTGTGTCCCTTTAACTTTTCAACCGCGTGTTGTAAAAATCTGAAAATTTGGTATTGTGGTTCGATAGACATAGAAGTAGAAATTAACTGAAAAAGTAAGAGTCCTGTTGTAGATAGTCACGCTAACCAGACTGAGTGAGAAGGTATTATTATTAAACCACAGTAGTTTTATATGAATACAAATAACTTCCACATTAGTAGTTACTGGTAGCCACAATGCCCACGTAACCAGTTTTTAAATACGTGTACATAACAAATGTGCGCATGACGTGGTTGGTATTTTAAGCGCTATTCCAGTATAGTATATAATAAAGATAATGATATATTGAGTTACCTCGTTATCGTCAGCACAGTAGTGAGTTTTTGTAGATAACCAGTTATTAGCTGATGTTACGTTACCTACACATATGATGAGGATAGAGTTTTAAACATTATTTTACTTCTGCATCTGGCATAGCATTTTATTTACATTAGTTAAATGGATGGGTTATCGGTCAGTGTTGGACAGTGACTAGTACTACAAAAATAAAAAAAACCGTGCTCTGATCTGTGGTTATTTTGTCGTATTCAAAATTATCATTTGTTTATTTTAGATGTGCTCTTAACTATGGTTATTCGTCGTATTGAAATTGTCATTCGTTTATTTTAGATTATGACAACTGAACCGCTTTTTAGGAGGTCACTATCTTTAACCACAATTATTAACATTACATATATACTATTAATGTACTTTTTTTGAAAATTAGCACAATGGCGTAACCCATAGTTAACTGTAAGGTGTTCAGTTTGTATAGAATCCCTGCTGAGCCCAGAGATCTATATTCGATCCAGCAGTGACACTCGTCGTATCATTAGTGCACAGTAAACTTAGTACAATATTGTGGTTGTGCGCCAAAATCTCAAAGAAAAAGTGTTTTAAGAACCTCATGCATTTTTAAAGTTCTATTGAATGATACTCCACATACAATTGTTAAAAAAAACTTATACAGCTAACCCTAAAAAAAGGGATATTCAATTTTCATAACATAAATATGTATGGCGGTTCACAAAAGACACTTTTATGTAAAATTTCATTAGAATCTAACCAGAGACGAAATTATAGGGCTGTGACATACGGACAGACGGACATGACTTTGCCGTTTGGCTAAGTGCTATGTGCAAGACGTCCTTGATTATATTGTTTAGCATTTTTCCGCGACTTCGTCTGCGTAGAATTTTGAAAAATGCTTTAAGTGTTTATAATTTTACTTACAAAAATATCGGAATTCTCATACAAATTTTCAACCGCTGTTTTGCCCTTTAGGGTATAAGTTTTCAAAAACTGTAAAACACGTCAATATAAATTTTAACCCGATGGCCAAATTACTACCAATTTTTGTGAATTTAGCTTTTACACAAAAAAAATTAAACTCCTAGACCACCGCTGCACCCCAAAAAAATTACAAAATAAAGTAGGTTTCTAATGGACAATGTGATTACGGTATAATGTTGTTAACCCTTAATTAAACAAAAGTTGGCCCATGTTAGTAGTTGGTAAAGAAGGTAGTTTGTTTTAACATAGTCTTCAAGATTCTCAACAGTGGTAATCCGCACTGTAGTTTTTATAACACAATTGAAAATAAATACAATTAACAGACATTACCTGACTGACTATATGAATAATAACTGTGTAAAAGTTATTTACAGTAAAATGGTGACAATATTTTATTCTATGACCTTCAAGCATTCGTTACCAATTTTATTCAGATTCGTGTAATTATTGTTCTGATATTTGTCCAGATGTCAATTCCATCCAAGTTTCTGGTTATCAAATCTAGAAAATTTCATACACTATAACGGATGAACAGAGTGAGATACCTACATCAAAGTTAAAAGGATAGGCCTTTGGGTTCTACTTATTTCAATAGACTAGTCATCAAATTGACACATTTATAATTTACCGTCGGGCGCCACGACAAGATTTTGTCGTTGATGTTCAACTCAAGGCCAGACGATCTGCTCGTGATTAGTACGCTCTGTCCACGGCAAAATCGTGCCGTGTCGCTTGAGGGTAAATTATAAAAGCGTACAATGACTATGCTTGCGCGGCAATGTCGGTACCATGTAATACTAGAAAAACAAATTTATATATTGCAATTAGATATTTTTTTATGTTGTGCTTGTGCTTTATATTTCATGTTTTTTATGTTTGTAATGGAAAGTGTCCTTTTATGATAGGGAGGGCATTTTCCAATATTTTAATTGGCCGCTGTAAGAGAAAGGGAGAAAAGAAATGCCCTTGCTGAGTTTCTTGCCGGTTCTTCTCAGTACAAGGTCTCCCGCCCGAGAGTTACGAATCGATGGCGTAGTGACATTCATAAGTGCTCAATTATTGAAGCCTATACTGAATAAATTATGTTGAATTTGAATAAAAAGTTCATAATGAAATTTGTACAAGCTCATGTATAATTCGCAGGAAACTACTATCAATATTAGTCTAGTCAGTGAGCGAGTGATAGAAACGCTGCCACCAAAAAAGGCCGCACCCGTAGATTTTGAACATGAGCGACCTATGTTTACAGGTAAGTGAGTGTTTATGTAAATCTTTTGCGTGTAACGACCTTGCTAAGGTCTCTGCGAGTGTTTCCAGGAATGATGGGTCAAAGAATGTGGTTTGCTGTATCAAAACTTTATATCTGATTCTTATTTCCTCTAACTGCTAATACTGATTGTTAAGTTTGCTGTGCGGACTACACGATCTTAATATTGAATTTGTTTGCGTTTCATAGTTTTCAAAGCCAAAAGAAGGTAAGCAAAAACGGAACCTTTAAAGGTGTCTGTTGTTGTAGATATCTATGTCTTTCCGTTGTACCTTCAAAGTTTTCGAGCTATGTAAAGAAAACATTAATACTTCAGAAATACTTCTATTGTTAAGGGTATTAAAATGTGAGTATTTTATTAGGATATTCTATAACTGGATGTCATAAACGTAACACTTATTATAGTTACGTCATGTCTGTTCGCCCTTCTATAAATCACAGCCTTCTGTATTTACGTGAACTCGCCTATATCTTAGCCTTAACAGATTAACACTTATCTAATCCAGGGTATTAGATAAGTGTTATTCCGTTAAGGCTAAGATATAGGAGGTCTACAGGTGTAAAACATGTCTAGAAACCTAATTAGAAATGAAACATGTATCCTGCAAAAACCCGTATTTGAATCGGCTGAATAGTTTCTGAGAAGCCCTCAAGCACGAACCATTCTAACTGCTACAGCACCCACTGGTGACCGTAGCCGTAAAACATATTTTTTATCAATCTACTAAGGTTGTGTAGCCAGAGGCCTAAATAATATAAGCATTGGGATCCTTGGTGTTGACATCTCTAACGATGTTCAGTTCCGAGAATATTAAGAATAGAAGGTGAAGCTTGGAGTACTCAACATAGCGAAGCATTCACCTTGGAGCAAAGTTTGCTGCTTTACAAGTCGTAAGTCTGGCCCCATAAGGAGTACTGCTTCTATCTCTAGGTCGGTATCCTGGAAGCTGGCGCTTAGTCCTTTTGACTCGGTTCACGGACGGGCTGAGAGAATCGTCGACGATCCTAAACTCACAAGCCTTATTGAACAATCAAAGTCTGAGGAGAGAGTTTGCCTCCCTGTGAGTGTTCTACCGCTTGTATAATGGGAGGTTACTACTACCATTGCTCTGCTCGCCATCGTCAAGGAATTTGTCCTCACACGATATAACAAAGGTTGCTGCTTCACAAGTCGCAAGTCAGGCCCCATATGGAGTGCTGCTTCTATCTCTAGGTCGGTATCCTGGAATCTGGCGCTTGTACCTTTTCACTCGGTTCACGGACGGGCTGAGAGAATCGTCGACGATCCCGAACTCACAAGCCGTATTGAACAATCAAAGTCTGAGGAGAGAGTTTGCCTCTCTGTGAGTGTTCTACCGCTTGTATAATGGGAGGTTACTACTACCATCGCTCTGCTCGTCATCGGCAAGAAATTCGTCACGATAGAACCTAAATGGCCACGTACAGTGCGGTTTCCGAGGAACTCTCCCTCGAACGAGATGAAGTGTTAAACTGCATCGTTACATTACATAGGTAAACTTAAAAAGTGAAACCGTATATAAATTCAAAATCTCATCCAAATCGTTTGAGCCGTTTCAGAGATACGGTAACATATAAAATACTGTATTTTGAAGGAATATAAAATATATGTGACATAATCAACTTAGTGAAATTGTTAATCTTGTAATATATAGTACCTATTTAATTTTCCTTGCAAATAGAATTTCTACTTTGGTTATTCATAACAGAAACTATCGAATATCTGAAAAAAAATCATATCCGTAACCTATACATACATACATATAGAACATTCTAAAGATATTCAAATCAGGGCCAACAGCTTATATCCGCAATGTCTAGTAGAGATCGCTTGTAAGCAATAAGACCGCCTGTTTGTATACTTTAAGTTTAGTTGATAATGTTAATTTATTTATACTTTACATATGTCTATCTATCTATGTCCCTAAATTAAAGTGTTTCAAATCCATAAAGTAGTTTTAATGTAGTTGTAAATTTCAACGATAAAAAATCAGCCAAAAGCGTGTTAGGTTTGGAATTGAAAACTTTAATTTACTTTACTAAGCAAAAAATTGACAAATGTAACCTTTTTGAACAATAAAAATTATTATTATTATTAATTGAAAACTTTAAATAATCTGTTAGGGAAAATTAGCGATATTTTACCACTTATTTCCCATCACAAAATCTACGATACTCCTCTGATTACCCTCTGTGTAAATCTGAGGAACACTGCCATTAAATACGTTGCTAAAATTTAAACTCAAATTGTTGTCGTTTGGTTTTCTAATGTCCGTTTATGACACGCCAGCACAAAATGAATAGGTACAGAAGAACCACTACATACTTAGCGCGCTAAACCCTTCTTGCGCATATGTCACGTACAGGCAAACTCAAGGAGTCTCAGAGTAATCTACATGGAGAAGAAGTCGCGATTGCCGCGTTACAGTGACGCGCGGCGGTACAACCACTTCTAATCGAGTACGTCATGAATAGACCTATTTATATTGTGAAGCTGGCGCAAGTGTATAAGTTAGATATATGCTGCCGGTGCATTGGCTTAACGCCAATATTGGGTTAGATTGCCTCACCAAACTTGTCTATTTAAAAAAGTATACATATGGAATATATGTAGACTTCAAAAGAGCTAAATTTCGTTTTAAAATCAAAATCACATACAAACAGTAAATTCACTAATATGTTACAGGTCCCACGAATGCTAAACAATTTGCCGTTGTCGAAACTTTTAAATACGCATGGAAAGGATATAAGAAACACGCTTGGGGTTATGATAACTTAAAACCAGTATCTGGTCTGGCTTTCGATTGGTTTTCTCTCGGATTGACTATCGTCGACAGCTTGGATACGGCCTACATCATGGGATTAAGTGAAGGTACAAATTATACAATAGAGCGCAATAAATAAATTAATTTATTATAACATTTCTGGACATATATTACTCAGTGCCATTTTGTCTGAAACTACGCAATAATTGTACTGTCTGCCTTACCAGCCTCAGACGTCCCCACTGTTGGGGCACGGCCTACCTTCACCGCGGGTGACTTGAGCCTTAGTCGACACGCGGGCCCTGTGCGGATTGTAGACAAAAACACAAATATTTTCTCTTTTGCCGTATGCAGGTTTCCTCACAATGTTTCCTTTACCAAAAAGTCAGTAGTGTGAATTAATTAATGTACTTGAAAAATAAAGAAAAAGCGCCGGGCTCGAACCTCCGCCCCCTTAAGACGCATGTTGAAATCGAAGCCCCTGAGCCACCACCGACTACTAATTAGACATTATAATTGTACTATACATAGGTACCTGAAAACTTAAACATTTGTTGTAACTTAGAACATCCTGATTAAAAAAAACACATTTTTTTTTCTTACAATAATGTTTATCGTGAGGTTCGAATCCATGCCCTTTTTACAGGCAGGATCACTCTCAACTCCGCTATTAACAGCGCCGCGTCGCGTCTCGGTATGAGGTGACCCTTAGCTTTAAGTATGTCGCTGACAAGAGTATGCTAAATGCTAATAAAACATATTGTTCGCATTCGCAGAATATGAACAGGGAAAAGAATGGATAAAGAATCAACTGGTTTTTACAAAGAGTAAGGATGTAAATTTCTTTGAAGTCACTATAAGAGTCCTGGGTGCTTTGTTATCAAATTACCATTTTACAGAAGATAAAATGTTCCTTGAGAAAGCTGTAAGTATGAAGTTATAGTTGTGGGTTGTTAAATGAAACATAATAACAGCATAAGTAGTAATACAAAGCATAAAAACAGGATAAATATTTGCGAGTCTATTTACCCGCGTAACGGGGAACTCCACTCCTGGCGGTGACTCACCTTCGGGTTCGAGACTCGTGCCGGTCGAATGGACGCCCCCGATAGCGACAACAGTCAGAAAAAAAGAGTATTATTGTTTATTATTGTTTTACGTCGCATTGAATGCAATTATTTAAGTGGATCTTTTGTTCAGAAATTGTTGACGGAAGGGAGACTTCTTTTTCTCGGAAAATTCAAAAATATCAAAGAATAACTAGAATCGAATTCCGCGTTGACAAACAATTCACGTAATGTAACTAAAGGACTTGCCGTAAAAATTCCACTACAAAAGCTAATTTAGGTGTATATATATACATATATATATCCCGATTATCCGGAGCAAATAAAACCAAGGATATTTCGTATAATCGAAAATCCGGATAAAACAATATGTGTGTATGTATGTATTTAAATAAATTCTAATTATGTACGTATGTAATGGGTTTTAAATCCGTAATTTTGTGATTTTTTAAATGTAATTTTTAATGTCTGATGTCGTAGAAGTTCTAACACCATATATTTGTGCCCACTTACTGCCAGATTCACCAATTTTTATGAGGTACGTTTTGTTCACTGCTTCAATGAGTTTTATGTGATAATCCAGCCAAATTAAAAATCTAAATCTAAATTCTCTATGGCACACATCTTAGCTTATTCACAGATTATTGACATTAAGCGCATAATGTTCAGTATGTCGGTCAACAAAACGCCTCTATACTCTCAATTATCTTCACACTATTTTTCGCTTGGACATTTTAGATTTCCAACGCAAAACGTAAGTTAAAATAGAACAATAAGTCCGAATAACCAGATGTTCGGATAATCGAGAGTCTACTGTACCTATATCAATTAAACTTGTTTATTAATGTGAATAGAACGTGCATAAGTAGACCTGAGTTACCGGATGGAACGTGAAGTTACAAGTGACTGTGATGTTTTTTCTGATTTTGCTGTCCGGCAGCGATTACAGAGGGCTGTAAAAGCTTTGCTTTAAAACGCTGTCAAATCATTATTTATTTCAGACGGATTTAGGCGATCGGCTAATGGCAGCTTTCTCTTCTCCGTCCAGAATCCCTTATTCGGACGTGAACTTGGGCAAGCGCACGGCTCACGCGCCTGAGTGGTCACATTACAGCACCACAGCCGAAGTCACCACCGTTCAGCTAGAATTCCGAGAGCTTTCCAGAGCTACCAAAAACCCTGCATATGAGGTAATATTGACTAATATGGCTACCTACATTAAGTTATTTTTTTTGTTTGTAAAAAAATTAAATATATATCTATATGCTGCCTGTATTTATTACGCATTGCTATATTTAGTGATTTATTTTTTGTTTATATTTTATTATAAGTTGCAATGCGAATTGCATTAATCCTTTTGATACTTATGCCATTTGTATGTCCAAAATCTATAAAAATTAGAGAAACAAAAGACTATACCGTGAATAAGCGAAAGCCTGTATTTAATTCTAGTCTAAGACAAATAATATAAATATAATGCACATTATTGAAGTGATTTTATTTATTTTTAATACATAACTATATAATTTTTAAGATCATATAATAAGAAAGACAAAAAAGTTTGGCAATGCGAATTAACGAAAACCTATATCTAGTTGTTAGACGAATATATTTTGATGAAGATAAAGAATTCATGGCTGTGGTGCGTCATCTTAAAAATAAATGTAGTTAAAGCCTTTGACGTAATTTCAATACATTACTACGCTATTTTTATGTAAAAAAATATAATGCAAACGTAGATATAATTAATGAAATTGGTGTGATTTTGATACATTACTATAGCTCACGTATTTTCAAAATACATAGAGAAGGACAAACGAGTACCAACAGTAACACGCATTAAGGAAAGTCATGAGCTATAGACAAAGATGAGCTGACAATAAAGAGTCTGCGTGTAATTGCTGGCTTCTTAAATTATTAAATGGACACTAAAATAATTTAGGGCGATAGTGTAAATTCATATCTTATCAGATTTGTTACTGATTGTGTTAACAACAAATTTAAAGTTCAATACATTAACACATTGTAAGTTGCCTTCATACATTTTGTATAAAATTGCTGCAAATAGCTATTTGGATGCGATGCGAAGTGTAGCCTGTTAAAATACGACAGGGCTGGCTAGGAGCCTTATATGATTTCGAGACGATAGTGTTAAATTTATATTAACTTCTTACTCTCCCTTTTTAGGGTTCCATACCAAAAGGGTCATTTCACCAATTTTTCTGCTTTGTACGACTCGCGCTTGACCACTCTCAAAACATCGTTGGTTCTGGCGCACTACCCTCCAACCCCAACCCCTCGCCTCAAAAAAAAACTCCCCAATTTTTCTGCCCTGTACGACTCACGCTTGACCACTACAGGGGATTTGTTGGTTCTGGCGCACTACCCCAACCCCTCGCCTAAAAACTTTTCTGCCCCGCACGACTCGCGCTTGACCACTCTCAAAACCACCCTGTGTCTGGGGTGTGGCGACTCGCGCTTGACCATTCTCCAAAAACCACCCCCCTGTGTCTGGGGTATGTCGACTCACGCTTGACCAAAACTACCGCGTGACGTCACAGTGACTTCTGTGTATAACCTATTCCTATTTAATTACAATGATGTTGGTGGTGACATTCCAAAAACTAGTCCCCCCGAGGGTGTATCTCAAGATTTTAGGGGTGTGTCCACTCACGCTTTACAAAAACTTAACCTGGAGACGTGTCGGTTCACGCTTGATATGACTTGACATGTTATACCTACAGAAAACCTTCAATTCAAGTCGGTCGAAGTTTAAAGAGAAAAGCTGATAATAGTGTTAAAGATTTACAACTAGTATCGACGTCAAAATGATGTGTCAAATATGTGATTTACAGGTTAACCAAAGATTCTATGCTCAGCACTTACGATCTAAGAAACACAAATAGAAACGTCTTATTCTTAATCATTATTTACTTTATGTGTCTGTTATATCACTTGTGATGTATTTATAGCATCAATTGAAGAATCAATACTATTTTATTATTCATGCAGATTTTGATCAGGACACAAAAGATTTAAAAAATTCTTTTGAATTTTTAAATTTGTCTATTAGGAATTGGATAAAAATTGGTGAATTAAAAAATTATTCAGAACCTTTAAGTGATGACATTAAAAATAAAATGTGTAATGTCACATAGTGATTTAGAAAAAAAAAGAAAATGGTAGACCTTTAAAAAAACAGTTCTTAGAAATGCATGTTAATAAGTTCAATCCCTTACGGGGATCTTCGTATATTCGTAAAAAAGAACGATCAACAATATTTTAAGTGGACTATATCCTGCAAATACACATTCCGATAGTGTATCATCATACTTTAGCCATCAAAAATAAACTAACGTTTAATAATATTCAGTTCCCAATCAAATTATCTGATATACCCAAGGTAGAAAAACAAAATGACATTAGCATTAATATGTTTGAATTAGAGTTTAACAAAGAAAAAAAAAAACTTTACAAAATGTTCTAATTAATTACAAATTAACTTATTATTTTTAAACAATGGTTGAAATGGGTTTTAATTAATCACCTCATGACTGTGCTCAAATTTTTACTGAATAACTAGGAATTCATAAAAAAGAAAAATATTGGTTTAATAGGGAAACAAATAATGATGAAATCTATTTTGATAAATTTCAAAGAATATTAAAATTACATTTTATAATATATGCAGACTTTGTAGCTCATTTAAAACCCGTCGCCTATTGTATCCCTGATCCATCGAAGTCATATACGTAAACAATACATGAACATGTAGTTTGTTCTTATGGATACTATATAAAATGTTCATATGATGATAAACTGTCTATATACAGAACATACTCAGAGCCTAATTGTACAAAAATGTTTTGAAAAATGATATTAGCAATATACATAGGATAAATTGTTTTCAAAAATGTCCACTTTCTTTAACTAATGAAGAGAAGGATAAGACAATCGCAATTATGTTATATTAGGTGATGAAATCACAGTAGACTATGACTGGAATACTAGTAATTTTAGAGCTGTTAGTCACGAATTATTTAGTAGCACAAAGTATCGTGTTCCATTTTTCATTCCTATTCTATTTCACAATCTAAACAATTATGATGCTCATTTTATTGTTCATGCTTTGAATTTTAAAGATTGAGAAATAAAAATAATTCCACAAAATAAGTAAAAATATATTTCATTCTCATATAAACCTAATATGTCGTATAGTTCATTTGCGGTTTTTAGATTATTTTTAATTTATGATCTACTAGAGTTTAGATATATAGATGTTATATAAAGACCAATTTGCAGAATTAAGAAATCAATTACAAACGAATTTTAATAAACTTATTAGAAAAGGTGTTTTTCTTCATGAATTTGTTAATTCTTATGAGTCCTTTAAAATTACATCTCTTCCAAATCAAGACGCTTTCTTTAACTCTTTAATACCAGTGTATCTAATTAAAATAATAAACATGCTTAAAACAATCAAGACGCTTTCTTTAACTCTTTAATACTAGTGTATCTAATTATAATAATAAACATGCTCAAAACGATGTCAGCCCTATTTAAATGTAAAATATGTTGGAATATTCCAATCTATATTTAAGAACTTATGTAATGCTACTCACTGATATTTCTGATAACTTTAGAATTTTTTATATCTAATGTGATATAATTGTAATTATTTATTTTCTTCTTTTTACACTAAGCTGTACACCTATCTATAATATATTTTTGCCACGCAAAATGAGCTCTATTTTAAAATTAACCTGTAACCTTAAGTACCCTGAACATTTACATGATCTTAATTCAGATTTACCTTTATGCCTGAAAAACATTGTAAACGGTTATAGTAAAGATAAGAAATTAGTATCAAATTTTTATAATAAAACTAAAATATAATTTACTATAGAAATCTCAAACAATGTTTACAACTTACTATGAAGTAAATTAGGGTTCATAGAATTTTACAGTTTAAGCATAGTCCTTAGTTGAAATATATATATATATACATTTAAATACACAAGTAAGAACTACAGCTAAAAGTGACTGAAAAAAGATTTTTATAAATAATACATTCTTTGGTAAAACTATGGAAAATGTTAAAAACGTGAATTTGTGAAAAAAAAAGATATTTATTTGGAGAATTATAAGTCGTGTCTATGTATCACAAATGTAAATATTTCACGTGCAGAATTCGAAGTGTGAAACACACTATATTACACAAAAAATAAATAAACTTGTTGTAGACTTATATAAATACTTAACCATTGTTTTTTATCTTTATAATATCCAAGTTTCGTTTTATTAAAGTTTAATAATAAAGTAACTATAAATGTTATCACTAGGATAGTCTGAAGTATCGAAAAAAAAGTGTATGGTATAATAATGAAAGTTATACATCAAAATTTTTATTTTTCCAATATACAAAATCGTAACAAGTATTTCGAGAGTCCTACAGACTTCACAAAAATTAATAAAACTTGTTGTAGATTTATAATTGCTTGATGTAATTGCCGAATCTAAAGTTTTCAAGAAAATTGTGACAAAAAAGAGATTTATTTGGAGAACTATAAGTCGTGTCTATGTATCACAAATGTAAATATTTCACGTGCAGAATTCGAAGTGTGAAACACACTATATTACACAAAAAAAAAAAAAAACTTGTTGTAGACTTATATAAATACTTAACCATTTGTTTTTTATCTTTATAATATCCAAGTTTCGTTTTATTAAAGTTTAATAATAAAGTAACTATAAATGTTATCACTAGGATAGTCTGAAGTATCGAAAAAAAAGTGTATGGTATAATAATGAAAGTTATACATCAAAATTTTTATATTTCCAATATACAAAATCGTAACAAGTATTTCGAGAGTCCTACAGACTTCACAAAAATTAATAAAACTTGTTGTAGATTTATAATTGCTTGATGTAATTGCCGAATCTAAAGTTTTCAAGAAAATTGTGACAAAAAAGAGATTTATTTGGAGAACTATAAGTCGTGTCTATGTATCACAAATGTAAATATTTCACGTGCAGAATTCGAAGTGTGAAACACACTATATTACACAAAAAAAATAATAAACTTGTTGTAGACACGACTTATAGTTCTCCAAATAAATCTCTTTTTTGTCACAATTTTCTTGAAAACTTTAGATTCGGCAATTACATCAAGCAATTATAAATCTACAACAAGTTTTATTAATTTTTGTGAAGTCTGTAGGACTCTCGAAATACTTGTTACGATTTTGTATATTGGAAATATAAAAATTTTGATGTATAACTTTCATTATTATACCATACACTTTTTTTTCGATACTTCAGACTATCCTAGTGATAACATTTATAGTTACTTTATTATTAAACTTTAATAAAACGAAACTTGGATATTATAAAGATAAAAAACAAATGGTTAAGTATTTATATAAGTCTACAACAAGTTTTTTTTTTTTTTTGTGTAATATAGTGTGTTTCACACTTCGAATTCTGCACGTGAAATATTTACATTTGTGATACATAGACACGACTTATAGTTCTCCAAATAAATCTCTTTTTTGTCACAATTTTCTTGAAAACTTTAGATTCGGCAATTACATCAAGCAATTATAAATCTACAACAAGTTTTATTAATTTTTGTGAAGTCTGTAGGACTCTCGAAATACTTGTTACGATTTTGTATATTGGAAAAATAAAAATTTTGATGTATAACTTTCATTATTATACCATACACTTTTTTTTCGATACTTCAGACTATCCTAGTGATAACATTTATAGTTACTTTATTATTAAACTTTAATAAAACGAAACTTGGATATTATAAAGATAAAAAACAATGGTTAAGTATTTATATAAGTCTACAACAAGTTTATTTATTTTTTGTGTAATATAGTGTGTTTCACACTTCTAATTCTGCACGTGAAATATTTACATTTGTGATACATAGACACGACTTATAATTCTCCAAATAAATATCTTTTTTTTTCACAAATTCACGTTTTTAACATTTTCCATAGTTTTACCAAAGAATGTATTATTTATAAAAATCTTTTTTCAGTCACTTTTAGCTGTAGTTCTTACTTGTGTATTTAAATGTATATATATATATATATATTCAACTAAGGACTATGCTTAAACTGTAAAATTCTATGAACCCTAATTTACTTCATAGTAAGTTGTAAACATTGTTTGAGATTTCTATAGTAAATTATATTTTAGTTTTATTATAAAAATTTGATACTAATTTCTTATCTTTACTATAACCGTTTACAATGTTTTTCAGGCATAAAGGTAAATCTGAATTAAGATCATGTAAATGTTCAGGGTACTTAAGGTTACAGGTTAATTTTAAAATAGAGCTCATTTTGCGTGGCAAAAATATATTATAGATAGGTGTACAGCTTAGTGTAAAAAGAAGAAAATAAATAATTACAATTATATCACATTAGATATAAAAAATTCTAAAGTTATCAGAAATATCAGTGAGTAGCATTACATAAGTTCTTAAATATAGATTGGAATATTCCAACATATTTTACATTTAAATTGGGCTGACATCGTTTTGAGCATGTTTATTATTATAATTAGATACACTAGTATTAAAGAGTTAAAGAAAGCGTCTTGATTGTTTTAAGCATGTTTATTATTTTAATTAGATACACTGGTATTAAAGAGTTCAAGAAAGCGTCTTGATTTGGAAGAGATGTAATTTTAAAGGACTCATAAGAATTAACAAATTCATGAAGAAAAACACCTTTCCTAATAAGTTTATTAAAATTCGTTTGTAATTGATTTCTTAATTCTGCAAATTGGTCTTTATATAACATCTATATATCTAAACTCTAGTAGATCATAAATTAAAAATAATCTAAAAACCGCAAATGAACTATACGACATATTAGGTTTATATGAGAATGAAATATATTTTTACTTATTTTGTGGAATTATTTTTATTTCTCAATCTTTAAAATTCAAAGCATGAACAATAAAATGAGCATCATAATTGTTTAGATTGTGAAATAGAATAGGAATGAAAAATGGAACACGATACTTTGTGCTACCAGGATATAGTCCACTTAAAATATTGTTGATCGTTCTTTTTTACGAATATACGAAGATCCCCGTAAGGGATTGAACTTATTAACATGCATTTCTAAGAACTGTTTTTTTAAAGGTCTACCATTTTCTTTTTTTTTCTAAATCACTATGTGACATTACACATTTTATTTTTAATGTCATCACTTAAAGGTTCTGAATAATTTTTTAATTCACCAATTTTTATCCAATTCCTAATAGACAAATTTAAAAATTCAAAAGAATTTTTTAAATCTTTTGTGTCCTGATCAAAATCTGCATGAATAATAAAATAGTATTGATTCTTCAATTGATGCTATAAATACTTCACAAGTGATATAACAGACACATAAAGTAAATTATGATTAAGAATAAGACGTTTCTATTTGTGTTTCTTAGATCGTAAGTGCTGAGCATAGAATCTTTGGTTAACCTGTAAATCACATATTTGACACATCATTTTGACGTCGATACTAGTTGTAAATCTTTAACACTATTATCAGCTTTTCTCTTTAAACTTCGACCGACTTGAATTGAAGGTTTTCTGTAGGTATAACATGTCAAGTCATATCAAGCGTGAACCGACACGTCTCCAGGTTAAGTTTTTGTAAAGCGTGAGTGGACACACCCCTAAAATCTTGAGATACACCCTCGGGGGGACTAGTTTTTGGAATGTCACCACCAACATCATTGTAATTAAATAGGAATAGGTTATACACAGAAGTCACTGTGACGTCACGCGGTAGTTTTGGTCAAGCGTGAGTCGACATACCCCAGACACAGGGGGGTGGTTTTTGGAGAATGGTCAAGCGCGAGTCGCCACACCCCAGACACAGGGTGGTTTTGAGAGTGGTCAAGCGCGAGTCGTGCGGGGCAGAAAAGTTTTTAGGCGAGGGGTTGGGGTAGTGCGCCAGAACCAACAAATCCCCTGTAGTGGTCAAGCGTGAGTCGTACAGGGCAGAAAAATTGGGGAGTTTTTTTTTGAGGCGAGGGGTTGGGGTTGGAGGGTAGTGCGCCAGAACCAACGAATCCCCTCTACTTGTATCTCATGAACCGTGATAGTTAGACAATTGAAATTTTTACAGATGGTGTATTTATGGTGTAAAAAACAGAAAAAATAAATATTTAAGATATAAAAAACGTGATTTTTTTGCTCGATTTTGCTCGATATTGATAACGGCAACAGGTAGACGCTTAAAATATTCACAGAATATTAAGTTATATAGTCACTTTAAAAATAAAACAAATATTTAAGAGGGGCTCCCATACAACAAACGTCCGCGAGTCCGACTCGCACTTGACCGATTTTTGATAGTTCCGTAGGCAAATGCCGAAAACGAAACCCTTGAAGTTTCGGTTTAGTTGGATACGTCTTTAAAAAATGCATTTTAATAACTTTTTCATTTATTATTAACTTCTGCCAGCTTCTTCGCCCGCCCTAAATTTCGTTACCGGCGTAGGTTCTTACGGCAACTTGTCAATTATAGAAAAAAACAAACAATCAAATCCTTCATCTTTAATGGCATAATACATTCGTGTCTGTGAAACCATGTAAATACACATAAAAAAATTTCAACCCAATCGATCAAGCCGTTTAGTAGTTGACACCCAGTCCAATTGTATTTTTGAATCATCCAGAAAACCATCGAAATACCCATATAAATTTTCAACCCAATCGGTTCAGCCGTTTAGAGGGTATGTGAAAAAGCTATGTACGGAAAGATAATTTTTACTACCCGTTGTCCTATTACCCATTTTCCCGTAGAAATGAAGCATTTTTCCGCGGTAAAAAGTAGCCTATGTTCATCAGGGATAATGTTTGCTTCTAATGGTAAAAGAATTTTTCAAATCGGTCCAGTAGTTTCGGCGCCTATTCAATACAAACAAACAAACAAATCCTTCCTCTTTATAATATTAGTTTAGATATTTTTACGGTTATTGCCTTCAAAGTTGAAAAATATTCGCCTCCTCTAACTTTAATCTGCATGTTCTAACATTCTAAGACAAATCGCGATACAAGAGATTTACTAATATTCACTTTCAACTAACAAAAATTCTTCTTGAACAAAATCACCGCACAAGTTTTTCAGATAACTTCTCATCCTACATAACCCTGCACTTAGTGCAAGGCACTAAGGTAATGTTTGTATTTGCTGTAATTCTGGCACTTAGGAACCTATTACTTAATTAATAATTACATCTTTAGAATAATTTCTATTTTTTTATTACAAACACAGGATGCTGCAGCAGCCGTGTCGGAGAAAATACATCGCCTTCCGAAGAAGCATGGATTAGTTCCCATATTTATTAATCCCAACACTGGACAGTTTCTATCGCACGCTACCATCACCCTTGGCGCGAGAGGTGACAGCTACTACGAATATTTGCTTAAACAATGGCTGCAGACAGGGAAAACTATTAATTAGTAAGTATGTATTAAATTCCTGAAGAGACTTCTAAGGCGTTTTTAGGGTTCCGTAGCCAAATGGTAAAAACGGAACCCTTATAGATTCGTCATATCTGTCTGTCTGTCTTTCCGTATGTCACAACCACTTTTTCCAAAACTATAAGAGCTATACTGTTGAAACTTGGTTAGTAGATGTATTCTGTGAACCGCATTAAGATTTTCTCACAAAAATAGAAACAAAAACAATAAATTTTGGGGGTTCCCCACACTTAAATCTGAAACTCAAATATTTTTTTTTCATCGAACTCATACGTGTGGATATGTCTTCAAAAATGATATTGAGGTTTCTAATATCATTTTTTTCTAAACTGAATAGTTTGCGCGAGAGACACTTCCAAAGTGGTAAAATGTGTGTCCCCCACTGTAACTTCTAAAATAAGAGAATGATAAAACTAAAAAATTTATAAATTAAATTATATAATGTACATTACCATGCAAACTTCCACCGAAAATTGGTTTGAACGAGATCTAGTAAGTAGTTTTTTTTTTAAACGTCATAAATCGTAAACCGCAATTTACCTTCCATTCAATCAACTCAAATATAAAAATATTTTTGTCTGTAGATTACATAAATGGTGGTAGGTACGGAACCCTCGGTGCACGAGTCCAACTCGCACTTGGCCGGTTTTTTTTGTAAGCCGTTCAATGCATATCATAATCCAACCAAGTTAAAACGACAAAAATCTGCTTGATAGCTTAACAAACCTAAATTAATGAATTAAGTAGGATTTTTAACATTAAGTGCATAATATACATTATACGGGGAAAAAAATATGTTGTGATATACAAAGAAGTTTAAGATGCAATCGAGAAAATGAGCAACATTTACCACATTGAAATTGTCGCTTTTAGGAGGTCGGATAGTTCTAAACCTATTCTTTGCCCTCATGCTATATTATCAGGTCGATGAAAAATCACATGTTTTTTAAAATACAATTAATTTTAAACTAAAAATCAAAACATTTCGTTTGAAATTAATTGTTTTCAGTGTGCTTCTTCAAAAACATAAACATTTATTATCCTGAATTACTAATTTCAGAAAATATAAAAATTATCACCTTTTAGCGAATTCAGAGAATGAAGCAAAATGGAGAACTAAATTAGACCAACCTTACCAATTAAGAGCCGTCGTAATATTAACCGCGTTAATTTAGAGTTCAAGTGATCAATTTGTAGCTGTGTCGAGACCTGTTAAGTAAAAAATTGTTTATAAGTTTCAAACAATTCAAAATTTATTCAAAAGTAACAGCTGGGATCCATATTTTTTTTAGATACGCTAGTTGGCATACAACTATATATTAATTTAACATTACTTAGATTTAAATAGATAAATATTTTAATTTAATTTAAAACATTAACTGTTTATAGCATTATTTTGGTTTGAACTGTAGGTATTGGGGTATGATTTTTTAGCACTGCTCCTCAGTCTGAAGACGTGTTACAAATTTCATAAGAACTGGACTCGAAACCAAATGAATCTTTTACAAAAACTGCCTTTCTAATTGAACCAGTTTAAATTGAAATCTTTTTATTATATAAATACATATATAGCACTGCTATTTTGTCTACTGTTACAGCAGTAGATTTTTATACAGAAAATATACGTTCTAACAAAAATGCACCTCATTTAAAATTTATAATAAATAATTCACGCAGTTATTTTATTGCACTAGATATATGTATATGTTTCTGTGTTTTCTTTAAAAGAAAATCTAACATTTATTTTAAACTTATTTTTGTTTTGTTTACCTTTTTTATCTGTATCAAACTCACGGGTAAACAACTTCTTTATCGTAGTACAATCTACAAGAGTTGTGTTGAAGAACCCTCAGGAACACTGCTTTGTGGTTTTGTTGTGTTTAAGTTTTTAGTTTCCTTGGTATAGCGTGCAGCAGTACCTTTTATAGTTACATCAGTAATACTTGAATATTACCTTTTTAACGTAAAACTTTAACTTACGTTACATTTTCGAATATTTAACCCCTGAACTATAATTAAAGTGATTCTTTAGGTAAGGGATTAACGATTAACGAAGTTAGTTTTTAAATTAACTAAGCCCACCTTTGCTTTTCTTCCAGTTTAAAAGATGACTATTTGACTGCAGTAGAAGGAATCCGCGAGTTCCTCGCGAAGCGGTCATCGCCTAACAAACGCCTTTTCATTGGAGAGCTGACCGCAGGTGCTGAGGTAAATCTTGTTTATTTTTTTACCTTGAATACTCTTGCGACCTCCTTAGTGTTTGTTTATGTCTCTTAACAAAGCTTGTCGCAATATTCTATAGCTATTTAAAAAAAAAAAACACAGTGACAGCCTAAATAACTAGGATTTTACTAACATCTCTACCTATTTGTTTTTATTGTAAAATACCTAGTAGCTTTATATATTACTTTGCATATCCGGACTCTGTAATGCGTGCTTCGGCTATTCCTCGACGCGTACACTCACGATCGCCCCGTTATGCTGCGTTTGCGGGCTGCGGCAGTAATATACTATAACTCTTTGTTCTACTAAGGTTAACATAATATACCTATGGGAGGCTATGGTAACCTTTTCGTAATATCTTTTGCCTCTCGAATGTTTAGCGCGGATGAAAGACAAAGTTACTGTATAATATTTTCTTCCTTTTGCTCTTATGTATAGGACCTCCATTTTAACTTTTAGCGAGTTATATGCCTCTTTTTATGTATTATTTTTAAGTAAGTAGGTAAATAATACTATAGTATAAGTAATATAACTTGAATATTTCTGACCTACACATAGAAGGTAGTAGGTACCTTACAAACATAAAAAATGTTTATGTTGTAGGCTATCTTTATTTTATAGAGAAATATTTTTATCGTAAATATTTAACAAACCTATTCGTTCGCGTTATCAGCATAACCGTTTCGCTTTTATCGCTCACTGCATAATTTGTTATTGTTTTTACAATTTTGTAACATATTTACGTACTCGACCTGTTTTCTTTTATATTAAAACGTCGATTTTTATTTAACACTAGCTGACCCGGCGAACGTTGTTTCTCTTTTTAAAACTGCCGCACCAACCTATTATGAAAAGGTTGTAATAATTCAGAAACCTTCCCTGACGTGTGAATGACAACTTACCAAAATTTCATTAACATCGGTTTACCCTTATTGCACGTGTCCGACCCGCACTTGACCCTGTCTGACGCGCCCTTGACCCTGTCTGACTCGCACTTGACCGTTTTTCTTTTTCAGAAACCTTCCCCTGCCTGTGCATGAAAACTTACCAAAATTTCATTACACTCGGTTTAACCTTATTTCGCGAGTCCGACTTGCACTTGAATTTTTTTTCTTTCTCAGAAACCTTCCCCGGCGTCTGCAGAACAACTTACCAAAAGTTCAATACATTCGGTTTGCCCTTATTGCGCGAGTCCGACTCGCACTTGACCCTGTCCAACTCGCACTTGACCTTTTTTTTAATTACTCCGAAACCTTCCCCGGCGTCTGCATAAAAACTTACCAAAATTGCATGAAATCGGTTTACCCTTTTTGCGCGAGTCCGACTCGCACTTGACCCTTTCGGAAAATCCTTTCTTATCGGATGCCTACGTCATACAAAGGACACACCCTCAAAATTTCAAGTCTCTACGATCAGCAATTTAGGCGGCGCGTTGATCCGTCAGTCATTCATTACAAAGCATTTTATATATATAGAAGATTTATAACAGCATTCCAAAGTTTTACAGTTTCAATATCAACCGCAACTTTGCCCTTTTTTTTTTCTTGGCAACTTATCTTAAGAAAATACACCATTACACCTTAAGATTTTGGTTTTAGTTTAAGCCAATTTATTAATTAATAATAAGCCTAAGTACACAAGCGTGCTTAGTATACGCACGGCCCTAACCCGTACAGTAAGCATTCGTTCTGCACTTAATGACAGCTTAATTTACCTAAGATGTTATTACTATTTATTTATTTAATAAAATTAACGTGCTGGTCAAAATTGTAAATCCAACGAAAATCGTCTTCCTGCGTATAGGGATTGGAACATAGTTAATTTTAAAGAGAAGTATTAAAACGTTCTAAAGTCAGTAATTTGTGTGTCCTTCCTCAAGTTGCGATGGATTTTCCGATTTAGTAGAAATTAAGCACAAGGAGAGAAGAATGACTGAGTAGGACTTAGACTAATTTTATCTCAAATAATGTAAAGTTTTGTAGGAATAACTATAAGTAATGAAATTCTAAAAAGAACATGTACAGCGACAGCTATAGCTAGCTATAGCAAACTTCCTTACTATAATCTTAGATTTGCCCAATGAATCGTACTTCAATAATCTTAGAGTTGCCATGTGAATCTTACTCACTATAATCTTAGAGTTGCCATGTGTATCTTACTTACTATAATCTTAGAGTTGCCATGTGAATCTTACTTACTATAATCTTAGAGTTGCCATGTGAATCATACTTACTATAATCTTAGAGTTGCCATGTGAATCTTATTTACTATAATCTTAGAGTTGCCATGTGAATCTTACGCCGATAACCGAATTTAGCGCTGGTAGAGCGGCGAGCAAAAGCTAGTAAATAATAAAGAAAAATTACAAAAAACGAACCGTGAAATTATCGACTTCGGGTGCATTTACGCCGGTAACCGATGGAGGTCGTTGTTGAATATTTTAGTATGGAGATGGTTTGTGGTGGAATAAAAAATCGACCTGCGGTGCTGCGGCACTAATGAAATAATGAAATCAAAAGCTAGTGACAAAAAAAATACAAACTAACGCCTACCTGCATCGGTAGCCCGCTTTGTACGTGAATGCGCCATTAGGTTTTCTAAAACTATTTTAATTGTATGTACCACTTTCAGGCATTTAACCCTAAAATGGATCATTTGACTTGTTTCCTCCCGGGAACCTTGGCTCTAGGTCACGCGAATGGTCTTCCAGATTGGCACATGAAAATGGCGGAAGAACTAATGTACACGTGCTACCTTACCTACGCCGCTCATCCTACTTTCTTAGCACCCGAAATTACGCATTTCAATATGGTAAGTAATTTATGTATTTTTAACTTGTCTATTTGAAAACATTTTATTCACACATTAGCGTGTATAAAACTCGCAACCTAATTTTTAGGGTTCCGTGCCCAAAGGGTAAACAACGGGACCCTATTACTAAGACTCCGCTGTCCGTCCGTCCGTCCGTCCGTCCGTCCGTCCGTCCGTCCGTCTGTCACCAGGCTGTATCTCATTAACTGTGATAGTTATACAGTTTAAATTTTCACAGAAGATGTATTTCTGTTGCCGCTATAACGAAAAATACTAAAAAGCAGAATAAAATATAATAAATATTTAAGGGGGCTCCCATACAACAAACGTGATTTGTTTGCTCGTTTATGCTCGATATTGATAACGGCTACAGGTAGACGCTTGAAATATTTACAGAATATTTAGTTATATATTCACTTGAAAAATAAATACCGAAAACGCTGCGTGTGCAAGTCCAACTCGCACTTGGCCGATTTTTACACATCAGTGCAAAACGGTAATTAGATTGTATTCCAAAACCCAATCGGCAAAAAGTTAAAAATCACCACAGACGGTTCTTGTACGCTTCGAAGTCATCTGTGCTAAGAGATTATTACGTTACAGTAGTTTGAAACGTAAATAAAGTACAAGAAGTATAAACAGTGCATTTTCAAAAAAACTGCGTGTTATATCAGCTTGTTAATTTATGTTTCCCTACATACATACCTACGCGGGCATGTGGCATCTATACGGCCTTGGACAGTTCCAGTAATAGAAAATTAAGGGTGGTAAGGAGAAAATAACTAACGAGAGGCTATTTAGAAGCCTAATGATTTTTTTCATCACATTTCACAAATTAAATAAATAAATATATATGCTGCCCGAATAATTTAAAAATTCTCTATATATCTTGTATCCAGAAAATTAATTAAAAAGTTTTAGCTGCAGTTAAAACTTGTAAATGCTCGCTTGTAGTGTGCGCGTAGTTCATATTTTGAACGGACAGCTCTTATACATAGATGATAGAAAAGACAATGAAGGAAAACATCGTCAGAAAAACGCACTGTGCTCGGGTGATGGACTATGACCCGAATCACCTTTGGTGACGGTAGGTCGTGCACCAACAGAGAGCACTATGAGGCTAATGAGAAAGGAAGGAAGCCGCTGTTCGCATGACGATGCTGATGCCGTCTCCTTAGATTCAAATATTATAGAATGATGATCGTTTTATTTGTCAATTCTCTATTTTTGTACCAGGCAAGTGCAACAGACGACATGTATACAAAGGCAGCCGACGCCCACAGTCTGCTGCGGCCAGAGTTCGTAGAGAGTCTATGGTACATGTACCAGCTTACTGGCAACACCACCTACCAGGATTGGGGATGGCAGATATATCAGGTATGATGTTTTCAACAGTCTGAATTTGAATGTTGAGCCCGTCTAAGATTGAATACAGCCAGCCGTCCATGGCGTCTATACAGATCAATTTTGAGGTACGGTATGTTGCGAGACAGTGACGTTACGCTCCCGATTCACATACACTAGTTCGGGAGCTACGTTCCAATAAAACATGTCGTTGTCGAATGGTTCGTCAACATCAAACAGGATGACCGACTGTATGAATGCTCAGACTATATCAGGCTACATATGTAATGATAATACGTAATAATAAAATCTTCGCCGTACATCATTACAGTGCATGAGTGAAGAAAGAGTTACTAGAATATGTAGTTTTTTCTTTTTAAATATGAGTGTTATTTTTATCCTTATCTATATATTGTAGTACAGTACAGTAAAGAATACATTTGATACAACGATAAACATGAAAACAAAAAGCAACAAAGATCCATTTTACATTAGTTATAAGTTTATTTGATTTTGTTTTTTAGTAACATTTTTTGTACTGAAAAAATGGCTTCCGTAGCACGCCAGCAGCCAAAAGATTTTTAGGCAAGCTTTAAAATCCCTAAGCATCTCTACATATCATCATCAATTAACCTTATACTCATACTCCGTTCCTGTGAAGGAAAACGCAGTATATATTACCTGCGAGAAAAACTATTCCTTTGAGCACTCGATCGGAATAAATGGCTTTCTATGTCCTGTGTCCTTTCATCTCTCTCTGTGCCATGTAGCGAAGAATTTAATTCCTGCGGCAACTCTCGATCATGCCAAAAGTTCTATGTGTTTGCCGTCGCTCTGTCTATACCTATGTCAAAATCAGGTGAATCCGATAATCCGGTGCGACGTTAATAAATAATAAACAAACAGACTTTAGTATTTATTTATATATAAAGATAACGTCGGTATATAATCTATGGAAGGTTAAAGTATATTATAATAGTATATTATAATCTATGGAAGCTATAAGTGTATAGTGGTAAAAATTTACATTGCACTGTATATAAAGTATGCATATGCTATAATTAGTGCTAAATATATCTGTAACTTTAATTGTAATAAAATAAATTACTGATTTATTTCAAAATGTCAACTATTTTTTTTTTAATAATATGACTTACGTTTTGCCTTAAGCCTTGCCTAATGTGTATATACAATATATTTCAGAGCTTTGAAAAATACGCGAAAGTTGCAAATGGTTACAGTTCCATAACAAGTGTGAAGTCAGTGAAACCCGTGCATCGTGACATGATGGAGTCATTTTTCTTGTCTGAAACCCTTAAGTATCTGTATTTGCTGTTTAGTAATGATAGATATCTTATAGATTTAAATAAATATGTAGTTAATTCCGAAGCACACCCTTTGCCTATACACTCTACTTAGGTGTAACCTTAGAGCGGGCGCACACTTGTGACTCAAATGTCTTAAAGATAATCTTGACGGCCATGTTCGTATGATACTCGACAAAATTGTCATAGCGAAGTACTTGTGTGACAGCTTAAAGACATTTGAATCAATGGTGTGCGTCCGCTCTTATAATTTTTACAGGGTTTCCCTCGATAATGGATCAGTAAGTCACCCTTTCACCGTTAATGAATCTTTGACCTGCAGAAAATGTGTTTGAAATACACATCTTGTCTGAAACGCCTGATTAGTCCTTTACTAATCAGGCTGATTTTTCCCGCTGCTTGCGAAAATGTACCAAGTAAATATTATTGCTTCATAGTTGTGGATATTTTTTTTTACTTTACCATCAGTGTGTTTTGTGTGTTTTTGTGGGTTTCCTACTTTACTATCGCGTTCGTGGCAACCATATATCTATGTGGAAATTAACGTTTTTCTCATAATTTTAGGGATCCGGGTTAAAACGCGACCCTATTACTAAGACTCCGCTGTCAGTCCGTCCGTCACCAGGCTGTATTTCATGAACCGTGATAGTTGAAATTTTCACAGAAGATGTAATTCTGTTGCCGCTATAACAACAAATACTAAATAACAGAATAAAATAAATAAGACTCCTATGCAACAAACGTGATTATTTTACCTTTTTTATAGAAATTGGTTCGGAACCCTTCGTGCGCGAGTCCGACTCGCACTACGCCGATTTTTTTTGCATACGCGAACGCGATAGTAGAGTTAAAAACTCACAAATCACACAATGCTACTATATTAGAAGACTGTCGAAAGTCTCCTAAGTGAGTTGTGGGCTTTCCAGGGCCAGTGGTCTGTTGGTAATTAGCGTGAGCAAGAACATAGGGTGACAGACGCCTGCCAAGAACTCTATAACTAAAAGGCTGTTGATTTTACTGAACCATTCTCGAGCACCATTCTGAATATTAGAACAATATAGGACATAAGAACTGAATGTACATGTTTTTGTGTTATTATTTATATTTTAGCACAATTATGTAGTATGATATGTAATACGTTCATATCTAAGTTGAAACTTGAATAGCAATAATTTCAAAGTAATTTCATTTAGAATTAATTATAGGTTTTATTATAAATCGATTATATTAGCCTTCAGACCTATAACACCTGAAATATCTCACTTATTACAATGCAGCAGCACCAGCTAAAACGTTGATTGTCAAAACAGGCGTTTTACATATTCCATGAGCGAAATCCGTCAAACCTAAGATTTGCTAGTCAAAATCTGGTTCATACAAACTTTAACTGCTCACAAAAAAACCTAATTACGGACGGTATCGTTTAAATTAAAATAAAATGCCACAATGTTATCTAACCCAAGTCAAAGCATTTATAAATCGAATTTAAATTTGTATGAACTGGGCTTTGACTAGTCAAGCCTGACGTTTGACGGAGTTTGTGGACTGTGACTTAAATACATAATTAGACAATTTGCTTTTCTAATGCTAGGTTTATACGTTTTTGTTTATTGGATATTGCAATGATGTTGTTAATCCTATTTAGTTTATAAAAGTATAAATATGTACTACAAAAATTGTGTGCAAACGTGCTCCATCGCGTTGGCTGATATGAGTCACCTCTAAGGAGAGAAAGGACTATTTGTAGAATGTCGTTGTTGTTTTTATAATGGTTCTTAGTGTAAAGTGGTTACTGGCCTAATATTTTATTTATAAAATGAGCCAAAGATGTAAATAATGTATATTTTAAGCCAAGATTTTACATATAAGTACATAAAAGTTGAAATAGGGGCTAATGTTGATTGGAACCTGCTAAAAGAGACGATTAAAAAAAACACCCGACAAGTATATGTAGTGTGTGGAAAATAAAATCAAATTAGTAAATTTGAAAAGTAGTAAAAAGTTACGCCTTTATTGTTTTTTCCTCGAAAACAGTAACAAACAAAACATTTTTCTTCGACTTCGAATCAATTTGTATTTAAATTCCTGAACTTAAACTATTTTGACTATAAAAACAGCTCCAATTTCTCCCTTATGTTTTTTGTCCTTGCTTTTATGTTCTAGAAACATTTTAAATGTTATTAAGTAAAAGTAGTTTATATCATTTTAAACGTTTGCGTTGTTAAAATTTAAAGCAAGCTTACGCTCCTCGGTACAGTTTTGTACTAAAGTCCATTAGTATATTGTTATGTATATTTTTATGTTTTGTTTTATTGTACTTAATTGGATTATATACTTATTTAAACTAATGTAGTTAAAAAAAATCTATCTATTATATCGAAATAATTAATATTAATAATAATTTAATAATAATGTATTCTGAACCCCAAAACGTTTGTTTATCGTACTACGGAAATAATTAAAAATTACAATTCAAACAGGGTTTTACCAAGTAGTAAATAGATATTTGGAGTTTATTTCTGTACTTATTGTCTGCGAAAGTTAAGTCGCACATAAACAACATAAACCAATTCCTTGTTTTCATTTCAGCCAAGTGTCTTTCCTTATTTTATTAACCGACTTAAAAAAGGAGGTTATCAATTCAAGGACCCTTATGTGTGTAAAATTGATGGAATTGCACAATACTCATATAGGTTAATCTATGTGTGTAAATGTACAAGATTTGGATACAAGGATCGTAAATTTTTTGTTTATGTGCGAGAGAGAAGAGATTTATCATCAGACATTTTTGAATAAACTATTGAAATACACAGTAATAGATTAGACGCGTCTCGCATAGCTTGTACAGGACTTTACTCAGTAGTAGTACTCATTCCTATATAAAATGGACTGTTAGATAATTAATATAAATTATTGTATGTGATGTCCATTGGTTTTATAAATAAATGAGTGTTCAAATCGGTAATTTTTAAATAGGTCTGATAGCTTTTTATATGTAAGTATAAAAAAATGCGATAGTTGCTTGCAAGTGCTTAGGGCCTAATACACGACAGTTTTAGCGATTGGTGTGACATGCCACGTACAAAGCGTGGTGTCAATATCGATCAGTCGCTGCATAGAGCTTACAATATATGTGGGTTAGAGCGTTCGGACGCGACATTAGGCTTCTGAAAAACGATTAAATCGCCCGTCGTCGATGCCCAAAGTATCGCGAGGTTCCTGCCCTTACTTGTACAAGTGAGCTTGTTGGCGATTACAAGATAGTTTCTGTAGTTGATTTAGTTCCGAAATAATAATATCAATTTAGTAATATTGTTTCTTAATAATTTCATACTTAGACCAAAGTACTTAGAATACTATAAGTAGATCAACTCGCGCTAAGCAGTTAGCATCGTTGCAGAGAGGCGGTGTGGTGGGGGAGCGGGTGTCGTCCACCGCACAGTACGTAAACTGGTGGAGATCTACTCGTCGTTAGGGAAGCGCGCGACTCGCGTCTGCGGTGGCGGCAGTCGTTCGCATTTTATAGGCGTGCTGTACGAACTTTGCTTAGACGTATACTTATCTTTTAGTTTGATTACATGAACTTAAATTGTATAGGTTTCTTCTATTTTAATTTATAAATTATGTTAGTATAAGCTTATTGCGGAAATTTGTTTTTGTTTTGAAGTTATTTAGATTATTTTATTTACATTAAATTAATTTAAATTTAAGTATTCATGAAAACTATGTTGTTTTAAAGTCCTAAAATTAAATACTAAAAAAAGATCAATAGTTTGAAGTCAGTTATGTTGTTAAAAGAGAAATTATCTTTAAAAACTATATATTTTGTAAAAAATGTAGATCGGTCGAACTGTCTATTCCTACCTGTATTTAGTCTGATTTTTATCAGAAAATAATTGTTGTAACGACGAAGACAAGGTTTAAGAGATATAAGTCAAAAAATATGGCAATAAACGCAATTTATTATAAATGAGTAAAGCAGAAAACATAATACCTAATTACTTATAGAATAATAAACCGTCAACTTTTGTGATAAATCAAAGATAAAACGCGACCCTTAAAATCGATTGACAATTGGTAAATGCCAAAGATTAAAAAGAAACAGTTTGGTATTTTTTTATAAGAGTTGTTTATGTAAAAGTACTGAACGCGGTGATCTCGGGGCCTGACGTCCGATTAAAGGAAGTGATTGCCCGTTTATTGGCGAAAGTTATTGGCTAAACAACTTTACTAAAGGAGCAGAGCAGGTAAAACCGCCGGGAACTGCTACAATACAAATATTTTTACGTGGGTATCCATAAAAAAAAAACGACAAAACTATACATCACATTCAAGTTAACATCATAGACCTAATGGACAGCGCATTTTCTAGCCAGATGTGAAAAAAAGTTTGCAAAGGTGTGAAAGAGGGAAAGCGAAA
This sequence comes from Apoda limacodes, assembly GCA_946406115.1. Taxonomy (NCBI): domain Eukaryota; kingdom Metazoa; phylum Arthropoda; class Insecta; order Lepidoptera; family Limacodidae; genus Apoda; species Apoda limacodes. The sequence continues at coordinate 25,196,933 of OX291540.1, forward strand.
CTGTGTTGTCTTTTTCTAACTTGTTTTAATAACATCAACAAACAAAATGTCGGACGTTGATAGAAAGAGATAAGAGGACCACAGTTTCACTTTGTCTCTTAAGTGTGTCCAACTTGGTAAGGCTATTGCGTAGCCCATAGGATTACAGTAGTCGAAGTCTATATGGTTATCATGTGACACGGATGAAGTCACGCCACACAAATCAAATTGAAATGCTGTATATAAAAATATTGTCATTAAATATACTTGTCTATTATTGCATCTGATATTTGGCACATATCTCTAGATGGGACGCCGTCGTATCAGTCAGACCTTTTATAAAGTATAATTATATATGTGTACATATTTTGCAATATGATTTTAATTAAAGTTGCAAAAAAAATACTATAATTCTTAAAATATGGGTAGCTTTTTAATATTTTTTTATAAAAAGTTTTATTGTATTCTACCTTTACACGTGTGCAAAATATCAGTTATCAATTTTAAATGTTTTTCAATTATTTAATTATTAAACATATTATATTTTTTTTAGACATGTTATGTTTATAAATTGTAGTTTTGCAAATATCATGGTTACTACCATTATTAATAAAGGTTTTGCGTACATAAGTCAAACTGTAACCGAATTCATGTTATGACTTTCAATTAAGCTTTAGTAAAAATGTATATTGTAAAACTTTAATTTGATTAGTTCCTTGTCACAGTAAGTGCACATTCCAATAATTCCATTTCACAAAAGACCTATCTATGATTTCTATACTAAATGGTATTATAGGTATTCTTTTCATTGTAATGTACAGGGGTTCCCTGTATCTGAATACACACCCACATTTACAGTGTGGGAAACGGGGCAAACATGGGCATGCTTGATAAAAAGTTTTGCATGATTTTTTCACGAAATGACTTACAAATTATGCTCTGATAGCAAGTAGATTCTACAGAACATTAGGAGACACCCAGAAACTTCGTGTACTAATCGTAAAGAACTTACTCTTAATCCTAAATAAAACATTTACTATTTTGCTTGATTTATAGTTAGATTAGCTTAAGATCATTCCCGGGGGAACATTTTGTGTTGTTTCCTACACAGTTTTAAAATATAAGACTTCGCTGAAAAAGTTCGGAGTTTACGCGCTAACAAACGCCCTATTCGTATAATGCATTTAAAACTTTCGATGTCTCAATATCGCCGGCAAACGATTTTATACGTGCAAACAACTCCCAGTGACTAATAAAGTCCTAGTACATCAACTTACAAACACACAAAATCTTCATAGAATTAGAATGCAATATTAAATAGAAATTATATTTAGAGCGCATATACGGGATAAAAGGGTTGCAGGTTCAAGTCCTGGCTCGAGGTTAATCTTTTTACTGCATCTTCGCTATGAAAGTAGTTATTTAATTTGATGATATGTGTAAACAAAAAACAAAATAGGCTATCAGACATGCATATGCATAAGCATAAATTAAGGCATACATATTTACCTCTTAATTGAGTTTAAAATGTAGCCACTTAGTTAAAAATATGTTCTTTATGACATGAAGTAAGCTGCAGATGGGGTGTAATTAGCATTCTTATTTCTAAATGGGTGTTTCCTTCGTTATTTTTATTTATAAGTTGTGATATTACCATTTGACTTATATTATCCTGAGTAACGACCTAATTATAGAAACAGTTTTTGCTCACGACAGGTTGTTTCATGATTGTGACTATTGTTTAATTTAAAATAAATGTTGTTTGTGCATTTTGCGTGTCGAGCAGTTTGGAAAAACATGCTGTTTATTGAAAAGAAGTCTTCTTGTAAAAATATAGTCATTATTGTAAAAAAGATTTGAAGTTACCAAAAGTTGTAATTAAAAAAATACGTAAATTATTATTAAGTTAGAGATGTTGAAATTTTTGTATTATTTAACTGTATAGACTTATTTACTTGCTACTTAAATAAATGGCACTGTTTAAACACTTAGGTAGTATTTAAGGGCTTATCCATCGTTATATATATCATATGTGCATACAAATATTTAATTGTTTTGATTTATTTCACAAATGTGTCTAAACAGATTTCTGTGTCATAGACTGTCATAATTATTGTCCTCGATCATTGTGAATTATATTCTGATGTTCTTCAGATCCACAAGTATATAGTCAAAGTAATGGTTCACCTGTAAATAAATATTTAAGAAACATATGTACGTACGTGTACAATTAATACGTAAGAAATTAGCAGTTACGGTACCTTTTAGAAACCAAATATGTAATAAAACCTAGTAGTGTGACAACTCTGCCCTTCATCAGGGCAACGAATAGGTGCGATATAAAGAGCCCCTCAGTAACCCGCGCGCCTACGACATACCAAACCGACTTCGTTGGCGCGATCGCTTTTATTAGATTTTGTACGCATACTGTACTACTATGTCAAATAGTACCTATTTAGCTGGCTTGTCGGAAAATAATGTCACTCGCTTGACAAAGTTTTACAATAGTAATCAAAGCTGTGCGTGGCAAGTTATTGAAATATCTACGTGTCCGAATTTGTCGAACCGCCTGTGTGCGTGGCATATCTGCTAATTTTCGGATCTTCAAGACTCTAGCCGTCGTGGTTGTAGGTATACATAGATGGAGTAATCTCATGTAAAAAAATATTTTAGAGGTTGTTTTTAGTAGCGTTTAGTTCGATTTGATCCTATATTGCCTGCATTTATTGTCACTTATATATGTAGATTTTGAAAACGTTAATACATTTGTTGTATAAAATGAATGTAAATATGTACATATATACTTGGGCGAGTTAACATGACACCTGGCCACACAAGTTTAATTAATGTAGGGTGTGCAAAAAAATGGTCAGAGTGACTGAAAGGGGGTGCAACGGAAAAAAACCGGACTTAGAATAATTTCACGTTTTTTCCTATGTTTTGGTTACAGTTAGCGTGTATAAATGGGGGTGCTGAATTTTTTTTTTTTTTTTATATTTGTATGAAAATTGTTGGTGTCCCAAATGGTGAACTCGATAGAGTTCATCGTCGGCCGCAATGTTTGTATGGAGCACTTTTGTCTGTGACCCCTTTCCGGACCCCTAAGGAGGTCAAAATTTTTTTTTCAATGCTAACCGTAACCAAAACAAAGGAAAAACCGTGAAAATATTTTAAGTCCTGGTTTTTTTCAATGCGGGGTGCATTTAGTAAATCTTGATATTTTTTTTGCACACTCCACATTAAATAAACTTCATGCGGCCAGGGGACATGTTAACACATACAATCCTATTTTTAATGTTTTTGACAAAAGGCACGTCATTCAAAACAAGGCCGTATATTCGACATTTGAGTAAAAACAAACATTTAATATAAAATATAGAAAATACACCTATAGTCAAAATTTACTTTTGATTTGAGGTATGGTAAATAGTAATAAAACGTGCATAATATCTGTAAAACGTGTAATAACTATTGCTCGCTTACATGCAGAGTTTTTTATTCCCTGGTTCAGTTTTATGTGATTCTATTTATTGATTGTTTTTGACGACAGTCAATCTAACGAACATGCATATTGCTTTTCTGAAAACAAAATTTCAACCAGTTGTTAAATAATAAAGGCATTTTTATTCAAAAAAAAAAACATTAATTCAATTATAAAAAAAAAACTTGTTTTTACCCAAACATCATTTGGCTGGCGTATTTATACTACCACCACTAATTCAAAGGTCTACTTCTGTTAAACATTACTACAAGTATAGTAATTTAGGTATTTACCTACTTCGGTTTCTTTTCATTCCTTATCCCATAAACATTTTTAATCTTTTTTATTTTTTGTATCTTTTATGGCGAGATAAAAATGCATTAGGTATATAACCTGGAGTCGTATATTCTGCTGTGTACGCATGGGGTTACCTAGTTGTGCACCTAAAAGATATGACCAAAACGGGTGCTGTCCGTCCATGCCTAACTTATATAGAGGAATGTATTGTAATCCGATTTTTATGAACTATATAGCTAGCTGTAAAGAATATACCAATATTTATAGTAAATACATTTAATGAGATATGTTCGATTTTATCGACTTAGAGGGAGAGAAAAGTTGCTATTGGACGCTTTTATGACAAATTATTATCAAAATGTTTAGGGCCGCCAATAAAAATACACGTAGTTAAATAAATAACAGTAAGGCACTGAACGTGTGTTCTAATGACTTATATTATGTATTAGAAAGCTGTTATTATATTATACATTTTATAGTATCATTGGCAATGAATATGAGTATAGGCACTATTAAATTGAGTCTAATTTGGAAAAACCTTTTTAATCGTAATATGTATTAGATATTACAAAATAATAGAGAATATAGCCCAAATTGCATCACATAGATACCTTGTTTACTTTATTGCCATGGTATTGATATTAATCACATTTATGATATTATTACATTATATTATATAAGTGTGCATCATAATTAAACCAGATGCAGTGTGATATTTTACTATTACTATCTCGTTTGTATTATCAAATTAAATGTATGGAAACGAATCAGCGCCCCTAGCGATCTTATTCTGAGACATTTTTTTCTCATAGGACTGACTGCACCACCGTATACGCAAACATGATAGTAAAGTTAAAAACATACTCAACACTGTACTTATTTATTAAGTAGATAAACAAACTGAATACGTACTTATACATCAAAAATAGGAAGTGTATAGTGTGACGCTAGCTTAGTCAGTTAAAGAACCGTAGGTTTTGTAACAGTTGAGTTATCTAGTGCGCCGTAGTGTATGGATACTGGCCTGCTTGGGTACTCCAAGTGTTAGAAAACAATATTTTGCCCTTCCTCAACACAACCGAAATCACAAGTGAATGGATACTACTTAACTGTACTTTATACGGTCAAGTTATTTTGCCGTAAACAACGTGCATATACCAAACTAGGTAATGGCGCCACGACAGTGCCTCTAGCGGAACTGTTATACACTTTCTATCCTTTAAAGTTTATAATTATTTCACTGAGTATGTTGGAATCTTTCATATCGCTGTAAGATAATAAATAAATGAGAACTAATTTTTTGTTTTATTTTCTATAACTTCTATGTCCCTAAGTGGCAAACAAGCAAGCTTTCAAGATTTGCTGAGTAGTTTGTCTACACCAGGTGATGAGAAATTTTTGGTTACATTTCGTCAAAAGCGCGGCACGTCTGCTGCCGTGTCCAGTTAGTGCTCATTTCTGCCCATAAGTCACTTGGCACGCGGCAGATATATCTTGCCTTACACCGCAGGTTAGGCTGGGCTGGGCTACATTGACTATTTATGGGTGTAGAGTGGAGTTTCATACATAATAATTAGTTTGTGAAGTCTCGAGGTTTTTAAAGTCCTAGGTCCTCCTATTCGCCTCGGTGATAATTATCCCGAGAACTTCGGGACATGCGAAACACATTAGATTTACAGAAGGAATTTAAAAAAATGTAATTTCAGGACAAAAATTGAAATTAAAAAAAAATCTTTTGTGCTGGGTTAGATATTACGTAAACAAAATTTAATAATAAAACTTGACCTGCAAAATCACAGTAATATAACGACTCATCAATAATATTATCTATAACGATTAAAATTTGGCATGCAAATCAAAGTAGCATAAATATCCCTCTAGTAGCAGTAGTCCGGTTGACCGAACTACTGAAACTTTTAAGTTGCAATAGTTCGGTTGTGACGAAGAACCGAACTATTGATACCTTTTTAGTAGCAACAGTCGGGTTACTTAATAATTTAAACAAAATATATTTACAAACTATTTTAATTAATCAAAAGTAAAAAAATTTTTTTTTGCGGTAAAGTTAGTATTAATTGTTAAAACCATATATTTTTTTATCACACTTGCTCGTAAACAGTGTTATTACGGGCAGGCAAAACCTTAATTGCTCACACCGGCTCCTATTTTGTAAATTTTACTTTTCAAAAGTGATAGATTTCATCAAGCTCTTCGTTTCGAACGACAGCTGTCAAACTAAATAGGCCCATATCTCAGAAACTATTTATCATTGACCGGTTGTTTTTTACAGAAGTGATAGATCTCATCAAGATCTTCATTTCGTATGACAGCTGTCAAACTAAAAAGGCTCATATCTGGGAAACTATTGATCATAGACCAGTTGTTTGTTTACAGAAGTAATAGATCTCATGAAGAGCTTTATTTCGGATGATAGCTGTCAAACTAAAACCGGCTGTATCTCTGTAACTATCGATCGTAGACTAGTCACTTCTGTACAAAAGTGATAGACCTTATCAAGATCTTTATTTCGGATTATAGCTGTCAAACTAAAAATAGTTATAATACCTTAACTATGATACAAAGCACCCCTTTAGTACCAAAAAGCCGGATAATTAATAATTTAAACAAAATATTTTCACAAACTATCTTATATTTTAAAAAGAAGACGTAAAAAGAGCGATTTTGTATAAAAATATTCTCCAAAAAACTACAAAACATGTATTAGGGCTTCAGCACACTAGATGCTTTCAGCATCGGCAGCCGGGGACTTGGTTGGTTAGAGGCTCGATGTAGCGTCCAAACGGTCTAAATCGTACACATACAAACTGGTCAGAAGCTCAAAGCAGCAACTGAGTGATTTGACACGTTTTGTACGCGACAAGTCGCCAAAACGCAATACAACATCGTAGAAGTCTTCATTTTATTAAGGGGGGGCAATGTGACAACGTTGGCGAACGAATGGGAATGACCTGTCATGGGTGATTGCTCGGCGAAGGAATTGTTTCCTCTTTATGAGTTTTTACGGGTCTGGGTTCCAGCACTTCTATGCCTAGCCCTTGGTGAGCCCGTAGTAAAATAATTTTAATCGATCGGATTCTGGCCAAAAACGCAACAAGAAAGTTAACGAAGAACACGCATTTATTATTAATTCCATTCGTAAATATGTTTTTAAGCATAGGTTGTAGTGAAGATGAGCAGTGATATTAATTGATACTCTAAAAATTCTAATATGATCTTAGATAAGTATAAACGACTTTGGAATTCGATGAAATTCCGTAAACAGGAGATTCTAAGAGACACATAAATAAAGTATTTACTACCCACTTAGTAGGAAACTTATTATTTCGATCCAGTGTGAATGATGCTACAGAAAAAATGTGTTCAAAGAAAACTGCCAAAATGTATTACATATCATTTAATAAAAATAGAAAAATATGCTATATAAAACTACATTCTCTTAATAACAGCTGCCATATTGGACGAAGGCAGATTGATTATTCCATTAACATAATAATTGGCCTGCAAACTATTTAATATATTTTTCATCAAATGAAACAATACAAAAATTATACAAATAAACCTGTGTAGATGTAAAGTTTCTAATTATTAAAATTGTATATTGAAAAAAATTAAAAAATGTTGAATTTCAGCACCTTTACCACTAATATAGAGGCTAGGCATAGCAATATGTTTGCACTTTTCATAAACATTGCTTTCTTTTTCAAAAGATAACTATCAAACTAGTATAATCAGTAAAATGGAATGCATTTCATTGGCACAAATAATTCAGATATCTCTGAATTAAGAAAAAACATGACCGTAACATATTTTACTGGGAAAAAGATTACTTAAGTCTGAATTTGTTTTATTTACCTTGTTATTATTGGCAATACAACTGATACTACTGTATTTATAAAAATATTTTAGCAAAATATTAAATCTTTTAATCTAATACTTAAAAAATCTTGAAAATCAGTCACATATTATAAAATAACAAATTCATCAACAGTTGTTTGAAAAAGTTACATAAGTACAGAAATATACAATGTATACACAACACACTCATTTACTACAAACTAGGCTAAATTTGTTCTTTATTACAGGATCCGGCAGTAATTTCACTAATCATAAATTATTTCAATCTTATCAAAGTACATGATTAAAGGAGGCGGAGCAGAAAGTTTTACAAATTTAGAGCCTAAAATTGTACCCACAGCAAATTTTTAAATTAATTTTTATGGCAACATTACATAACAACACAATCACAGCACTGTAGTGTGTAATAGAGGCATTTTATGCCACAGTCTTCTTCCTCTGATGCAGTAGATGCAGTAGATCTGGCCTTGTGAGGTGGTGGTGGTCTTAGATAAACGCTATCTACTTTGTCACCAAGCTTATCTGTCTGCCATTTGCTTTGTGGTGATTTATTTGTCATATTATTCTCTTCCAAATAATCATCTTTATCACTTTTTTTTTCAGATGTCTCTTTTTCATCATCATATGTGTCACCAGCAGCTTCCTGGAATATTAGATACAGCAAAATTGAATAAAACAAAAGTATTACTTAGGTACTCAGCAGCACTGAGTCAGGACGCTACCACTATAGCAGTTAAGTTTTCCTGTAGCCACCATTCAGTTTCATCATCAAACCCTTTCCCGAACCCTTTTTTATTCCCGAAAGGGATGACCAGTACCTGGGAAAGCATCATTATTAGAATGTGGGGGACAGCCTTCTTCACCACCTACTCCCCCAGGCCCCGCAGGCAGGAAAAGTGAAACTATAAAAGCTTGAAAAATCAAATGAATATTATCAAGTATCCCTTTGTTGTAATCACATATATAAGGTAGTGAAATTAAACTTTTCCTTGAAAATCAGTGTTTATAATTGCTCCAAAATAAATTAAAATAACGTAGTAGTGTTATTACATTACACCATTTCTTGCAGCATGGTGTGCGTAATACAAAAGTTTTCAAATGCAGCACCTGTTGATCTTAATAAAGTGTGTGAAGATGTAGTTTTAAAGATATAAATTATATTTTTATTATATACAATTTATTTAAAATATTATTAGATATATTTATGGATTTTAGAATATTGCAATTATCTCCTAAAATGTTAAAATGTTACTCTGGTCTGGAGATCTTTTTGTAACTCCTACTTACATATATGTGTATACTATGTTAATTAAGGCGTATAAAAAAAATCACATTGTGTATAGCCATACACTTTTTGTTATATCAATACATATATGTGTATATCCATACACATTGTTTGTTTTATTAATGTTGTCTTGATCTACAGCTCAGAAACATGGACACCGTGCTAGTAGTCTTAAGTTTAAAGTCATAAGCTTGCTCATACACAGAAAGTCAGGTTTACCTAAAGCTTGAGACAGAGCTTTGTTCACAGCTTGCCTTCAGTGGATGTCAATCCTTACACCTTAGAACATAAATGGTCATGTACAGTATTGTTTCTGACAATTTCCTTCTGTAAATGCTTTGGTTATGGAATGACCCCCTGTCAACAAGGAAGTTTTAAGCTAATTTCTCTTTTAGAACTTTCCTTCTTTATACCTTCTTTGTTCATTAGTTATACAAGTACATGGCCTGCCCATTGCCTTACTACTCCTTGAAGCTATATTGGTTACTCAAGTTCTTTCTCATATGTACTTTACACTTACATAATTTTTTTATGTAAGTAGTAAATAAGCCTTGGTAATTTAAATATAAATATGGGTTAATATTTACTTCCCTGCAAGTTATTTTTGTGTAAAAAATTTTTATTGATAGAGTAGCACCCCTTTATACACAAATTAAATAAAAAAGTTAGAAGAAAAGAATAGATTTTGAAAAAAATTTGTTTTGGCAGCGGAGCGAGGGCAGCCCACGGAGGGGTGTGTTAAGTACATACCAAGCAAAATTTTCCAAAAAATTCATACAAAAAATTTTTTTTTTACGAAAAATCCATTCAAAACTAATTCGGCTACCAGTTTCTGCATTCTATTTGGGTATAAGGGGATGAATCTTCATCCATTAAAATAATTTTTAAGCAAAAATAATATGGTGCAGGGAAGTAAAAATTACCGATGTTTGTTCTAGTCTCAATATTAAAACCATTACGTCACCCAGTAGTAAAAACCTTGAAAGGCACTAGGACAACCTAATACAAGTACGAGGTTTTAAGTGCAGGGCCACTTTCACAACTTTCACTTTAATTTTTGGAATTTAAGTTAGTTATCTTTAAAAAAGTTAGTAAGTAACTAATCTATTTTTGTACTACCAATAATTAAGATTCACTGGGTTCCTTAAAAAACAATGAAATTATAAATTATTTGTGTTGAATGTAATTCTTGTCCAATAGGTGATTTTTCATTTGCTAAGCAGACCATCAATATAGGTTTTGTAAACTGCAGTATCAAAGTCAAAACCCACCTTAAAAAGTTAAAAGTACCTCTGACATGTCTTATAGTAAAAATTACAATTACACAAAGAAATAAACATACTTTGCCAGCATCTTGATCATGCTTAAACAACTCTTGTCTTTCAGGGTCTTCATCAATATCAGCTAGTGGTAATCCACCTCCAGAACTTGTGACAGGTTGTGATTTAATCTTTTCAGAAACCAACAGCTCTTGTTCTGCTTTCTCTTTAAATGGTTGGTTTTCACTTGAATCTCCAGACATACTAAAAATAACAAAAACGCTTAAAAACAAGCAACAAAATAAGACTACTTCTAAGGTATTGAATAAACTACAGATAAAAACGCAATACATGTGTGTAGGACTGCAGGAAGACGTGTGCACTAAGTACAGATTATATTTCACTTACTGACAGTTAACTCTTCAGTATTGTATTGCTATTGTGAAATGTAAACAATCGTATTGTATACAGTGTTAGTACTCAAATTACTGCTGATGGCTGGATAATAACCTTACAAAAACAGGCTCTGTTTGTTCTCCAGACAAGCGGCGCCAGGTGCTGATGATTGTTTCGAAATTATTCTTGTCTTGCATTATTACGAGTAGATACAAAAATGTTTCACCAAAAAGTTCTTAGTTACATACAGATACGAAACTATTTTGATTCATTATTTGCTTTAAAATAGGCATTTGGAGTGTAAATAAATAAGAATATTATATTTTTAGGTTAACGTTAAGTTTTAAGAGAATTAAGTTCAGGAGCTTTAAACTTTTAGTTTTATTTAGCAATAGTAAAACAAGTTCGAAACTTTTGTGATGTCATCTCATGTCGTCACCTTTTTTGTGTTTACATGAGGCGTGTCCCTGCGGTCCGAATTGCGCTCACAAGACTTACGAGCGTAGGCACGCTTATGAGTGGACCGAATTGAAATTCGCACTTATGGTCGTGAGTGACGTTTTCAAATCGGACCAGGCGTAAGCGCGCACAAAAGTTAACCTAAAATTTATTTTCAAGATTTCCTTATTTTCGTTCGTAGATATAGTTATTTCTATAGTTTTACCTCGCATATTTCAAGGCAAGCTCTGTGTACGGTAGAAAATTTAAATGGTATTTAATTAATAACAACTGAAATGGTTCGAGGCATTGACTCTATATTTTGAATTATGTACTCTTATATTATGTTGCATTTACAGGTTTACCATGGAGTAACAGTTCGAAAGTTCGCGCCAAAAAAAACAATAACAATAAAACCAAAATAATAACAAACCTTCATGTGTCAGTTTGACGTTTGTTGACCGTGCTTACGACGCCTTTCCTCTTCACCGAAGGCACTGTAAGCTCGCGGATATGACGTCACTAATAACGTCATATTACTCAAGAGGCAGATTTGTAAGTGCCGTGAGCGCAATTCGTACCGACTTATGGGCGCGCCGATGGCGCTATCGGCACTTTCGGCGTAATTCGGACCGCAGCCTGACGAACTATCACTGTTGCCAACTTACCGTTTTCGAACCCTTTTTTGACTTTGACAGCACCTAACAAAACTATTAAAATAGCGCTTAGCGCTCATTTTGACGCTTAACAATAATTACTATGGCTGCGGTCCGAATTGCGCCGAAAGTGCCGATAGCGCCATCGGCGCGCCCATAAGTCGGTTCGAATTGCGCTCACGGCACTTACAAATCTGCCTCTTGAGTAATATGACGTCATTACTGACGTCATATCCGCGAGCTAACAGTGCCTTCGGTGAAGAGGAAAGGCGTCGTAAGCACGGTCAACAAACGTCAAACTGACACATGAAGGTTTGTTATCATTTTGGTTTTATTGTTATTGTTTTTTTTGGCGCAAACTTTCGAACTGTTACTCTATGGTAAACCTGTAAATGCAACATAATATAAGAGTACATAATTCAAAATATAGAGTCAATGCCTCGAACCATTTCAGTTGTTATTAATTAAATACCATTTAAATTTTCTACCGTACACAGAGCTTGAAATATGCGAGGTAAAACTATAGAAATAACTATATCTACGAACGAAAATAAGGAAATCTTGAAAATAAATTTTAGGTTAACTTTTGAGCGCGCTTACGCCTGGTCCGATTTGAAAACGTCACTCACGACCATAAGTGCGAATTTCAATTCGGTCCACTCATAAGCGTGCCTACGCTCGTAAGTCTTGTGAGCGCAATTCGGACCGCAGCCTATCAGTGTAACGAGTTTCAGTAATATTGTTTCTTATTTTAGTAGGAAAATGTTTGGCTTTATAAGTTAATTTTTACGGAAAAAGTTGGTAGCAAGGATGTATTTATGTCGCCACCACCTGGTTAAATTAGCCAGTTAATTTCAGCAGCCACGCAGATCGTTAAGTATAGAAAAGAAATTATGATATAACTTAACTTAAGATTATTATATGAAACTTGATTGGAACGTTCGCTCGCTCCGCATCTACGTTGACACAAGAGAAACTGAACCTAACCCAACACACGTGACTGATACAGTGCGATTTCTGTTCCTTTCTTTTCCATACTTGACGATCTGCCTAGGCGTCCAATTAACTGGCTAATGTAACCAGATGGCTGCGACATATACATTCAAATTATCGAAATAAAATTTATTTCAATGCAAGATTCTAAGTATGGGCATTGACCCGCTAATCTTTAGGGTTTTATTTTAAAGATTACTTTTTTATTTCTTACTAAAAATTAATAAGCAGCATAAAAAATATATTTTAATTTATACTTTAGTGTTCTTTTTCAAAAAACACACTCTTATCTGGCGCTTTTCAAAGTCAATTAAGCGCACTACGGTTAAAGAGCATTGGCAACACTGCGAGCTATTGATGCTCGATTTTGTCGATAAAGATTTTGACCAGCGTTGCTAACTTAGTGGTGTCACCACTAGATCTGGTGGTTTGGGACCTCCTGCTGGTGGGCAAAATTTATACTAGTGGCCAGTGGATTTTTTAGCGGGCGGAAAACTATCAACCTAATTTTAAGGTTGATAGTTTTCAAAAATAAATAATAATTTTGCTAAATAAAACAATATTGCAGTTGGTAAGTATTATAGTTACTCATTACATAAAGGGAAAATAAAAATTATATAATGGCAATATTGATTATTATCCCCTTGAACTCACTCCAAGAAGCTTATATATGGATGTCACTGTGAAGAGCACTACGAACAAATAGTTGAAGCCAATTTTTTTGAAGTTAAAACTAGCGGCCTTGTGCACTTTTTTTGGTATGGATAAAAAATGATAAACTCGGGCAGGCTAGTGAAAACTAGCGGCCTTGTGCACTTTTTTTGGTATGGATAAAAAATGATAAACTCCCGCAGGCTGATCGAAAATTCGCAAGACGAAAACTATAATGCCACGACATAATACGATGATTGGCAAAATAAAAAGATTGATTTTGAAGTGAAAACTTCTTTAGCGGCGTTGTGCACTTTTTTTGTGATGGGTAAAAAATGTTAAACTCTATAGGACGAATAAAAAGTAAGATGAAATTGAGTTGATGGAAAGATGAAAGTGCGGATTGCACATGTTAAAATGTTATATCCAGGTTGTATGTTTTCACTTCTGCCGGCGCTCCCGAAGTGCAACCCGTTTTTTTTTTACATTGTCACACTGACTCGACTGTTGTGACTTTTAAAATGACAGATTTTTGTTTTTTTTTGAATCGATTTCCAGTTTTCATATAGATTCATGTGTGAATTTTAGAGTTAATTATAAAAAAAGGAATGTGCTGCATAGTTTGTGGTTTCAGAAGTGTACGGAAAGCAGGTCGTGGCATCAAATTCACAGGTTTGACCTAAGTTTACTTTAAGTTCAAAGGAACGTGTTAAATATTTTACAGTAAAAAGCCTTATTTATCAAAAAAAAAACTGAAATATTCAAATGAGTAAACTAAGGCCAAACCTGTAAATTTGATGCCAAAACCTGCTTTCCATACACTTCTCAACTAAGAACTATGCAGCACTTTCCTTATTTCTATAATTAACTCTAAAATTCACACATAAATCTACACGCAACAGTCGAGTTAGTATGACAATATTAAAAAATAATTACGTTACCCAAGATTAAGGTAACATATGCACCTTATCAGCCACATACAACCCTATTGTTTGGGCACGGCCTACTCTCACCGAGGGTGATTTGGGCCATAAGTTACCAAAACGGCCAAATTAGTTTGTCCTGGGCCAAATGGGTTTATCCTTAGCGTGTTATAATATACTAGTTTGGCTTACATACTTTAGGTTTAACTAGTTTGACCTAGGCCGAACTGATTTTGAATTATTATTTAAGTAAATATTTATTTACACATAGTCTAACTAGTTAGTGACCCAAAGAATACAAAGCGTTAAAGTAGATAATAAACTATGTTTTCAATCATCATTCAATAAGACTGGCACTTAAGACTGAAATTTAGTCTTCAACGCTGAATCTAATTTTGCTCCAATTTTTTTATCATACTTAGCAGCTAGCTTGACGAACGTGTCAAATGTGTTTCTTTATAATCTATACATATAAAATGCTTTGTCCTGAATGACTGATGGATCAACGCACAGCCTAAACCGGTCATCGTAGAGACCTGAAACTTGGAGGGTGTGTTCTTTGTATGACGTAGGCATCCGATAAGGAAGGATTTTCCGAAATTCTACCCACACGTGTGTGTGGGGGTAAAAAAGGCGGGCAAAGTTAGTATGGGACAACGAGATTGATTGGTCTTATCTACTTAAAATTTTGCATAACCCGTTTTTAACAAAACGTGTTTCGTATTTTATTGAAATTCATCTCCTAACGGGGTTAAAAAGGGGTATAAAGTTATTTTGGCGGTGATTTGCTTCGAACTTGATATCAATACTCCTTTGATTTAAATTACATTTTATTTTGACACATGTTTGACAACTCAATTCGATTTTATTCAAAAAAAGTTACTCACTGAAAAACATAAGCAAATATTCTTCTATACTATACTAATATATATATTTATGTATATATATCCCATTTATCGAGGAAGGCTATAAATCATTACGCTCAGACCAACAGGAGCGGAGCACCAATGAAGAATGTTTCAAAATCGGGGTTTTTTTTTCCTTCTGAGAGCTTCCGCTGCGTGCGATGTGTAAACGGTTAAAGTTTTGCAAAAATCACGTATGACAGAATGGTTTCCCTTTAAAAGTTCTAAAAAAAGTCCGCGACAGCATATGTTTTATCTTCTAAGGTAACGCTTACTTTAACCCGCGACTTTGTTTACGCAGAAGGGGAAAATATTTTTAAATAATACGTACCGCCCTTCCCATGGGCGTAGCGAGGTACAGGCAGGGTGGGGGCAGCCGCCCCCCCTTGGTGCCCATAACCTGAAGGAATTGGCTCAAAATGAACATGTTTACTATATTAAATTGACATTTTCTATCAGGTCTGCCCCCTCCAAATCCAAAAGCTGGCTACGCACATGGCCCTTCCCCCTTATGATTGTCATAAATGCGCATGCAGAACTTGATCATTATTTTGCCTCGATGTTAATTTGAAACTGCGATATATCCTTAGATATTCATTAAAATCGAATGATGTAAAGGACAATTTTGTTTTAAATTAAATACTTGTGATGAATGACGTATTTATTTGGATATGGATTAATATCATGTTTATAAAAACACCGTCGCAAATAATGCATTATTATAGAACAAATTTGGTTAGCATAAAAAAGGTTTTAGTGAGCCACACTACGCGGTACGTATTATTTAAAGCTGTCCCTCCCCTAGGTGCCCATAGCCTGAAGGAATTTGCTCAAAAATGAACATGTTCTTTAGTTCTTTTCTATAATTGAGGAGTTGCCGTAAGAATCCTATGCCGATAACCAAATTTAGGGCGGGCGAAGCCGCTGGCAAAATCTAGTATGACATAAAGGAACACCATACATTGTTATTTTAAGTAATTATTGTGTAAATTTTAATTTGTTCATAATTTTCTATATATATATTTATTATATTTAATATATATATTTAGATATTTACGTAATAAGGAGACGCCAAATGTTAATATATAATTTGTGACGTGTCTGTTACAAAACTACAGTTTTCTATTTATAAATCACAAAAAAATAAAAAATGCTTTTTAAAATCTAAAGAAGACAAATACGAGCAATTTTTTGAGCAATGATTAAAAATAAAATTGGTAATTGAATATTCAAACTTGAAATTTCCAAACACATTAGGATTTCAATAGTTAAAAATTTCATCTAATTTGCCTCTCCCTACTCTGTGACAGACGGACGGACGAACATGAGTGATCTCAGAAAGGTTCTGTTTTTCCTTTAATGGTACAGAACCCTAACAAAATAACTGAACTATGTACCTACTAAAGTTTTAAAAAACGTCAATTATCAATACACTCAAAGCGATTTTAGTCAAAAAATTGAGTCTCAAAAAATATTCATACTGCGGTTCCCAGTGACATTAATATATAAGCTTTTTGACTTAACTCTCATATATTTTAAAATTATTAAAATATGCCAAAACACTACACGCCAAAGTTTCGGGAATCGTGGAATTTTCTACTACATTTTATTACAAAATAAATTATTTTATATTTTCTTGATTTTACAAAATTTACTGTTACTGAATATTGACTCAATATTACTTTTTTTTCATAAAAAATTGGTTTTTCATAATTATTCATTTCATTCATAATTAAGTGGTTCATAAGTAAGTGGTAGTGGTTTCATTGATTGTTCATTTCACCTTTTTAACCGACTTCAAAAAAAGGAGGAGGTTCTCAATTCGACTGTATATTTATATATATATATTTTTAATGTATGTTCAGCCATAACTTTTTGTTTATGAACCGATTTACGTGATTTTTTTTTATTCGACAGGATATACTTGCAAGTTGGCCCCATAGAAATTTTATTAAATCGATTCAGTAGTTTAGTTTTTTAGACAATTCCAAATATCTTTCCCTTGAAAAATGTCATCCAAATAACTTTTCCTTGAAAAAAGCACTTCGTCACTCAAAAGTAAAAAATAAAAACTTTTTAATAAAAAAAAACTACCGGCTTCAAAAAGGTAAAAATAATTAGTTATATATTCAAAAAATCTGATCTGAATTACAGTTTGAAGTTGGTTTCATGCAAGTAAATCATGTTATTAACTGTTAGGTAAATAGAAACCAACTTCAAACTGTAATTCAGGTCAGTTTTTTTTGGAATAAGTAATTATTTTTACCTTTTTAGTGCATCTTTTTGAAGCCGGTTGTTGTTTTTTTATTAAAAAGTTTTTTTATATATTGAACCTAAATTATAATATATGTTAGAAGAAAAAATTAAGACAAGTAAAAAAAATTGGGAAAAGGTACAATAGATAACAAATGATACTTACAAAGGGTACATGGTTGGAGACCTCTCTTTGTAATCATCGTTGTGGGGTTGATAAATATAATCCTTCTTCTTGTGTTTCCTTGTTGGGATCCATATTATGCCGAAAGCAGATTTATGTTTTTTGCTTTTAGGAGTGTTGTAGGTAACTGGTTCATAATTTTTTGCAGACAATACATCAGTCGATCTATTTCCTTCAGAAGAAAAGGTATTGCCACTCTTTCCACTTGAGATAGTGCTGCCTTTTCCACCTGAATTCAAATTATAATCACTCTTAACACTTGAGATATATTGATTATTATTTACATTATCGGTTTCTAAGCTATTTTTATTAGTATCAACACTAAATAAATCTTCACTTTTTTCCTTAGTATAACAATACCTTTTATTGGTATCGTCATCATCATCATCATCATCAAAGTTCTTCTCAGTTTTTCTATCAAAATCTGTATTACTTTCATTTTTAGGCGGTGATGCAAAAGCATTATTTTTTACATCTGAATTTCCTTTAGTAACATTCTTTTCACTAGCACTGCTAAATTTTTTACTGCCTTTGTCACTAGATTCCCAATTATTTTTTTTATTCTTTTTTGCACCTAAATTTGGGCTATCACTAGTTTTTTGTACGACAGTTTTATCTCCTGGTTTATAACTTGAGTATAAAATTTCACCTTGCCCTTTTTCGAGCGATTTTGCACTTGTGACAGCAGTGCTGAGTTTTGCTTCTGATTTAAAAGTACTGGTTTCATATTTCGTCTTACTATTAAGGTCCGTAGTGTTTTTTATACTTGATTCTGAAATTGCACCTTTTTTAGCATTTGTAACAGCACTCTCGTTTTTATTTGCTGCAGCAGTTGGTAAGCCAAACAGATCGCTAATTTTGGTACTATTATTCATTTTTGTATTTTCGGCAACTGTCTTGTTTTCAAAAGTATTACAATGATTTGAAACTAAACCCGAACTCCTTATACTTTTATTGCTTAGCCCCAAAAGGTTAGTGCTATTAGTTCTCAAAGCAATAGCATGCATATCATTGTCTCGCAGGTTATGAGATTCTTTTTTTATTTTTTCTGCATGCAAATTGTTACAGCTAAACCCATTTATTTTAAGTACTCTTGATGTGCTTGGATTGTGTCCAGTTGTATTTTCAATTGATTTTAATTTGCTACCATTCATCTCACTCATACAAAAAGCTTTATTTTCCGAGTTAATTCCACTTCCAGTAGTTTTATTTGTCTCAACTGGTTTTGCAAAACCGTAACTGCTTTTGTCATTAATATTTATTTTGAAATCTAATTTATTTATTTTTTCCTTTTCTCCAGTCTCTTTAAATTGAGTATCTAGTTTGCCTTTCGAATAAAACGAATCAGTATTTTTTTCACTATTTACTAAGAAGCTTGTAGCTGTGTAGTTATTTTTTCCATTACTATCAATAAATCTACTTTTAGCGCTTCCATCTACAGGAATCTTACTTCTGGCAATTGAACTCCCAGCATTAGCATGAGAATTGATATTTTTTTTGCTTAAATCTAAAGAATTTTTCCAATTTGTGTCTGGTGGTGCACTACTTTGGACATTACGATTATTTTGTGATTTAGCCTCAGAACTGTAATTTTTCTCTTTTAAATCTAGATTTGTACTTTTTTTTGAACCTAAATCAGCACAACCTTTAGCACTTGGTATATTATAACAACTATTACTTTTACCTCCAAAATCAATACTAGATTCACTTTTTACGCTTGTACTTATGGGACTAAAATTTTTACGACTAAGCTCTACTTTATTATTACATTTGCCTCCCAAATCAGAAGAATTACCACTTTTCCCACCGAAGATACTGCTCTTCTGCCCTGAACCAAAAGAACCGGTCCCACTTTTTGTTGTGGAACCGGTTTCCGTTCTTTTATTGGTTGGCGCCAGGGTGACGTCTGAAAAATAAACAAAATTTATAAGAATATGAATATGAACACAGATATTATGAGTGTCAACTATTCAAATTCAAACACTTTATTTCTCAAAAATAGGATAAAACATCACTTTTTTGACGTCAGTATAATTATAAATATATAATGCAAGGAATTCATAAACTACTACCATTTCGGAATCAAGATGGAGTTCTGGGGAGAAGAAACGGCAAAAGAAACTCTCCAGCTGTCGCTCTTTTCATTTTTTTGCGATGAATATTTAGTTAATAATGTTACATAATAAGATCCACTCTTCATCGATGTAATTCCGTCTTACAAAAGTACCTATGTACCTAGAGAACCTGCCGTGTTACCGATCATAAGCCAGACTTGACGCAACTCGAGGGGACAAGGGGAATCGACCCCGGAACCTTCATTCAACATTGTAGTCCAACGTTCTACAACTTGTGCCCCTCAGGGCACTTCCTTTTTAGGGTTCTGTAGTCAAAAAGGAACCTTTATAGTTCCGCCATGTCCATCAGCCCGTCAGTCTGTCCGCGACTTAGCTCAGAGACCGTTAGTACTAGAAAGCTGTAATTTCGCATGGGCATTCGTATTATTTACTCCGACAAAGAAGTGAAAAAAAATATTTGGTTAGAGCCCAGTGTCTGCCTGAAATGATTGTTCATAGCTAAGTAATAGACGAACTTAAAAAATTTAATTAGTCGAAAAATTTCGTACAAATTCCATTAAAACATGAAGTTAGTACTTGAGTAAAGCAGGTATTAAATATAAGTTGTAAGCAGTGTTAATGAACCATGTAACATTATAGAAAAATAAAATTATAACAGTTCAAAATTCTAAAAGTTTCTTAATTAATAAAAATATTTACAAACTTAATAATCTAGTTGCTCTATCGTAAAAAGAGTAACACATACAAGCCTCAAACTTGCAGTAATCAAAGTATAACAACAAATAATAAAAACCGGCTAAGTGTGAGACGGGCCCGAACCATTTACCATCTTAAATCACCGTAATGGCGCATCTAGCTATTATAAGCGAAACAGCAACGCATTTGTTTGTTGGAAACGATATTCAAAGTTAGGCAACGTCGGGCTTGGTCAGTAATTGGATGGGTGAGCGCTTAGCGACACACTTTGTGTTTTTTTTTGTGTTTGTTAATTACGTAAATTTTGTCTACGAATGACCAATTTTAGAAATAACCGATTCTTGAAATGAGCGATTCTACAAACTGACTGATTCTATCTATATTCTACAAAATGACCCTTGGTACTTGTCCGGTTTTTTTATATATAAAGGGCTCTATCTTTTAGACCTAAATATATAGGTAGAAGCCTGAAATTTTCGCAGAATATGTGTTATAATGGCGGATTACCGACCAAATAATAAAAAGTTAAAAATATAATAACGTTTTAATTGCTTTTGCTTTATCGTAAAAACAGTAATACATACAAACTTTAAATTTTCAGTGAAAAAATAGTGTGGGTCTAAAGGACAACAACAAATAATAACAACAGGCTCAGTGAGCCTCAGTGTAAGACAGGCCCGAGTCATTATCATCTTAAATTACCGTAACAGCGCCATCTAGTCATTATAACAGATACAGTAAGACATTTGTTTGTTGAAAACGATATTCAAAGTTATGCATCGTCGCGCATAGTCAATGATTGGATGGGTGACCGCTGAGCTGCACACTTTTTGTTTTGTAACACAAATATCGTATTTGTTATATACAATACATAGATTTCAACAAGTTATAAAAATAATTAAAATACACTATTTATGTAGTATTAACATCAGTCAACAGTCTGATTTCATTAATTACCTACATACACAGCAGAGCGCCTCTTGGTTCCTCGGACCACTGTCTCGTTCGGACTCAAGTGTCATGCACACAACCCGATCCTTCTGGGCCAACTAATTGGCGTCGTGTGTGGCACTATAAGTCGGCAGACTAGGATAAATTGCGAGAATTTTACGCATCGTACCCGTGGAGGCAGATCTGCTTTAACTCAGAAGATCCTGACGTCTGCGCAGCCGCAGTCACTGAGACAATCCTTGCTGGTATGGAATGCTATATTCCTAACCCGCGAGTAGCTCCCGGCGTCAAAAAACGACCGTGGTTTAATAGGTCTTGCAGAAAAGCTAAAATTCTTAAGCAAAATGCATATGAGGCTTGGACCACGGCTCGTTATAATAAGGATCCGAATATTTCTGAGTTAAAACGCAAATTAAATGCTGCCTCGAGGTTCAGTAAGAAAGCAACTGCCAGAGCAAAATTCCAATTTATCGGCAAAATAGGTGGGCGACTTGCGAGCTATCCTTCTGGGAGTCGTGCTTTCTGGTCGCTTGCCAAAGCTGCCGAAGGGAACTTTTTCCAGTCGTCGTTACCAACACTGCGAAAGACCGATGGTGACTTGGCCAATAGTGCTAAAGAGAAAGCCGATCTACTGGGCAGTCTCTTTGCCTTGAACTCGAATGGTGCGGTAAGACCATGCCGGAAATCTCCATAACGCAGCGGGAGGTCAGGCGGGCGTTGCTTTCTCTAGACGTTCATAAGTCGAGTGGGCCAGGCGGTATACCAGCAGTGGTGCTTAAGCAGTGTGCTTCTGAGTTATTTCCTGTACTCAAGCGCCTCTTCGCGCTTTCCTACCACACTAGGCAATTTCCGTCTTCATGGAAGACTGCAAATGTGCACCCGGTGCCCAAAAAGAGCGATAGATCAGATCCATCGAATTACAGGCCTATCGCTATTACCTCTCTCCTCTCTAAGGTGATGGAGCGTGTGATCAACACACAGCTTCTAAGATACCTAGAAGTACACGATGTGGTCAGTGACCGTCAATATGGCTTTCGCCACGGTCGCTCGACTGGTGACCTTCTAGTGTATCTCACACACCGATGGGCACTAGCCATTGAGAGTCAGGGGGCATTAGCATGTAGCCTGGACATAGCGAAGGCGTTCGATCGGGTCGGGCACCGGGGTCTTCTATCGAAGTTGCCATCTTACGGAGTGCCCGAGGGTTTTTGCAAATGGGTGGCTAGCTTTTTGTCCGGCAGACGCATACGAACCGTAGTTTACGGTAGTTGCTCTGATAGCATGGACATTAATGCTGGTGTCCCGCAAGACTCTGTGCTGTCTCCTACGCTGTTTCTACTGCATATCAATGACATGTTGGACATCAACAACATACATTGCTATGCAGATGACACTATTGGAGACGCTTTTTACACGGGTCGTGCAAACATCTCTCGTTCCGTTGTGGAGGAAAGCCGCGGAGAACTTGTGTCTCAAATCGAGACCACACTGTCTCAGGTCTCTGACTGGGGACGGGTAAACTTGGTCCGATTCAACCCTACAAAGACACAAGTGTGCGCGTTCACCGCTAAGAAAACTGCATTCACTGTAGTCCCACAATTCCAGAACACTCCCCTCTCCATTTCCAAGAGCATTGGGATCCTTGGTGTCGACATCTCTAGCGATGTTCAGTTCCGAGATCATTTACAAGATAAGGTGAAGCTGGCGTCCAAAAATCTTGGTGTACTCAACAGAGCGAAGCAGTACTTCACGTCAGGGCAAAGGTTGTTACTTTACAAGTCGCAAGTTCGGCCCCATATGGAGTACTGCTGCCATCTCTGGGCAGGTGCACCCGGATACCAGCTTGGCCCTTTTGACTCGGTTCAACGACGGGCTGTGAGAATTGTCGACGATTCCAAACTCACTTGCGGTATCGAGCCCTTAAGTCTGAGGAAAGACTTTGCCTCACTGTGTGTGTTCTACCGCTTGTACAATGGGTTGTGTTCTGAAGAATTGTTCGAAATGATGCCCACGGCTACTTTCTACCATCGCACCGCTCGCCATCGGCAGGGAATTAATTTTCACACTTTAGAAACTAAATGGTCGCGTACAGTGCAGTTTCAGAGAAACTTCCTCCCGCGAACGCTTAAGTTGTGGAATGAGCTCCCTGCCAAGGTTTTGTGCAAGGACTACAGCTTGTTTGCGTTTGCCGGACATAAAACTATGCCATTTGCACAAACCCTCGGGCAGTCTGTTAAATGGCAACTTCGATAGGAAACGCCGCTTCCAGACCAGATCGAACGGCTTTGCTATGTCTAGGTTACTTGCCAATGCCTTCTCCTGACTCTCAAAGGCTAGAGTGCCCATCGGTATGTGAGATACGATAGATGCGAAAGCCACATTGACGGTCACTGACTAGATCGTGTTTTACTAGGTGTCTAAGAAGCTGAGAGGTAAATATTTAAATTACGATTTTTATTTTTTTTGAATTATTTGATAACAATATTAACAGGTTGAGGCAGGGTATCCCTCCCAAAATTAATACCTATTAAAGAACTATGTCAGCTTTGATTAATTTACAATTTTGGAGTGCTGTAGCGAAATGACACTAGTAGAACCAACCGGACTTGTAGAGGTTTATATATATATATATATATTTAAATTATTTCATACGTGCTTACTTATTTATCTCTGTAAAAGTTTTATAATAATTCAAACACATATGTGCTAAATTCACTGTGTTGTTTAGAAAATGGCTATACTCGTAGTTTCGCCATAGTAGTATTGTTGCGTGACGAACTGAAGCAAATAGAACATTGAGCTTTGACTGTTCGTTTCGGAAATTCCATTCATATCAGACATGCATGTAAAATTTCTTGATTCAAACTAATAGGAAAAACTATTCCACGCGAAAAAGAGGTTCAATTGGTTTATATGGTTTATCTGCCGAACTATAGGTCTCACAAATAAAAAAAAATTAACATTTTCTGTTGCAAAAAAAATTATTTACAACTTTTGTTCAGTAAATTTTAGTCGTAGAATTATAAATAAAAAATTATTATTTATAATTTTGTTAGTAATTTAAGAGAAAAAAATCTATTTGTCGATAAAACTTTTTTCTAATCATTTTACAAAAAAAAAATATCAGACCATCTATATAGACGGTGTTTTATGGAACAATTTTGTTATAAACATTTTTAAATTTATTTATTATTTGAGGTTTTACAGCTATACTATTCTTCAGTATTCATAACTATACATGAATATAAATATAAATATGTATTTGCCACAATTTTTAATTATCTCGTTATTTTTTTATGATAATCTTTTTAATTATTGAAAATAAAATGTTTTTAAAAATAATTATTGATTTGACACTCCTCCTACGAGGTAGAGTCTGGAGGCGAATTTTTTTTAACGTGGTATCCGCAGGTCCATGGTGAATTTTTAAATCTCAACTACTCTGTCCTCGTTTTTTTTGATGGACCAGGCTGAGGCTCAGCGGCTGGTGACTTTCTATATTAAATACTTGAAGGAGAACCGGAGAAGGAAGTGGCGTCAATGTCAGCGGTTCATCTTCCAAATAATTTTCTTCAATTAATTTCGAGAGCTCCATTATGTTGCTGCAAGTCTCCCCAGAACAATGAATGGACACTGCAGAGCATTTCAGGTCTGCTTTTCGACATCCACACATCGCTCCACAGTTTCCTCTGCATCTGCAGAAAATTAATTTTATAATCTCAGGGAGTGCTGAAGGTTTAGAGCTCTACAGTAGCATCGATATTTTTCCACCTTTTTTCCAGCACGTCTTGAGGATCTTTACACTTACCAAGCCATGACTGGACTTGATGGTAGACTCGGTGGCTGTGAAAGCGAGCTGTATCTTGTGTTGGAGTTAAAACCTCAAATAATAAATAAATTTAAAAATGTTCATAATAAAAATTGTTCCTCAAAACACCGTCTATAGTAATGGTCTGATATTATTTTTTTGTAATATGATTAGAATTTTTTTTTATCGACAAATACATTTTTTTTTCTCAGAATTTTATGGATTTTATTTTATAACTTTTTTTTTTTAATTCTACGACTTAAAGATACTGAACAAAAGTTGTAGATAATTTTATTTGCAACAAAAAATGTTAATAATTTTTTGTGATACCTATAGTTTAGCAGATAAACCGTAAAAACCATTTGAACCTCTTTTTCCAAGATGGCGGCCGTTGGACAAGGGTTGCAACCCAACAAACTTGGATTTAACTTACACTAACCCCCCCTTCATATCTTAAAAATAAAATTGCGTCCTCTGATAAACGCAAGCTAAGCCCAAAAAAATTTAACATTTCAATGGACTAGTAAGGAATTGCTGTGAAATCTACGGATACTTTAATAAACCACGGTAAAAAAATATTATATTATTATTTGTTCCACTTACTGGTCCCGTACCAAAAATCAGGTTTCATCCGTAGAAAATCTATTATCTCCGTAAGAACTCTTTATCCACATAAAAGTATTCTATGTTCTTATCAGTTTTCCAGCTAGGTATCCTTGCGACCAAAATTATGTCTCCATATTAGAATAGTGCCCCTTGCACTGCGGACATACTATTCTTATGGTGCAGCGGGCCACATGCTAAAGTACTTAAATTGAGATTTTGAATCGTTTGAAGTTTCATTATAATCTCGTTATAAGTACACGATTAAACATCCATTGGTTAGATTACAGTATTTATTAGAAAATTTATTGGCTTGATATTCAATAATTTTGCAAATGGAATTGTACAGTAGTTTTTAATGTTTAGTTGAAATGCGCCGACTTAATATGGTATAATTTTAGTCGTGTTCTTGTGTACTATTCTTTTCAGCTATTTATTTGGCCGTTTAAAGCTTACAGACGGACAGAGCAGACACTTTTGCACTTATAATATTAGGTAGTAGATTAGTAACGGTAAATAACGAAGTGGAGATCTGAAATTGTCATTTTTTCTTCCATTATTTTTACTACCGCACACGTCCGACCTCTTTAAGTTTATCCTATGAAATATTTCGTATTAATAAAGGTAACAAAAAAGTTTTGTGACATTTTTGAACATTTTTCGAAATGGCTGATATGCCTATAATTATAGCAGATATCTATTTTCTAATCCTTTTCAATCTCGTCGTTGTATCAGGCGCTGGAACTTCCATACCAACTTCCATGTCAACAAAAATAAGCAAATGCTCAGTAAGACGCGTATTTTATGTTAGTTTTGCAAAAAGACGATCACAAATTTATAGATTTTACAAGTCAGAACAATATTGTGTGAAAGGGAGTAACATGAAATTACCCTGACGACAAGCAAATTTATTTTTGTAAGAATTACATAGGTTAAATTACCCCCGACAGATAATAGTACATCGCATATTAAGGGCGGTAAGGAGAAAATTACTAACGAGAGGCTATTTAGAAAGAGGCTTTAATGATGCGAGTTGCGTTCAATGACATAATGAATCATATCGCCCATGGGTTTTATGAACTCCCGTTTTGCCTTGAGGAAAGAAAAAAAAATACAAAGAAAAAGCCCGTGGGAGTAATTAAGGTCTTAGTATCCACTTTACCAGCACCTAATGATACTGTTTACGAGTAAGTGTGATAAAAAAAATATTTTTACAGACCTTTTTGAGACCTAAAGCTTTTATAGAGACATTTGTAAAAAATCATTAGATCGTTTTTTGATGCCTTTAGTTGCAATTTAGCCTATTCAGTTTGACGTTATATCATATATGTATATGTCTATGTCCAGCCTGAAAATTCATTCTAAATAGGGGTCAAGGAACTTTTCAATTCGGATGAGAAATTTTAGAGATTACCTCCTACATCCAAACTTATTAAGAATTAAATTAGGAAGTATAGTATAGCATTTTAAAATTACATTGTGTGAAATAACACGAATTTCTGTTACTAACGTTATAGATAAATAGATTAAGTGTCATCTGATGCGTCTTACGTACAACATTTATAACCTATAGATATCATATGACGGACGAAGACTCATCAATACCAGTATTCATCCAAATTCAAGAAAAAAAAACTAAAATAAGGCATATTTTATAACAAATGAAAAGTTTTAATGACATTCCAAATAAAACTATGTTTTATAAGTTATTTGTACCTTGCGAGACATTGCACCTTTAATAAAAAAGATGGAAGCATTCGACCGATAGCTATTGGTTGTACTTTTCGACGTTTAACATCTAAACTCGCTTGCAAACACATTGTTTCCATCTTAAGATCCAAATTTTAACCAAAGCAACTAGGGTTTGGCCGAAGATGCCGATGCGAAAATGCAAAATGGATTTACTACTAAAAGTCGATGTCAGGAATGCATTCAATTCAATAGACAGGGTAACCTTGCTGAACGAATTCCTTAAACACAATTCTGAAATTTATCTACATGTCTGGCAAAGATATATTATTGGGGGAGCTCCCCTTCAAATTTAATTTATGAAATCATATTAATATCTTCAGAAACCCTTTAGGCCCAGCTTTATTTAGTTTATCCATTCACCCAATTATTTCATCTTTAAATTCGAAACTAAATATTTGGTATCTTGACGACGGAACCTTAGCGGGAAAGCTAGATACAGTTTTTGACGATTTGTCTAATTTAATTCAAAAGTTTAAAGCCATTGGTTTAAAAAGTGAAATTTATATACCCGAAATTCAGTCATCTTCATCTGCTATTCAAAAGATTTAAGAAATTGCTCCTCATATATCCGTTAGAAACAAAGACAATCTTTTACTGCTAGGGGCTCCGTTATTTCAAGATGCTATAAAACCAATTTTAGATAGAAAACTAAAAGATTTTGAGAAACATTCTGTCAAACTTGAAACTCTATACCGGATCGACCGTTCAGGTGGTCCGTCTTCGGCAAAGGACCGGATGATGTTGGAAACGATGGAAGTTTCTAAGCATCCAAAAAGCATCAAAGAATCTCTATGAGTTTTGACATCTCTATGTCATAACATTCTTCGTTTTGCTTTGCGTGGACGGATAAAATTCTGGTCCGAGATATTTTAATTAAGAGCATACTGAATACCTTTATATTATACTGCACCAGTTGCTACTACTACTGAACTTCCTTTCAGTGATAAAACCGTGCGAAACGGTATATGTATATTAACTGTTTGTCTTATGTGCTATGTGCTGTGATTAGTGTATTGTTGGTAAGTCGCTTATCATTAATTTTTCTTGTCACACAGCACGGTTTTCTTTAGCTACTGCTAAACCGTCACCTTTCGGCTCTGTGCCGTAACTGCGAGGTCTGACAGAAGACTACTCTTCTCAACTACTACCGACCGGTGCGCGTCAGTCTTCTAGCGACGTCAGCACTGAGGGAGGCCTGGAGTGCTCTTTACTTCAAATCCTCGGCCTGTACGGTGGCAGTGCTTCAGCCTGAGCACCGCTAATCACCACTTCTAAGAACTTCTGCCACGTGCTGCTTAGGATCCTGACAGCCACGTGCGGCATTGCATTGTGCCAGCCAAGTGCGGCATAGCATTCTGCCGGCTTACTAAAGCCTTGGCGTACACTACTCACTACACGTCGTTAGGTCACCTTAAATCAGTCCCGTCCGCGTCTACCTACTTTGGCGGCGGAGACCTGCGACGTGGAAGATCGCTGATCGGGTTATAGGCCGAAGAAACTATTGTATATTCTATCTTTAATACATGATTAAAAACCCTGCACACATAGTAAGGCTTACTGTTGCTCTATCTTTCTGATAGAGAGATAGTTATTATTTATATTTATTAAGGATTAAGAATCACCTTATGTGATTAGGTTTTTACTAACCATTAAATATTGTTATTATGGACCGTGAAAGAGTATACATTATAACTTGCCTTACCCTTGAAAAGTATTTTCTTTACTTGCCTCTGAACTCGCTCTACCTAAATCTCTATCTCCTGAGCACTTAGCCGGTGCATTGGATAACAGGATACTCCTACTCTATCCTATCCTGTTTTAACTCTAAATTCTCATATCGCATTTACGATTTTAAAACAATGCCTTCTCGTTCCAAAATTATCTTTTGAGTTGTAGCCCCGTATGGATTTTTTCAGATTTTCTCAAGTTTATGGATACTAGCCTTAATTCAGCAGTGGAAAAAATACTAACTTTATCTTTAACTGTAAATGCATGGGATCAAGCTACAATCCTGTAAATTTTGGAGGCTTAGGCATCCGTAAAATTTCGAATAGCTCTTCCAGCTTTTCTGTCTTCCGTAAACAGTAGTGACGATCTTTGCCAATCAATCATGGCAGACTAGAAAACTGAGATTGTAGGCATTGCGGAAGCTTTGGAAGCCTGGAAAAGTCTCTGTCCGAGTCGGGATAATCCAATGGAAAAAAAAGCAAAAACTTTGGCATATTCCGCTGATTCAGTTGATTTTTAATTATTCGATCCAAAATTTAACCAAAGATCGCGACAAAGCGCGCCTTTTAGCAGTTTTTGAAAAGGAATCTGGATATTGGCTTCATTGTATCCCTTCTTCAAATCTGGGAACTTTATTAGACAACGAGAGTTTTCGAATTGCTGTTGTATACGAATCGGGACAACAATTTGCCATCCACACATATGTCCGTGTGGCGAAAACGTTGATGGCCTTGGACTTCATGGTCTTTACTGTATCAAAAGCGCGGGTAGACTCTCCAGGCATGGTTCAATTAACGATATAATCAAAAGGTCTCTTGATTAAAGTCGTGATGATGAAAAGAGACTGGACGGTTTATCGTTGATTCCCTGGGAAAAGGGGCGGGCCTTAATATGGGACGCAACTTGCGTCGATACCCTGGCTCCGTCTCACCTCCATAGGACCAAACTTTAAGCTGGAGGGGCAGCCCGCAAGTTGCAGAGTCTCACAAACGGTGCATATATAACTCATTACTAGGAAACTATTAGTTTGTGCCGTTTGCAGTTGGGACTCTGGGCCCACGGGGCTTAAGTGCAAAAACTTTCTTAAAGTCAATATTACCTCGACTAATTGGAATCAGCGGTGAGAAGAATGCGGGCTGCTATTTCGCTCAAAGGATAAGCAGCCGTCCAAAGAGGAAACGCAGCCTACATTCTTGCCACTATGCCTCGCGGACCAGGTTTATTTGATTGTTTTTAAGTTAGTTTTATTATAGTTTGTTCTTTTCTATCAGTTAAAATTAAATTGGTACAATAAGCAATTATAGTATTGTACCTAATTTATTCAAAGTTATCGTTGTTATAAGTTGTTCTGAATTCCTTGCACCATAAGTCTCGAAGCGGATGTTATTCACCTAAAAATATGCCGCTCAATATTTTTTAGCATGTGATATATCTCGAAAAGAAAATAGGGCATTTGACAAAAAACATCTCGACAGGCGCCGTGGACGTTATGTACTGAGTCCTCGATAAAAAACGCTTACACTATTTAATAAATTCATGTAGGTATTCAGGTACATTTATGACTTCATTCAAATTAGAAGAGTAAAAATTTGTTGATGTTAGTAACATTGAGTTTTAAATTATCTGTGGCGCAGCTATAGCTGTACCTCTGCGTTTCTATCATCACGTTGTTCGAGACACAAAAGAATTTATTCCCTTACATGTCATGTATTATGTTTGCTAGTCACGTACTGGTCGGGAAACGAGCTGCAAAAACGCACAGGTGATCTGGGAACTGATGTACGATTTATGTTTTGATTTTATTAAACAACTAGTAAAGAGCATTCGGGCCCTGTTTAACGTAAGCTGGTATAGTATTGTATACGTGGTATCATTTCCGCAGAATTGCACAAATTTTTATTAGTATGAATCTACTAAATCGTTGAATGCAGGGGACAGACGCTTTATGTCTACACATTTATATATATTTTGCCTGTCATTAATATATTGCTGGCTCAGATAA
Organism: Apoda limacodes; assembly: GCA_946406115.1. Lineage (NCBI taxonomy): Eukaryota > Metazoa > Arthropoda > Insecta > Lepidoptera > Limacodidae > Apoda > Apoda limacodes. Next base: position 25,228,124 of record OX291540.1, read on the forward strand.
CCTGACAGCATATACAAACTATTGATTTGATTTGATCGAGCGAATGTGTACAATCTTTCTGCTTTTATACTAGAATAGTAGATTGTGTCGCAAGGGACCAAAAAGAACGGGTTGCACTCCGGGAGTGCCGGCAGAAGTGTAAACTTGAATATTAACTATTTATTTTTTCCTATACTAGCTATTTTCTTCCCATCACTTCGTATACATATTTATTTATTATAAATAATAATGTTCGTTTATTTATTTTGACCTAGTATATTTGACAGCTCAATCTCATAGAATTAAAATCCCATATCCAACCTCCCTGTATCCATAATCGCCATATACTAAAAATAAAAACTACAATCAGGTCACGTGTCCTGACGCGAGTTTAACATTTTTTACCCATCACAAAAAAAGTGCACAACGCCGCTAAAGAAGTTTTCACTTCAAAAATGTATTGAGGACTAGGGCTATTGTTTAAATCCAGAGCGAAGCGAAGAATTCTAGAGTAGAATCCTAAGCGTAGCGAGGTATTAAAACTACGTCCCTTGACTTTTGCTATTCAGCCCCCTCTATGCGAAAAATAAAAAAGCGATAGTAGTGACCAAATTACAAATTTATATTTTGATAGACAGTTAAAAAAACGAAAAAAACAGTTCCCGTGTATTTGTTTTTAGTTGGGTTTTGCAGGCAAACCAATGCCACGTTTGGCAGGCGCGTTTGTTTTATTACCGTCCAAGACTTTATCGAAGCGAATTGCGTTCAAACTTTTTAATTTAATAGTGTTTCAAATTCAAAAGTCATTTCGTCACTGTTATTAAGTGCGCTGGAATGACCCACTTTGCTCGCACTTATTGAGGAACCCCCTTCGCCTCGTTTTGAATAGATCGGACAAAAAAAAACTAGGGTCATCTATTATTGCTTTCCATAATTACATAAAAGTTGGGCCTTTTTTCATTTTCACAACCAATCTAAAATAACGTTGTTTACGTTACAAATCACGTTAGTGACGCTATACGTTTGCTCTTATTAAGGACCAACAAGCCACTGCATAAGGCTGTTGACCCAGTCCTTGCGAAATGATATAGGTATAAGTATATGGTACAAACAGTTACTTTAATTGATTTACGATAAGTGGCTCTTCTGCTTTACTGCAACATTTGCTATAGATATGCCTACTACACGTCAATGTGCCATCGCCCTAAGACCTAAGATATAATGGCGTAGTGGGTACATTGACCTTTATCTTAAAACGCAGCGATGACAAGTTTGAAAGTTCTACTTGAGAAAAATAAGGACACTGTAAGGAGGTACTGATTACTTAGGCGAGACTAGCACCAATTTACTGATCCTAATCTCTTAACAAAATTGTTAGCCTAAAGGTTTTCTCTTTCTTCAGACGTTAATCTGTAATCAAATTAAACTAATATTAGCCCTTTAGACTTAAATCTCGTATTCTTGAGTGTGGATTACGTATATGAAATATTTTCGAATATTTCAACGTGGAGCCTGTTTGTTCTTTGAAAGAGTTCCATACCATAAGGACTCTTATTAAGTAAAAATAATGAAATGTATAATAATTATGTAGTGGGGTTATTAATGATTTTAGTTGCGTATTTTTTGTGCTTAGAAAGTATCAGTTATCCATACTTATATAAATGCGACTCTAAAAAGTAACTCTGTCTGTCTGTCTGTAACATCTTCACGCTTAAATCGCTGTTTAAGGTACCTATTAAGACACAGTTCAGAGAAAAATCTTGAAAACGTCAAGCGTAGGTCGGTTTTCTTGTAGGTAATTGAGAAGTTGCCGTTGAAATCCTACACCGAAAACCGAATTTAGGGTGGGTGGAACTGCGGGCAAACGCTAGTCTATATATATATATATATATAAATAAAAAAGAAATTGACTGACTAATATATCAACGCACAACTCAAACGACTAGTTCTGCAATTATATTATGCAAACTTAAAATATTTATATATATATATATATATATATATATATATATATTAATAAATACATCTATCTATAATTTAAGTGCACCATATAATTTAAATACTGACTAATAATTGCTAATATTAATAGAATTCTAGTTCATACTAAATGCACCCAAACTTTGATTGCATTACCTTCTTGTGAAAATGCAAATAACTATTCGCGTAGCAATTCTTATCTTTTAATACAAAAATGAGTCGCGTGCTCTATCGATCACAAGATTTAATTTATACAAACATATAAATAGGCCGCAGCAAAACTACTCTATTAAATAATTTAAATAAAAATATTTCTATATTCTATGTATACTTACTACGTTTCACTGGTAAGGAAATTTACTATTTCACAATAACTTCTCTTCTTGCTAAAAAGTCACAATATTGGATGTAAAACCTGTATATCGAGAGACTTCGATGGACGCAACATGAATAGTAGACACGTATGCATGCGTGCGCGCATCCGACCATGAGAACTCACACTGCTCAATATAACACACATGAACAATATCACTAACACTAATACAACATGATTGTATACGTGCAATGCGTAACTTTCATACTCGTATGGATGTATATTGCCATATAATAAGCTGTTTCATACGAATTAAATTACGTCATCCTTAGAATACACAAAGAACTAGTTTCGAAATCGACGTATTTATGGAGATTGAGATTGAGTTAGTTTTATCTCAGGTTTTTAGAGACACGGTACTGTGGGTCGAGATTTTGTTGTTCGTTTCGTTGGTCACAGTCATTGCATCAACTATACTTACTGCGGCTAAGGTACTGTAAAATGTTGAGCAATCACTTGAACACATTCGCTTGTCCAATGAATTCCTTAGTAAATGCATCACTCATAGTCACATACCTAGATTATAGCAAAAATGTTGGATGTAATATTTTAACAATCACGACTTTTAATCAAGGTCTTATACCTACATAGGCATTTTATGATAAAAATAATGTAATTAATTGAAATACGGCAGGAAACTTTTAATATGATTATACTTAATACGTATTTTACTTGCGACGGTTGGATCATAGGTACTTAGGTTTAATGCCGTTAATTATTGCGTTAGATACTAAACATAAATGTTTAGTCACAACTTAACGCGCTAATTTTAATGGCAATCATAGTGTCGTTGACGCCAATCGGTTTGTGCCAAGAGTGCGTATAGAGTGTATAGTTACTAACAGTATTAAACCTTAGTGTGGTCCCGTGTTACTAATTTAACTGTATGTATATTAAATGTGTGTCTATTAATAAAGATTAATCGTTATTTAAAAACTGATCATAGTATAATTAAAGACAATTTCTGAAGTCCATCACACACGGAGCTATAATATATCCATACAAAATTAAAAAATATAAGTATTTATACTCGTAGTTGCGTGTGTGGTGATTTCAAGTTTACTATTGAAAATATATTGTAATATGCCATGCTAAAGTTTGTATCACTTAATATATTACAGTATAGCTTCGTATGTGATGTGCTTTAGAGTTGAAACATTCTGTCCGCCAATTAAATATAAAAAGCGTGGGTAAGGAATTGGAACGAGAACTCTGATTCACTTGTAAAATGTGGTTTGTTAGCGACGGATGGAGCTGATTCATATTACGTTGGTCCTGTACTTAGAAGAGAGAGAACAGTCTTTAGAAGGTGGGTTATATGTGTAAGTATGTATACAATATCATCATCATATCAGCTTATATTAGTCCACTGCTAGAGAAAAGCCTCATCCAGCCACCACCAGCCACTCTTTTAAGGTCATCGGTCACTCCTCACATCCTCACACCTCAGAATATAAATGCAGGTCACGTACGTAAAGTGCGTCCACAGGCATCAGTGACCGCTTACCATCAGGCGGACCGTTAGCTTGTTTGTCATCTTAGTGGTATTAAAAATCAAAAAAAAATACTAATTTAAAAATAATCCTTGAAAGAACTTTTTAGTTTTAAGTTACCCAACTCATAAATGTTTAATGCTCTTCTTTTTTGTAATAATGTTGTATAGGTCAAGTGACGTTATTTTGTGTCACCGTGACCTTATTATCCTAATAAGTCAAGACCATTTTATAAATCTTCTGAGAAATATCATCCACAACACAAAAATAAACCTCAGATAAGCTGCAACTCAAGGGCTTGAGTTGATAATGCTAAAACAATTCTGCATAAAGATAACGAATTTTTAAAATATATGAATTTATAAGGAAAGACCGAATGAAAATGTTCTGTAACTACTAATTTTTTTTTTAAATCTTTAAATACAGGCATAGGTCATAGACTACAAGCCCTAAAGAGAGGCGGAAAGAACTGAGCAATACAGATTCTAGTTGACCATTAGATATGGGAATTATACCTAAGTATGTTATTTTCCGGAATGAGGAATCTAAGCTACATTGCTGTTAAGGCTAGGGTATAGGCTAGACCGCGAAAATACGCCGTTTTTGTGCAAATGAACTACAAAACGGTAATAACGTTAAATTCCATACAAAAAATTTAAAGTTTCAAGGCGTCATTACGGTATAAATTACTTAAGAAGTATATAACATATATATCTCATAGTAATGTATATGACATTATCTAATGATTTATAGTACATTTACATACACAACGTTAGAATTACAGAAATTAGCTTTCTGGCCTATATCGCCCTCTTAAGTTTTAGTTAAGGTGTTGCAACGTGAAGAGTAAACAGACAGATTGCAGATGGTTATATTTAAAACAGATTTTCGCATTCTTGACTTTGTGTTATTTTTGTTTGATACTGTCCAACTATCGGGGTAATATAACAATTATACTTTTTGCTATTTAATTAGCGACTATATGTGTGCCGAAGTGATAATTCATGGCAATTGGATGGTCACGCGCAGGCCTCTTTCCGTATAACAAACTACGTGAAGAACATAATAATACAACTCAATATTGTTGTATATTTTGCTTTGTAGAATTTGGTCATCGCAATGGCATTCCTACCCTTTGATTGTTCGGGATTATAGTACGGATTTATCGGCTCTGCCCGCTCTAAATTTGGTTATGGGCGTGGGATTTTACCGACAACTTCTTGATTATACTACAGATGTTAGTTATAGCCAGCTAAAGCTGCAGCTATGGATTGATAATTTAATGTATATTAATCTTTTTTAAAAAAAAAAGTGATGTTCATAATCGAAATACAAGAAATAGACACAAACTGGCTCTGATCCAAACAAGGCTCTCGTGAACGGGTGCCGCCTGTGGAGACTGGTCTGCTCTTGCAAACTTCTTTGTATCCTTGTATTTAGTCTTACTTTTTTGTTTTGTTTATCAATACTGTAAGACATTGATAAGTGATGAATAGGTACATAAACTGTCTTTTTTTATATTTTGCAATTAGATACTTTTTTATGTTGTGCTTGTGCATTTTATGTTTGTAATAGAAAATGTCCTTCTATGATAGGAAGGGGATTTTCCAATATTTATGTGGACGCTGTAAGAGAAAGGGAGAAAAGAAATGCCCTTGCTGCGTTTCTTGCCGGTTCTTCTCAGTACAAGGTCTCCCGCCCTATAAACTTACGAACCATTGGCGTAGTGACATTTATAAGTGCTCAATTATTGTAACCTAAATTGAATAAATGATTTTTGATCGTTCGTGGAATTCGGTTATAGTTACTCCCGCGATTTTGAATTTTCCGGGATAAAAAGTAGCCTTTGTACTTCAACTATCTCAGCTCAATTGGACGCTAAAACAAACGTTATAGTCTTCCCAGCGAAACCTTTTGAATTTTCCTAGCTAAAAAATAGCCTATGTGCTATTCCAAGACATAGGCATAGTGTGCTAAGTTTCATCCTAATCTATCCTGTACTTGGAGCGTGATTGAGTAGCAAACAACCAAACATACCAAATTCCAAACTTTCGCATTTAAGTATAATATTAATAGGATAGCTGGTAATTAATGAATTTTGCAGCGGCTCCGACCGCCCTAAATTTCGTTATCGGCATGGGATTCTCACTTCTACTCCTTAACTATAGTCGTACTAATCAAGTTTGCTATTGCAAGCCATAATTCGTTTAAGCTCGGTTATTGTTAATCCCAGAGACACTTTTCAATTTTTTTGAAAGAAAACTATTCTGCATATATCCCTGAGACTCAAACTATCTCCATACTAAATTTCATCTAAATCGGTTCAGCGATTTAAGGATTGTATGAATTGTATGGATGGACTAGCATTTGCCCGTGGCTCAGACGCGACTAAATTTGGTAATCAGCGTGGGATCTCTACGGCAAGTCCTTGATTATATTAAAAAAGTGTGGAAGTGTGTAAAGCAGTTAGCTAGCAGCAGCTACAGCTGTAGCTACAGTTCGTTCACGAATAATTCGTTTATAGTGTTTCCTATACAAACTTTTGAATTTTACGGGATAAAACGTAGCCTATGTCCTTCTCGGTACTTTAAACAACGTCTCTGTCAAGGGCGGATCTAGAACATAAGTGAAGGGGGGGCGATCATAAGATCTGAAGGTATTTTTTGAATCTGCAAACGTAATATATATAGATCCAGATATTTCTAGATCCAAGACGGACTTTGCTTGCCTGCTCGTAGAAGTATCCCGCGGTATTTTTGTGTTTACTCATTAAATTATTGCAACATCCTATTCAGAGCAGAATATTATTTGAAGTTCGTAAATTGCAAGTTGGTATATTTTAATAAACCTTTGGCACAAAACTTGTTGTCTTACTACGTACGCTCTTATATTATAACTAGCTGACCCGGCGAACTTAGTTCCGCCTAAGAGTCGATTCTTTAATTTTTTTTTTTTTTATTATGGTTCCTACCTTATTTTATTTTATTTTTACTTATTCCAAATTAAGTTATATTTTTATTGACAAAAGCTGTACCCCCGACTTCGTCCGCGTGGAATTTAATAAAAAAAATAATTCGTTTATTTAGTGTTTGCATTTTTATTTTAATTATCATTTATTTTAAATTTTTTTTCGTTCTGAGCCTGCGCGACAGGCAGCATTTGTGATATTGATTCGTTGGTGGAAGGCGCCCGACGCGCGACGTGACGGCCCAGTGGCATGCGCGTGAGCTGCGCGCGGTACTGGACAGTACTTGAACATTGCAACATTACTTTATTTTTCTAAAATAAACGTAGCCTAAGTTACTCCTTATTACATCAGCTACCTGCCAATAAAAGTCCCGTCAAAATCGGTCCAGCCATTTCAGAGATTAGCCGGAACAAACAGACAGAGAAAAACAAACAGACAGCCTCTTCGCGCTTTCCTACTACACTAGGCAATTTCCGTCTACATGGAAGACTGCGAATGTGCACCCGGTGCCCAAAAAGGGCGATAGATCAGATCCATCGAATTACAGGCCTATCGCTATTACCTCTCTCCTCTCTAAGGTGATGGAGCGTGTGATCAACACACAGCTTCTAAGATACCTAGAAGTACACGATCTGGTCAGTGACCGTCAATATGGCTTTCGCCACGGTCGCTCGACTGGTGACCTTCTAGTGTATCTCACACACCGATGGGCACTAGCCATTGAGAGTCAGGGGGAGGCATTGGCATGTAGCCTGGACATAGCGAAGGCGTTCGATCGGGTCTGGCACCGCGGTCTTCTATCGAAGTTGCCATCTTACGGAGTGCCCGAGGGTTTGTGCAAATGGGTGGCTAGCTTTTTGTCCGGCAGACGCATACGAACTGTAGTTGACGGTAGTTGCTCTGATAGCATGGACATTAATGCTGGTGTCCCGCAAGGCTCTGTGCTGTCTCCTACGCTGTTTCTACTGCATATCAATGACATGTTGGACATCAACAACATACATTGCTATGCAGATGACAGTACTGGAGACACTTTTTACACGGGTCGTGCTAACATCCCTCGTTCCGTTGTGGAGGAAAACCGCGGAGAACTTGTGTCTCAAATCGAGACCACACTGTCCCAGGTCTCTGACTGGGGACGGGTAAACTTGGTCCGATTCAACCCTACAAAGACACAAGTGTGCGCGTTCACCGCTAAGAAAACTCCATTCACTGTGGTCCCACAATTCCAAAACACTCCCCTCTCCATCTCCAAGAGCATTGGGATCCTTGGTGTCGACATCTCCAGCGATGTTCAGTTCCGAGATCATTTACAAGATAAGGTAAAGCTGGCGTCCAAAAAACTTGGTGTACTCAACCGAGCGAAGCAGTGCTTCACGTCGGGGCAAAGTTTGTTACTTTACAAGTCGCAAGTTCGGCCCCATATGGAGTACTGCTGCCATCTCTGGGCAGGTGCACCCGGATACCAGCTTGACCCTTTTGACTCGGTTCAACGACGGGCTGTGAGAATTGTCGACGATCCCAAACTCACTTGCGGTATCGAGCCCTTAAGTCTGAGGAGAGACTTTGCCTCACTGTGTGTGTTCTACCGCTTGTACAATGGGTTGTGTTCTGAGGAATTGTTCGAAATGATGCCCACGGCTACTTTCTACCATCGCACCGCTCGCCATCGGCAGGGAATTCATTCTCACACTTTAGAACCTAAATGGTCGCGTACAGTGCGGTTTCAGAGAAACTTCCTCCCGCGAACGCTTAAGTTGTGGAATGAGCTCCCTGCCAAGGTTTTCTGCAAGGACTACAGTATGGAGTTCTTCAAGAAAGAAGTTATTAGATTTCTGAAGGGTCGGCAACGCGCAAGTGATACCCCTGGTGTTGCAAGCGTCCATAGGCTACGGTGACCGCTTACCATCAGGCGGGCCGTAAGCTTGTTTGCCACCTTAGTGGTATAAAAAAAAAAAAAAAAAAAACAGACAGACAAAAATTGTAAAAAATGTTATTTTGGTATATGTACCGTATTTTTTGGTATAGTATTCATATACATGTAGTAAAAAACAATATCACAATATCAATATTACAAACAGACACTTCAATTTTATTTATATGTATAGATTTACCGTCGGACGAAACGGCATGATTTTATACCTTAGACATCCATCGGCAACACGATAACGTAGAAATAAACGTTTTTATAATTTATTGTCACACGGAACAGCACAACTACCATAAGAATAATAAATGATACTAGTGTAGATATAAAGTAGAAATAATACATAATGCGAGTATAAAAGTGAATCTCTTGTACTTACTGGTGCAATAATAAATAAATTTTTTCCGAGGTTTATTTCTCTGAAGTATTGGCAGACATCAGAATTTACGCATATTGTACACTGAACTAACTAATATTATTATAATAACTAGTACTAATATTAGTTAGATCGAATTCTGCATACGATTCTAAAAGTTTAGCTCTCAGGCTTTACTGTAACGACAAAAACGTGCTGTGCCGTTTCGTTCGATGGTAAATAATAAAAGCGTCCTATAGCTTTACTATACTAAAAAATCAATTCAAATAGGAAAAAGATGTAGCTGATTCAATGTACGATGAAACTGTTAAGCTATCTCCTAAGAATAAGGTCTACATTTAAGACAGGAAATTAAAAAAACTACATAAAACCAGGTACCACAGCTAATGAATCTAATGACGGTGTTTCTTTCGCTCTTATTCTTAAAAACTATTTTTAATGGTTTATTGCGATTAAAATATATACTTTATGATTAAATGATATACTCCTGGATGTAGGCGTGTGTGGAGCCTTGACGTGTACATGTATGTGTGTTTACACATATCCGCCTAGGTATTGTGTATTTGGTGGCTTGGTTCCTGCGTGATTGATGGTAACAGGTGTACACCTGGGAAGTACGTTAAATGGTGTGCATTTGTTGCCGGACTGTCGTGTGGGAGCTGGGCTACTTCATGATATACAACGTCTGTGAGTATGTATAAGCATATGGCTATGTGTACACGTTAGTATGTTGCGCCCTCTCGCATTTGGAACCTCTCTAGCGCCGGGCGGCTGATGGTGGATTGCTGCGGGTTATTAATATTATATTTATTATATTATTATACTAGTACCTTTGTAAGTTTATACATATATGTATATATTTTCTAGTAGTATCAATTTTTGATATACTGTTTGTGTTTTATGTATATTTATGTGTGTGTCTTTGAGTATGTATTTATATATATACTAGTTGTTACCAACGACTCCGCCCGCGTTGGATTGGAATTATAGTAAGAAAGTTGCAATAGCTCTACCTGTGGCTATAGCTCATGCACGTAGCATTTGGTCATTTCTGCATAAACTTTTATTTTTACGGAATAAAAGTCAAGCTTACATCCTTCTCCGTCTCTTTAATTATCCCTCTGCGAAGTTTTTAGCTCAATTGAATGCTCTTTTGTTACGTGATGCAGGGACAAACGAACATAAGTTCTATTGCATTTATAATATACTAGCTTTTGCCCGCGGTTCCACCCGCCCTCAATTCGGTTATCGGTGTAGGATTTTAACGGAAACTCCTCAATTATCAAAAAAAACCTATTAATACTTGACATTTTCATGTAGCTTATGTCCTTCTTTGGGACTGAAAACCATCTACATGCCAAATTTCATCTTGATCGGTACAGCGGTTTGAGCGTAATGGAAGAGGTAACAGAAAGAGTTATTTTTCGCATTTATAATATTCATTATTATATTATATTCATGGATAGTATTGATAGTTTTAAGTATATGTACACATATTATTGTGCAAGAATATAATTATGATGGCGCTAATGCCACTAGTACTATAAAAAATTGGAACATTCTTAAATATCTGAATTCTTTCACACTATTGACGATATTTGACGCTTCACATGGTGCGCCTTCTATGATACATAAAAACAAAATAAAGCTTGCAAAAATAATAATTGATATGTGTTTGAATTTGTTTTAAGTAGCTTACTTACTTATTTATGTTCCCTACTAAGTGTTTCAATACATATTGTATACTTGTTAGCTGATTATCAAAGTATTGTATTATTACTTTAAAAAGAACTTCTTGCCAGCTCTTTTTGGCAGAAATAAACATTGTTTACATTGTATCAACGATTCAAAAGTATATTTAGAAACCTATTTGAATAAATATTGTTTGATTTGATTTAAAACGATGTACCTATACTTTGGTGGTCATCAGTGACCATTATCTTTCAAAGTCGTTAATTTCGTTCCAAATACAATGGAAAAGCTAATTTCTACTTTGATTAACCATAAAAGTGTAGACCGTCGGTATGAAACAGCAATGTAGATGGTGATCATATGCAATACCCATCTTTTTTGCTTTCAGGTCCATCCAGCTCTATCGGTCATTATTTCATTTTCTCTTTGGCAAAGGACCTGTGCGTTACACGTTTTTTGCGTGTGAAGCGTTTCATAAAATAAAAATAAAATAATAAAAAAAGAAACCCGTTATCGTAGTTTTTGCTCTATCGTAAAAACAGTAATACATTTAAGCTTCAAACTTGCGGTGATTATAGTGTGAGCTCAAAAGTATTGTTTTCTAAATTTCATTATTCCAGTTCCATTACCATTTTATAAATGATCGTATCAGTAACACATTTGTTTGATGGAAACGTATTGGGTGGCCGCTTTAGCGGCATACTTTTTGTTTTTGTTTGTGTTCAAAAATTACGTAAATGGTAGTACAAAACGTACGGAACCCACGGTGCGCGAGTCCGACTTGCATTTTACCGATATTATTTACCATACTTGGATAAAAATTCGTGTGTAACGTCACATAGTTCGTCGCGTAGTTACCTACAAGAATAGTGAGGGAATAATATCGGGAGGTCATATTGCGATTCATAATCATACATTTGAAGAAATATTTTTATTTTATTCTATTCGTTTCGAAAGACTTTTCTATCCTATAAAATTTGCGTGAAAAAGCCCACCTCATCGTTTAGCGTGCAAAAGGGTTTTGTTTACTCTATTAAAAATCATTCAGAAATGCGGTTTGTCCTTACAACTTCATACATTAGTGATCCGTATGTAGATAAACTTTATTTTTATGTTTGATACTAGTGAATTTATTTGATTTTTCTTTTCTATTACATAAATTTGGTTTGTTTTGTAATAAACTTTAAATAAATTAACAAAATATGAGTAATTCCAGCAGCGAAGATATGAATTTAACACATAGCAATTAGTAGAAAAGGTATAAAATGCAGAACGGAATTTTCGCGCGAAAAGTATGGCTAATCAAATTTTACTGCATACAGACAGATATTAAAAAGGCGCGTAAAGTAAAGTTTTTCAGAGCCTAAATTTAATATTGAACTTTTCAAAACAAGTAAGTATAGGTACCTACTTAATATTCCGTTTTGTAGGTAGGCGTTTAATTGGTCATAGTAGACCAATTAAACGCTAATTCATTAACTTTGAATTGTTTTTCTTGTATACATCTTACATAGTATTTATTATCTTCACTGTAGTGTGATGAGAAATGGTGTGTTTAGCAAGGTTGGAAAATTATATGGGTCTTCTGACATTAAATCCATTGTTTTTTTTTTATAACACTAAGGTGTCAAACAAGCTTGCGGTCCGCCTGATGGTAAGCGGTCACTGCAGCCTATGGACGCGTGCAATACTCACGGATTGCCTACCCTTCAAAAATCAAATAACTTTTTTTTTGAAGAACCCCATGCTGTAGTCCTAAGAGAAAACCTTGGCAGGAACCTAATTTCACAACTTAAGGGTTCGCGGGAATAAGTTTCTCTAAAGAGTCTAAAATCGGTCCGTCGAGTTTTCTTATTTGGCAAACAAGTTTTAAACGATACGAACGCCCATGGATGGCCGTAGCAGTGTATAAAAAAAATCAACAACTGATTTTGGAGAAAAAGGCTCAATAAATGCACTATTTAACATAAAAACAATTTTGAAATCCGAATGGTCAGAAATTAGCGCATTCGAACAAATGAACTAAAAAACTCTTTAGCTTCATTAAAGATGATAAAAATATTTTTTTTAAAATAGCTACTGTTGAAGTTTCTTTCGCCGGTTCTACTCGCCAAAACACCATTTTCATAGTAGGTATAGTTATAAAGGTAAGTTTTGTTTTTTAAAAAATAAATAATTAAAATTGTTATTTGAAAAAGGATAGAATTTCCGAAGGAATAGATTTTTCCGAAGGTGAAACGATGTGGCACTTTTTTTACGTTGCCCGAGAACGTCAAAAATCAGCCATGTTCCTCCACTCTGTCTGCTCTCATCTTTCATCTATCTGGAGGTAAAGAGGACATAAGATAGCTTTTTATCTCCATCAGGAGTTCCCATTTCTTTTCGCCACAACCGTCCAACGTGGTAACACGAATTTTGACACAGGCAAGCTGTAACAGAAATAACAGAAAATAAAACTTGCGGTTGATCAAGGGGTTCCCGTTGGAATATCATGGCACTGACCGGAAAGGTTATTTTAATAGACAAATTGAATTCAGTACTTCAAAGGTAATTAATATTTTTTTAAAAAAAGGGTAGGTATACAAATATCGTTGCATCGATTTTTCTAGAACATTCTGCGTTTGTAAACAATCTATATCAAAGAGTAGACTTTAAATGAGAGGTGCAAATTGTAGGTAAATCATTAATGTTTTAAGCCTAGGTAATATAAATATTGGTCTCTTCTATCTAACAAGTTCATTTTTTCACCTGATAATGTGGTTTCACAAAATAAGTAAGAAAAGAGGAGAATAGAAATATGGTAATTGTCCTAAGAGGAATTGATAGGATCTATATCTTTTAGGATAATCATTAATTCGTAATTAATATATAGATTAAAACAGAAATGAAGCAACTACACAGAAAAAAATATAATACACACTAATGACAATTTTTTGGAGTTTTAAGTAGTTTTCCGAGGTCTACGAGTATCAAACTAAAACTAACTAACTAAAACATTATAAAACTAGAATTCAAAAGTTTTTAGTTTATGTCACTTTAATCTCAGTCGCAAAAGATTATGTTGGTTAGGTTAGGTTAGACCGCGAGACGCGAGACCTTTCGTAATAAACTCCCTTATACGGAAGCACCGTATAAAAGAAGTTTGTTTCGAATATTCTCGCGTTTTAGGCTGTGAATGCGTGGATTCTTTAAATTATTTCTTTTTTTAAAAACCTGACATCGCAAATAATCAAATCTAAAGAAATAAAAGCCATTGGCTAAGCATGAATTTTTTTTTTCAATTCGCACAATTTTGGGATTTGATTAATTATTTCAGTATTCAATAAATTATATTTATAAGTAGGTATTTTTCACCTTTTGGTTCGTTACAAATTCCTAATATGCGTTTGCTCGCAAATTGTTATGATATTGATGTAGACTACATTTGAATCACATGTAAATATATAAATTATTATCTAGTATAGATTAGACTAAGATAAAATTTAAGTTATAATGCCTAGTTTATAATTCATAAATTGTCTAATACGTTTTCTCTCTAAAACAGTGTTGTCAACTTTACGTCCAGGAATAAAATGTTATCATATCTCCCGTATTTTCTGAATAACACACAAGAGGTTATCACTTATTTCTCTATGTACCTACATAAGCGCTTATATATGCTCTACAGAAATTCTTATAATTGATCCAATTAAATAACATGCCGTAAACATTTATTGTTTATTTTTCGAGTGAAATGAGAATTAAAGCTAGAAATTAAATGCATAGATTTACTAAATAATAGGCTATCCCGTAAATTGGATATACGGCTGAAAATTGCGTCCCTTGCACTGTATCTGTATCGCATGTATCTATCTACGCGTAGCTATCTGACTACGTCTGCGGAGCCGGAAAATGATGCGCGGATAGAATAACCTACCAGACAACAGAAATTATCTTGGATAAGATCTATTATTTTTAGAAAACTGCTCAAAAACTGTTTAGTTCGAAAACATAACTAGTAAACTTTGAAGATAAATGGGGGGAAGAGGCGTCTATTGCACATTTCTTCATAAGTCATAAACTGATTATTCTATTTCGTCGTTCTTATTTTTATTGAAGGTATCTCAACTGTGACACGAGGTCAGGTATATCTTGTCAATATAATTTGTAGATGCTGAAAAAATTACATATAGACAGACAGTCAGGAATTTCTTCTGGAAATCTTGTTTTTGGATCTGATAATTCAAGGCAGGGAGACTACTTTTAACCTTGTTTCTTTTTATATTTTTAAATTATATTTTAATATTTTCCTTTATTAAATGTGCGATTTGATAATAAAATCATATAATAGACTTATTTGTAACTAGAGTATCTTTTATGTTAATTGAAAAAGGTGTATTTTATGAAGTTATTTTAATTATTGGATATGCGGTCTCCACGGATATTTACGTACTATCCGGTATTCGGCAGGATTGTAAAATAAGGCTGGATACCGGATAGTTGCCGAATATCTGTTTTATCTCTTATTTTAATGATAAGTTTTAAGTGGCTGGATTGTGGGGAGGTTCAACAAAGTATTCAAAATAATCATGGTGCTTTCTCAAGGCTAATTAAAGAGGTTTACTCTTTAATAATATGCCAGTACGTAAATACAGTGTGATAATTGCTTAATTTATTAGACCCAATTACTTTTATTGTTAAAATAGTAGATTTTTAATTTTCGAGGTCCATTACTAATTTCAAAATAGAAACATCGGGAAAAAGAATCTAATTATGTAAAGTAGAAATCTTTTAAAATAGAACCGTATTATTAAATTTTATGAAAAAAAAAATACTGCCTTCAAATGAAATGTTACTGCAGTTAGGCAGAAACTACTAGTAAACGTGCTTAACGTCAGAGCTGTGGGCTTAATCTTTGACTTTGTCGACAGTTCTGGATAATTTTACATACTATTTCATTTAGCGAAGAGATTCCGTGAAGAGAAGTCGTTCGTCACTGTTGGGTCCTCACCATGCGCTACCTACTGGTGCTCGCTGCGGTGCTGGTCGTCGCTGCTGCTAATGCCCCTCCCAGCAAGGTCCTCTGCTACTACGACAGCAGGAGCTATGTCAGGGAATGTAAGTGTGCTATTCTTTTCTTTTTATTTTTGTTTTATGGATAATTATAATTTTGATGTATGAGTGCCTACGAATAGACTGTTATAAATATTTTTTCCTTTGCTAAAGTTTTGAAAGGATTCTTCTAGGTTAGAGCTTGCTAGTTTTTTTTAGGTACATATATAAGTTGATTTGAGCTTCTGTGTTTAAATTGAGCTGGCGCATGGTCAGGTGCTACACTGGCGCCATATTGTACGTGTGAGTTGTTGCGATATGTTTGTTGCTCAGTACCAGTTACAGACTTCGGCCGCCTAGATGGCGACTGATCGGGAGCCAACTCATTTGAAACGCATATGTATAGGGTCTAGTATTTAGCAGATTTAGGTTAATTTCATGATTATAGTAGGTACTTTTTTCGTACCCTCGTCGTTAAATATTATAGGTGTGTCTCGACGCTGTGCCGACGCCATCTTGTCAACGTGTTTTTCTCACGTAGGCAAATTTTATGATGAATTTGCCAACAACTTTTAATGTCCTTTACAGGTTTTCTTAAGAATAAGAGGGCGATATAGGCCAGAAGCTAATTATTGTAATACTAACGATAAAATCATTAAACAATGTTATATAAATTACTATGAGATATATTTTCTATATACTTCTAAAGTAATTTATGCCATAATGATCCCTTGAAACTGTCATTTTTTTGTATGAAATTTAACGCTTTTACCGTTTTGTAGTCACATTTTTTGACTTTTTGGTACAACTTAGAGTCAATGCACTAGATAACAAGCTATACTAATTATGTTACCAATTTTCAATACAAGCAAATCCGATACATGCACGCTTTAAAAATTTGCACAAGTGTTGAAACAAAGTTACTTCCAGATTTTTTTATTGCATAAAGTAAAAAAAAATACATTAAGTATTCAGAAAGGTAATGCACTAGACAAAAGCAAGTTTTATAACATAAATTTCTTTCAATTTCTTTAGATGCTATAGTTTAGCCCAAAATTTTACCAAAAACGGCGTATTTACGCAATCTGGCCTATATCGCAGTCTTAAGGCAAAATTCCTGTAACATGAAATTAAAATTTTTAAATAGATTACTTATTTTCTTAGAAAAAAACCACGTTTCACTGTTTGAGCCAGGCATATCAAACTCAATCATTGTCGAGCCGAATGGATAAAGATCAGGGCATCAGCGGGCCTTAGTCGTAAAACGTCATTGCACCCATCGTTGTACTGAATTTCTAGTGCGATCTTTAACTATTAATATCTCGGTTAAATACATATGACACGAAATACATGTATTAAAACTAAACGGCTAACTGAGCTTCATATGAAAACAGTCCATACCGATGGTTTAACGTGTACTCTGAACCAGAGCTTCCGAGCTCAGAAAATGTGTTGTTAGCTATGCAAACAACGCCCCTTAGTTACGCAGGCAGGTCATACCCATTGAGCCACGGAGTTGTCATGTAATCGGTCACCAATCCAACGACTGACCACGCTCGATAGACGAATGTTGCTCGGCCACGAGCTAGTCTATTATTGGGTAAGTACCTACTACTAGCAAACTATCGATTTTAGGGCCAAACCTTGTCAAAAATGAAACCCTTATATGAAGTTTCATCATGTTCGCCTGACCCTCTGTATGTCACATCCTTATAATTCTCTTCTAACTTTTTAACCGTCAGTTCTAAAGATCAGAAAATGTTACATAATTAGAGATTTAAATGAATTGGCAGTTTCAGATATCCACAATAACTCTCATTATACGGTACCCTAATTTTAATGCATGTACGACATGCACTTGGCCAGTTTTTTTATATTACAATATTGCTACTGATTTTGTGATAATTTTTTTTATTCGTTATGTTTAAAAGTTGATTCGATTAAAACTTTGCGTCGGTAAAATTAAGATTACTTGAACTGACAAATTCATTTCTGTAATAAACATTGCTGCCCTGCATGATTAAAAAAATGCCATAAGCGTTGTATTTATCGTTCAACATTGTGTAAGTAGAAGAGCAGCGTAATGTATTTATTGATAGGTAAAATAGAAAAGAGATAAAATAGTAAATTATTTGATGTTAACAGTATATAAGAGGCAAAACAATGCGATCGGTAGCAATGACCTGACTCCTGCTTTTTGGGTTCAAATGTGGAGTGGAGATAAAAACTATAAACATTATTGAAGTGAACAGTAAATATGGCATTCTATTGGTTTCCTAGGCAGTGTGTATAGGTAGCTAGAATTTCGGCACTGTCAACTTTAGTATCGTAATTAAGGTAGCAATTTAGGTAGTTTTTGGTAAGGTACATCCCAGGTTATATAAGTATAATCATTTTCCAGCCCAAGCTCGAATGCTGCCCAGCGACCTAGACCCTGCTCTGACGTTCTGTACTCATTTGATGTATGGTTACGCTGGCATTCAACCTGACACATTCAAGATGGTTCCGCTAAACGAAAACTTGGACGTGGACACTGCTCATAATAACTATAGAACTATCCTCAATTTTCGCTCAAAGTACCCCAACTTAAAGGTCTTGCTGTCAGTTGGAGGCGATTTCGATACAGAAGAGCCTGAAAAGTACAACCATCTGGTAAGTACCTATAACATCATATAAAATTGTGAATATATGCACATTGAAATAAAATTATATGAACCTCAACGAAGCCTTGGGTATATGCAGTCCGAAAACTAGCTGATGATCGCGACTGTGATGAACAATCACATGGACTTTTTTAAAGAAATAAACTAAAAAATATATCATTTAGTTAATAACGTGACTAATGGACTATGTATCTGCAGAGTTAAAGGTCCTGGGATTGATTCTTAGTTGCGGCTGGTAGGCGTAATAGATTGGTTTAATATTTACGAAAAGGTAGCAGATATGCACAGCCTGTTGTCACGTGGAGACTGGACACCTTTAAGTTTTGCCTAAGATCGGGGACAAGTAGCTTTTACAAGCATTTATTTAATGTTTATCGCAACAGTTGATGTTTGTAATTTATTTGACTATTTGCTTCGGGGATAAAATGTCGTCATGGTATGTGCAAAAAATCACTGTTACTTATCTCCGAAAACCTAAAATTATAGTGACAGATTGTTAATCATGATTCCTTATCTTATGTTTATTTTACAGTAAAATATTTTTTTGGTTCTTAATCTTTCAAATTTTGTAGTTCTTGTAAAAGGTTGTTTAAACTTAAAATTCGTATTAAATACATCTTTTATCTAAGATACGGAAATGTTTAAAAAAAAAACCTGGTATTTTTCATATAATTTCTTAACTTTGATGATTTATATGAGTTCTACCTATATATTCTTACAACTTTTAATCTTCGTTACAAAAAAGGTGCTTAAAGTTTATTCTTTATTATCTCTTATTTTAACCAGTATTAAAATTAAATTTTAGAGAAAAAACAGAACGGATTGATATAAGTTTTTACTATTTTAAAACCTCTAATATTAATGACTGCCGCATCTTCGACACGATTCCTATCGAACATAATAATTCATCATAAATGATTTCCTATTTTTTTTTTACTATTTTCATTTTTTTAAAATTATTTTGAGTAAATTTCCGGTCTCACGTGGTGCACCCAGACCTGCAGTAGTACGGGCACAGTCTGGATCAGTGGCTTTTATTAAAAAAAACTAATAAGCAACAAGGTTGTAAGGAAACAAAAGAAGACAAACAGACAACCTACTTTTAAAGTGTATTCGCAAATCCTTATAGCTCCGCCCGATCCATAGTATGTGTAGTGGAACCATAGACCTAGGATTTTTACGCTAATATCTCTGAGTGGAACCACGACTTCTTAAAAATCCGACTAGACCAGCTAGTGAAACTCAGAAGAGGAACCAACAGACCGTAAGAGAAAATTTAACTTCTAGGAATCATTACAGAATTTATCGTAAAATTGAATTGATTACTAAGTAATTTACATTGGTCTTCTCTTTTTTCCCCTATAGCTTGAATCAGCATCGGCACGAACAGCTTTCATCAACTCTGGCCTAGTTCTCATTGAGCAGTACGGCTTCGACGGTATCGACCTTGCCTGGCAGTTCCCTAGGATCAAGCCTAAAAAAATACGTTCAACTTTCGGTATGTGATATACGTAAACTTGGTGCTCAGGTTAGGTAATAAATAGAATAGTTTATCTATTTGACAGTGTTTTTCATTAATTTGTTGTTTGGTTGCTGGGAATCTGTTATACTTACGAATTTGTATCTAGGTTCGGTGTGGCACGGCATCAAGAAGACGTTTGGCAGCACGCCCGTGGATCCTAAAGAGACTGAGCACCGCGAGGGATTCACTGCGCTGGTACGAGAGCTTCGCCAAGCCCTCAATGTCAAGCCCAACCGGCAGCTCACAGTCACTGTACTGCCCAATGTCAATGCAACCAGTAGGTGTGCTTTTACTCATGAAGAAGTGAAAGGATATCGTGCCAAGCCCATTCTATACTGTTTCTCTATACCCAAAGATAATATGCCATCTCCAAATCTCTATATAAGTGACTCTTTTGTGAGAGCTGCCATGCACCTACTCTGACCGAGGACCAGCTAACTGTTCGTCCGCGGCTTACCTCAGAGACCATTAGTACTAGAAAGCTGTAATTTGGCATTGGTATACACAATATTTAGGCCTGCAAAGTGGTAAAATAAACTATTTTTTTACGGTATCTTCCCTACACGTAAATTTGGGTTGTCATTTTTTTCTTGTCTATTTCGTCGTTAGACTCGTTGGATAACTCATTTAAAAATATTGCGGGTGTGCCACAACCATTTAGCGATGCGTTTGCGAAATATAAGGCATGCCAGCTAAATGGCTGTTCTTCGGTGTGTGAAAAAAATCACAGGAGTAGCATATATAACGAAATAAAAAGCAAAACTATCATAGCTAAGTAGGCTTTACAACGATAAATTAAGTTAATGAACCATGTAACATTTTAGAAAAATAAAAAATTATAACATTCTGAATACTAATACTTACTATATATATTAATGACAATATTTAAGTTTGAATTCGGGCGCGATACTTGACGGTACTGGGTATACTAACTTATAATCTAGTTGACCTATCGTAAAAACAGTAATACATATAATCTTCAATCTTGCAGTGATCATAGTGTGTGTGAGCTCTAAAGTATAAAAACCGGCCAAGTGTTAGACGGGCCGAGCCATGTACCATCTTAAGTTAACGTTACAGCGCTATCTAGCCATTAGTAAGAGAAACTGTAACACATTTGTTTAAAAACGACATCCAAGGTTAAGCAACGTCGGGATTGATCAGTAATTGGATGGGTGACAGCTTAGCGGCACCCTTTTTTTTGTTTGTGTTTGTAAATTAAGTAAATGGTGGTGGGTAAGGAAACTTCAGTGCATAAGTCCGACTTGCACTTCGCCGGTTTTTTAACAAAAATGTTAACGGTTTGTAGACCATATTACTGTACAAAGTGTCTGGGCTACAAATCCCGCCCGTGCTTCTAGATTTGCGCTATTATCACTATTAGTGTTTTGACAGAATTTATTATTTTATATGAACATAATACAATTATTTTAATGGACCGATAATAACTGAATAAAACTAATATTCTCATGTAAATAATATGTTATTTACTTTCTAGTTTATTTCGACGCACCCGCCCTCTCCAATATTGTCGACGTTGTTAACGTGGAAGCTTTTGACTTTGCTACGCCGGAAAGGAACCCGAAAGAGGCAGACTATACAGCACCAACCTACGTACCCTTGAACCGAAACCCATTGCTGAACATCGATGCCGCCGTCACCTATTGGTACTTAATTTATTATTTTAGCATTCCGTAGCAAAGGTTTACTATAGTCTCCCTTTAGGGTAGTTTCCAGTAAGAAGATATCTATAAAATCATAAGTTGCAAGATTGAAATAAATACATCAAAAGCCAATCAGATTGCGTGATGTACCTTCTTCCCTGCCAATTTATCTTAGTATGTGGCTAAAACAAGAAATAAT
The DNA here is from genome assembly GCA_946406115.1 of Apoda limacodes. NCBI lineage: Eukaryota > Metazoa > Arthropoda > Insecta > Lepidoptera > Limacodidae > Apoda > Apoda limacodes. The sequence continues at coordinate 25,249,988 of OX291540.1, forward strand.
ACATTTTATCGAACTATTAATACGAAATGTAAATAGGTAATTAAACACTAGTGGCTCTCCACAGTCTAAAAGATCGGACACTGTAGTCCGAGTACGGTTAAATTCTAAGAAATATATACAAAAAAAATAGATACTACAGTATAATTTAAAGGTTTGAATCAAAAACTAAAAGCGTTTACCCTTAAGTCACTATTCCCGTTCGTCACATTCTAACAACATTGGTTGATTACAGGTTGAAATCAGTTCCTGGTATTAAGATTGTAGTGGGTATCTCGCCCATAGCACGCACCTGGAAGCTGGACTCTGAAAGTGAAACTTCTGGTGTGCCGCCCATACACGCAGATGGAGCAGGCGAGGAAGGTAAATTACATATTTTAATTACTGACTTGAAAATTTTTAAATTCATTCTGTTAATTTTAAATTTATGGCTTATTTAACCAGGTCCTTATACCAAGACTGATGGTCTGATGAGCTACCCCGAGGTGTGCGCCAGGCTCATAAATCCCCTTCAACACGGACTACGGCCTTTACAAAAAGTGGCTGATGGCAAGAATCGTTTCGGTGAGTTGCAGTTTTTCCATTATACGTATTAATAGGTACTGTGCTTCTAGCAGGTTATCAGTTATTAATACCTTTCCCGAAAATTAAGTTTTTTTTTTTTTTTTTTTAATACCACTAAGGTGGCAAACAAGCTCACGGTCCGCCTGATAAGCGGTCACCGTGGCCTATGGTTTATAATCAGAGTTGGATTTTCGTTGAAAATCTTTCTAGAGATGAATCTATGGAAATTTAATTTTGGACTTTTGGTTAAAAATTAAGAGTAACGTGTTTCTAATGTCCTTCTTGCGTGTTTCTCTGTTTTTCGAAATGCATCTTCTAGGGAGCAAAATATAGGATAGAATTCCGATATTTTTGTTATGACAATGATAACTATGTTTGAGCATTTTTTTTAAATCTCTCTCTTAATAGTTATTTATGATATTAGTACGGTAAGTTAGTTATTACTAACGAGTAGACGAATTTATATGTATATGTAAACCATAGTCACTAGTTTGTAAATACCAATACCGCGCGGATGTCATACAACCTTTTTCGACACATTTGGCAGAAAACAGTGTTATTTATGGGTAATTAATTAAACTTTTTCATTCGACTGATTTTAAAAGCAAATATAAAATTATACAGATAGGTAATTACTTTTGGAAATTAATAGGAAAATTATTTTTATTTAGTGAAACTATAGCTGCTTTGGAAGAATAACTGACTGATTGGCATTTTTAAAATGACATGTATTATTTTGAACGGCAGAACTACATCATTCGTCTCTTTTTCATTTAGTATTAAAGTGAGTCAAACGTATAGATCAAAAGGCTTCCAAGGAGGTTCGATCGAAATTAAAAAAAAAAACTGTAAAGGATACCCAAGGTGGCACCATGCAAAGGAGCGTAGTACCTATTTTATCGCACGCTCCATTGTATAGTGCGTGCGTTAAACTTTCAAACAATGTATACAAGCTTCGTAAATCCATTTTTTGAACTTGTCTATGTCCGCTGCTTTGACCTGTGCTAGTGATCAACTAAATATAGCGTTCACATTCGAATGCTGCTTAAAAGCTGTTTTTCAATGCAGTAAAAAACACTACTAAAGTATTTCATTTTAAATGTGATTTTATAAATGACCGCGATCTATAAGTAGATAATAAACACCTTACAAGATTCTTTAATGTCTCATATATGATGCACGTTATTGGCTGTACGTAGTACTTAAAAAACCTAGGTCTGTGGTACGTATACCCATGCTTTTGCCTCGTAACGTTGAGTACGTTACGTGAGTGTAAAAGGTTATAACGAATAAATGCCAAATTGAAAATACGAGTGCAGCGTGTATCATAGCTCTTATTTACTCCTCCCTTTTATTTCTCGCAGCGTTAGGGATAACATTTTCCTTTAAGTTGAAAATTTATCTTATTTAAATAAGAGATAGCGATACCGTAATAAACTACGTTTTAAGGGAAAAACGTAGTTCAGGGAAACTTAGCTAGCCTATCAAAATAAATTTCTAAACGTCGCACTTTCCCGAGTATATTATTGTAAAGACGGGATTTGTTTGTGTATAGGAACATATGCATTCAGTCTTCCTGAAGGCAGCGAGGAAGGGCTGTGGGTCAGCTACGAAGATCCCGACACTGCCAGCCAGAAGGCAATTTACGCCAAGTAAGTAAACTGTAGCGTAAACTATATGATCCACTTCAGAATATACTCTTGCTTGAATTACGGTATAAATTCGGTTAGAGATCTTGGACTTCACCTGCCAGAGAAGGCAAGTCACGCAAGTATGTACACTGTTAAGTTAACTGCATACTTCAGAACATGTCTTGTTGTACTTGTCTTGTTTGCTACTGCAGTGAGCAAGAACACCTTATATATCAGCTAAGAGATCCTCTATTTTGCCTGCCAATAGTAAGTACGCGGTAACGCAAACTGGCGTGTTCTTCTTTGAATCTTACTTATTTGGTTAGGTTCTCGTATATCTGTCGACAGCAACAAAAAACTATTGTACAAAGATGAGCTACGAAATCTTCGATTCTTCTAAATGTCATATAATTTGCGCCAAAAAATATACCACATAGACTCTCTACAAAATCTTGGCACGCCCACTTTAGAACATATTTGTGGTTTGAGCATCTATCGACGAAGGCTAAAGATGATATACGATAACCTCTGCCTGTTAGATCAGGATCATCTTGAAACATACTCTGCTTCATTGTTGAGGGGGAGATAAAGATCAGAGAAGAATGCGTCAGCTCCTTATGCTAATAATTTACGTTTTTAAACAAAACCAAGATTACTAATACAAATGTGTAGGTATGACTAATGCCATTAAAAACAATAATTAACGTCCAGTATCTGTCGAGTGACACTACGTGCATCATAGGCGTATCTAGGATTTTTTTTTGGGATCGTTACCCCTTGGGTTTAGTCCACACCTTTAAAGAAAAGTTTATACAGGTTTGAACCCCCAAAACATCCCCCTAGATATGCCGATGACGTGCATCATTTAGAAGTAAGTTTTTTGCCTGTTCTGCCTGTCCGTGTAAGAAAAGGAAGCAGCACTCAAGAAGCTGCTGATTTGCTCGAAAGAGTTTTCGATACATTGGTACGCAAGGAATCCCTTAGTGATACATTCGATCTCATAAAGATACATTTGGTTGCAAATAATCTCTGAAGGGTACATTTGGACTCAAAGGATCTCTTAGACATATATTTGGTCGCAAATAATCTCTGATGGGTATATTTGGACTCAAAGGATCTCTATACCATAAACTTGCGAATTTAAATACATAAACATTTTTTTTTATTTTGTCAGGTCCAAAAACCTCGGTGGCGTATCAATCGTAGACTTGTCGATGGATGACTTCCGCGGTATCTGTACTGGAGACAAGTATCCAATACTGCGAGCCGCTAAATATCGTCTATAAGATTTTTTATTTATTTTTAACAACAATTACAAATTCTTATTAACACAGATAGCCCATACTATGGTATACAGTTCATCCAATAAATAGTTTGGTAGGTTTTTTTCTAGGAAGGTATTGACTTTTAAAAAATTACTTTTAACAATATGACAAAACATTATAATATTAAAATGATGCCAGAAATATTATAATGTTCTGGCTTTTAGGACAAATCAAATTTTAATTTTAGACTATGTTCAAAGTTGGTATATTAAAAAACAGCCTCATTACATCAATGTTTCTGTTTGTGTGTCACTACTGTCACACTGAGCACAAAATGTTCATGGAATTTATTTAAATTTAAATATCGTCTGAGAAGTTTATTAGAAATAATCATGTTAGCACTTACGTGTCAACTTTTTATCAACACAGTTTACTTATATAAAGGTAAGATAAGTAAGGTAAATGATATAGTTTAATCTATCATTATTTAGCTAGGTATTTTAATTATTTCTCCTAAGAAGCTGTGCTTTTAAAATTCGCACTCATTAAAAAATTACAACGCAAAAAATATTTACCCGTTCTAGTTTCTGTGATGAATGAAATAATATAATGTTTTTTTTTAATTCTATGACTTCGCATAGAATGTGCTGGGAATGTTTTAGTTGTGTGGTATTCTAATTTTTATATTTTTTATTAAAAAATAAGAAAGAATTAGTTTGTTTGAAACTATTATAAATTGCGACAAAGCTTATTTATATTTAGGAACTAACTATGTACATACGTTCTGATTTGTTTGTTTTCTTTATTTTATTTTCTTATATAAAATATAAATATCTAATATAAAATATTCTGAAAATGTACTTTCTAGTTTGGTTATGCTTAAAATTAAATTTCAAAATCAAAAATTAAAAACATGAAAAAATTTAACATGTTCACAACTATTTTATTTTGCGACATACAATATTTAGGCACTATAAATCAGAACTGATGATGTGATTTAATTTGATTTTTTTTAATACTTCGCACTTCGAATGTTATAGAAATGTATTTATAACAAACTTTCATAGCCATTTCAAAAATGTAAGATATAAATGAGCATATTTTATATTTTGCGGCATAGCTTATTCATATTCAGGCATTATAAATAAGTCCTGTTTTTTTTTAACTTGATTTTATTTAAAGATTGATGAATTACTTTTTTAGTTTTTATGACTTTATGTAAAATGTCTTGTGAATGTATTAGTTATGCTTGATGTTTTAATTTCTTTTAATTTAAAAAAAATATTAAAAAAAATGCATGGTTTAAATTACTTTGTTTTGTGACAGGACTTATTTCACTTTTAATAAGTTCTGGTTTTTTATTTATTTTATTTTTAGATTTTTTTATTAATAGTTAAGTCATAAAAACTATATTAAACTCTAAATAAACTCAAACAATGATGATTTTGCATGTCTTAAACATGAATAATTTTGCAGTAGTTTCCTTCAATAAACACCTATTAGAAGCAAAGTAGTATAAGCTAATATATATAATACATATTTAGGTACCTTATCCTTTTTTTTTGTTCAATAAGTTACAATATTCTTTATTATTAAGTAATATATATTTTTGATGACTTGTAATGTTCCTACAAACTCTGCATGTTTTAGGTTTAGCTATCAGATATCAGAAGATTCTCGCAGTATAATATACATATTTTAATTTTAATTTTTTTTGGATGTTCAAAACAGTTACGGATTCGTGACGTCAAAATCTAAACTTGTAATTTTTGTCTCCTCATAGATGATTTACTGAAATTATGAAAACATAGTTTTAAAATATTGCTTCTTTAAAACTCTAATTTCACCATTAAGATAGGCAAAGGATATTTTTTGTCTAGTCTCTCAAAAAGCTTTACACAAGTGTTACATAAGCTTTAACATCCATAACTTTGTTTAAACAAAAGTGATAAAATTGTTATCAGTATATGAGTTAAATTTATTCATTTTTTTTAATCAATAAGTATAAATAAATTTTGTGCCTTGTCTAGCCGCATAAGATTGCAAAAAGCGTAAAAATCTCACAACACATTTTCAAAATAGTAAAAGATTCAAATTAAAGGAAAATTTACAAAACATATTTTAAAATATATTGGCTTATTTTGCATTATGTTTTAAACATAACAGGTTGTAAAGGAATTTCAAACGATCAAGATTTGCAGGAGACGTTATGGATCCATTTGGATTTTTTTATAATAGGTATTAGAATATTTATATTTCTTCAACAAATTTTAGCATCGTGTTATATAATATAGTATGTATAAGAAAATAATAAAATTGTACTATTTACTTAATTTTAGTTTGAGCCTTAAATGCAACAAAACCACACAACTTTTTTTGTGTGACTCCAGTGTTTTTAAATAATATTTTGTCGAATAAATCTGCATTTATAATTATTTGTTTTATTTAATTTCCACATACCTTTGTGTAAAATAATTATAAAAAAAAATAGAAATTATTGGTAAAATTAAAAACGCAAGCCTACTGGATGTGGATCCAAAATTAACAAAAAGTTTAACCGATGAAAATGAAACTAAAAATTGAAAAACAAAATAGCCTTTCTAGTTTAAATAACTAAGCTCCTAAAATAAAGTACTTAAATAAAGTACTTGTCTAATTTTGGGACGGTGCACGTCACCGTCGTAGCCAAATCAAATGCATCATATCATCAGTGTCATTGTTAATTTGTTATCGCAGGAATCAAGATATTTTAATTATAATGTGATTGTCACAATAAAAAAATAATGGTTAATGGCAATTCAAATTTTGTCCAAAACTGATTTTTATCATATAAACTTAAGTTTTTAAATTTGCGCGTTCCATTACTTAACCGTAAAATGATCTTACCCATTCTTGAGATTATCATTCCTGTCATTACCCATATCATGAATTATTCTATTATAAATGGAAAATTTCCAAAAGTGTGGAAAGAAGCTCAAATTATACCTCTTCCAAAAAAGACAAATCCTTCCTCCTTTTCTGACTAAAGACCCATTTCCATTCTTCCTTTCCTATCCAAAGTTTTAGAGCGGGTTGTTCAGAAACAAATCAGCAGTTTTCTGAACCAAAATGACTTACTTGACCCATATCAATCCGGCTTCCGTCCAGGTCATAGTACGGCTACTTCGCTAGTTAAAATAACTGATGACATTTGATTGGGGATGGAGAACAAGCAGCTGACAGTTATCGCATTACTTGATTTTAGCAATGCTTTTAATACTGTTGATTTTGACATACTGTTAGTACGCTTACGCTCTCTTAACATATCTCCAACGGCAATTGACTGGTTTAACAGTTACTTGTGTAAACGTCGGCAACGCATTCAAGTTGATGATTATACATATTGATGATTATACGGTGTCCCACAAGGTGGCGTGTTGTATCCACTTCTCTTTACTATTTTCATGAATTCTATTACATCTCAAATTTCTTCTCTTTACCATATGTATGCAGACGATCTACAAAAATCCTCCTTTGAAAATCTAAACCTAGCAGTAAACACTATTAATGCAGATATTGCACAGATTGTAGACTGGAGTGAATCACACAGTTTAAAAATAAACCCGAGTAAAACACAGGCTATCATAGTAGGAAGCTCAAGACTCGTTAATAAAATTGATTGGAAACAGTTACCCTCCATCATATGTAATAATGTTTGTGTTCCTTTTAGCGAATGTGTGAAAAACATAGGCATTAACATCTGTCGCACATTATCCTGGCATCATCAGCTGAAGGAAATAAGCAGAAAACTGTTCGCCTTTATGAAATCTTTGAGAAGACTTCAGAACTTCCTGCCAATTCCTACCAAAATTGCACAGTCATTACTCCTCTCGGTTCTTGACTATGGCGACGTATGCTTTCCTGATCTTACTGAAGAGCAGTTAAACAAACTTGAGCGCCTTCAAAATTTATCTATACGGTTCATATTTGGTTCACGCAAATTTGATCATATAACAGAGTATCGTTCTAAGCTCAAGTGGCTCTCCATTCGCCAACGCCGGAATACACACCTTCTTTCTCTTCTTTATTCCGTTCTGTTCATACCTTCATCACTTATCTTAAACATTGCTTTGAATTCCTTGGCTCTTCTATAAAAAATCTTAGATCTTCTACAAATTTACTTCTAAAGATTCCTTCACATTCCTCTCAGTTTTATAACGATTCCTTTACAGTTAAATTTATAAAACTATGGAATGCTTTACCGCTCAATATCAGACAAGCCCAAAGCTTACACTGCTTCAAAACACAGGTTAAAAATTACTATCGATCAATCACATTAATAATTATTATTTTACAAATAAGACATGTTATTTTATTTATTTTGTGTACGTCTGTGTAGTAGGTATTATGTAAGTATATGTAAATATATTTTTTCATACTATATTTAATATATAGTAACTTGTATTATGTCTTATTTATATATATTATTATAATAACACACTTGTTTGTTTTTATTTATATTTATATTTTTTTTCTAGTTCCAAGTTGCACCTACTCTTAAATATTATTCTACTAGATTTCCTCTACCCAAAGGTTGTCTGGAAGAAATCGCTAAATAGCGATAAGACCGCCTCAATTGTACTCTACCGATCACATGTATTTACTATCTGTCATTATTTTCTTGTGCAATAAAGAATTTACTACTACTACTACTTATTTAAAAATAATAAAAGGGGGTTAAACGCGTCAATGCTGAGTTACACATGTGACCAAGGCTAGTGTAATCCAGCCGAAAGGTCGGGAAAAAGGAATTTTGCCAAATGACACGTTTAATCCCGTTTTATTATTTTTAAATCATATCAGCTTGTTTTGGTCCACTGCTGGTCATAAGCCTCCTCAATGGCGAACCACTTTTCGCAGTCATAGAAAGTAACCTTACCAAATAATAGGCACACGTCTACTTTGTCGGTTAATTACGCTTCTACAATCGCTTAATATACACTTGGCTAGGAGGTATGTAGGAGAGCGGTTGAATCTGAGATATTTAACTCGAGAAATTATAATTCTGTCCACTAATAAAATGTACTTAAGTTCCTCCAAAATAATTTAATCAGGTAAGTACATTTTATTTAATTTTATTATTAACCTTTAATTAGGCGCGTAGGGTCAACGTTTTCAAATTGAAAAAAATGTGTGTAAGAGTGGTAGTAGTGCGGCAGTGGTCCTTCTAGCTGCCTAACTTCCCGCAGGGTTCGTAAAATAATCGCGACCAGTTTAATTTTTTGGATTTTTATTTTATTTGTCCGTTAATTTTTTTTATTTATTTTTTAGTTATTATATCTATCTTGATTATATTTCATAATAAATAGTTTGTTTTATTTATTTCTTGCCAGAGCGACCTTATGCGACTAATTGCGTAATTTTCTTAATGCGTCTAATTAAGTAAGGTAGTAGATATATTTCAATTTGAGCAAAAATAAAAATTTAACTTATCTTTAGTTGGGCACTTTCTAAGGTTCTGAAGCCAAACTAAACCCTTATAATTTTCACATTTTGTTGACACATGTATTATTGTCCGTAGGTATGTCACATCCTTATAACTTTCCTTAAAATTTAATCATCGATACAATTCTGATAGAATATCTTTATAAATTTATTGGTTAAACTAATGTTTACTCAAAATATAAGTAATAATAAATAATAACCATTAATATATTATTTGTGCCTACAAAACATTTGAAGTAAAGTAGCAAAGAAATCAATTCGTTAAATAAAAAAAAGATAATAATACAAAACACTTTAATTAGGTATTTAAAACTAAGATAGTACCACAATAACTATAAATTGTAAATTACTCTGCCGATTGGCAAACAGTTACAAAATTTAAATCTTAAAAGTTAAAACTAAATTAAACGTATACATAAGCAATAAATACATAGAAAACTAATTTGTGATAGTTTTTCTTTAACTGAATGTTAACTATTAGATACCAATTACCTACATATATTTTAAAGTTGTTTTCAACATGCAATGTACTAGCACTGTTATGACAAAATTTGACAAAGCGTAGCCACGCTATATAATGATTTCTTTCATTTTATATTTCGATGATTCGAGGTAGTTGCCACTACAAACTATAGATGAAAGACAAATTCTACTTTCTAAAAAAAAAATGCAAGTTCTATTCATGGTAAGGACCTCTAAAAAAACTCTTGCATTTACTTTCTATACAATAAAGGTTTGTGTCATTTTGAAAATTATTGTTAACTTATTGCAGTTACCTGGATAGCCTAAATTGTTTTTATGCGGCAAAACAATGTGGTATTGTAATTGTAATAATTGGGTTTGGTTACGGCTGAATCTTAAATGATAAAGATGAACATAGGTCTTAAGCATATCGAAACTTAAATAGTTATCTAACTTGTCTAAATTTCAAATGAAGCCCCAAACTATACATTGTAAAGTCTACACAATAAGATATAAAATCTTAAGGGGTTCAGTCGAGTCAACTTGAAGATAGTAAGTATAAATAATATTCTAAAATGTATGTAGATAAAACTAAAAATGGCTATTGGTTAAAACTACAAAGTATAAATAATATTTAAGTACAAGTATTTTTCCTTTAAACTCTCCAAAAGTTTACAAAAGTTTATACGTTTTATTATATATTATATTTGTTGAAACCTAATCTACTTCTAGGTATGACTAAGTTCTACTGAGTGGACTTTATAAATTTATTTATAATAAAATGAATATAAAATAATTTCAAGGACATGGAACCTCGTACGCGTACGTCGTCGCGGTTTGAAGTTGAGTGTCGTTTGTGGTAGGGCTTGATCAGAAGCAATCGGGTCTGGTGGAACATTCTCCGCGCCATGAAGTTTTGATTAAAGAGGAAGCGGGCTTTCAACAACCAATCAGCCAATCGAATGGGTTCTAACGGGCTCCTACCACACCAACACTCAACTTGGAACCGTGTCGTCCTATCACGTACATAATTTATTTTACTTTTATACAGTCCACTTAGTATTTTATTTAGAGGACCTTAGTCATACCTAGAAGTAGATTAGGTTCCAACAATATACATATTTTTATTGAACAAAAGATATACACTTCACAAAAATGTTCACATTTTCTTGTTTGTCGATAAGTTTATAGTTATTATATGCATATAACAAAATAACTGTTATTAGTCTAGTTTTTGTAATTCTAATTCACTTTTCGGCAGACATTCCACTAAGGTAAAATAAATTAGAAATATACCATATTTTACGGAATAATGGAGCAATATCGTAAGCTATTGTGAGGCGACGTTATTTTAGGAGACAATAAGTAATACATTATGATATTAACTATGCACGTTAGTACAAAAGATATAAGATTATTACTATGAACTAATAAACTTATATAGATATTAGTTGTAGTTGGTTTTTCCTCATAAACTTTGGTTAATTTTGCCATCAAAACGACAATTTCACTCAATCTAATAAAGTCAGCCTTTTGTCTGTGATGGATATTTCTACTCTTTACACAGCTTCATCTTCATAATAGGATTTGTATTACAAACCACATATAAACTAATTATAAAGGTTTTCCTTTTTGCAAACAATAATAAACAATGATATTTAGATTACTAAATAGGATTACAAAAGGATAGGTTTCAAAATTACCAAATTCTAGGCATTATCATGACGTGTAATCGTCTTTGTATAGTGCGGCTACAAAATCTTGGCACATGCAAAAAAAACCACTGTCAATACAAATGTGTTTAAGTTAGTCCAGAGCGAAATCGACATTAATTATGTGTTGGCAAACGACAAACTATGCGAATATTACACATGAATACACAACAGTTTGCTTATTAAGACTACACAGTCTTAGGAAGAACAGTAACAATGTGCCAAGACTTCGTAGACAGTCTATACATAATTAAATTTATTATGGTTTATGAGTATGATTGCACCTTAGTACCAATTATGTACCACGATGCAACAACATCAAGGGTGTTGTAGATATTGTACTCTAAAGGAGTATATATTAAAATTAAACCATATTAATATAAAACGTGAAAAATATGGCACTGAATGCATTTTGTAGATTTAGTAATTGAAATAACAAAAATAATTTATTATATTTACTAACATATGTATTTTAAATAATACATAACGCATTTATTCGTAGTTACATTTTTTTTAACATAGTAATGTTATGCAATGACTATACCGAAGGAGCATAATTAAATAATTTATTAAAAGATCAAAACTCAATAGGTCTTTTATATTTTGTTCTTGACTTCAATGATTAGTTTATAGAAAATGTTTTGTAACTCTTAAAAAATCTAAAAAAAATTACTTTACGTGAGAAATGGTGAATTGTTCCGTGTCTGTGTGTTTTGTTTTCTTAAAAAATAGTTAACATGTTTGTATAGCACACTTCTAAAGATGTCATAAAAAAGAGGCAATTTTTTAGACTTTTGCAAGGCCTCAGTGAACTACTGCAACAAAAAACTCCCATTAGTTCAACGGTTGAACTTATTGGGTGTACTAGTGGGAATGACCCAGATTTTCATAGGAATGGCATATCAAAAAAAGCAACATGCAGACACAGTGATTGTGTATACCTATCATACATAAAAATAATAGCTCTAATGCCAAATCCTGGGAGGTAACAGGGGAATATATTTTGTATGGGAAAAACAGCGAGATGTTTCCCCTTAAGCCCTTATAATTTTATATTACAGAAGAATGCCTATTACAAGAAATGGTGTTTCACGAAGCCATCGTATATAAATGTTTTATCAAGTTTAGTTACGTACCCGATAAGAAATGTAGAGTTGTTCGAAAGAGCTGGAACACCTACTTATATAAATGCAGCTGATTGCATTGTTAGCTTAATACAAAAGTTTATTATCAATGCTGTACAGTGCAACAAACTTTTCTGACCCGTTGTAATGGTTGCTAGTGTCCTGTAAGTTTACACTATTTTAATATGAAGACCGTAATTTTGATTTTTGAGCACCGGTTCAGAAATGTTTGTTGAACTGTATTATACTTATATTTAACTAAATATTTTTTAAAGAGATCTTATTTTGTAACTGACCGACCATCGTCCTAAACATTTTTGTTTCATTTGTTCTAAATACGTTGTTTTTGTTTATGTGATATTTATTGAGGTATATGAGGTAAGTACCTTCTACCTCAGTGCTGACCCCTGAGGATCAATAATAATAGCACTCATTAGTTTATCAGTTTAATAAAATAACACATATTATTTGTAACTAAATATATTTATGAAATAATCTTTAAGAATTAAGATTCAAAATTGCACTAAGATCGTTGTGAGTATCGACCACGTATTTTTAATAGTAATTCATTAGTTATGAGATAATTACAGTCTTTGTATCGATCTATAATTAAAAAGCCTATACTTATCTAAATTCACTACAGGAAATAGTGCTGAGATATTAAACTAATGTCACATTACGTCACTCTTAAATTTATGATAATCTATTTAATTTTAAATTAAAATTTGTAACATGCACTCTAATGTTTACTTACTTAAATTTCAGTCAAATTCCTTACTATCTATGTTCTTAAGAGCAGCCATTCTAAGCAACCAATATAATACGCAAAAATTAAGATCAGTCCTAACGATCAAGAAGTCTTTTACTTTAAGACCCTAAGTTTGTAAGTACATCTTGCTCTGGGCCAGTTTGTTTCTCTGGAAAATGGCTTCCAAGGTTGGCCGAGTTAACTGTATTACTTGACTTTATATTAGTATATTTATTTAAAAAAATCTTTTTCTACTACCTGCAAACCAAGTTTCATACATACTCAGTTTCGAAGATCGAACTTTTTAAGACCTAGGTCAGTTCGAAAAACCGTATTATTACATTTTGTAATTGCATTTCGTACTCGATGTGGTGAGTTATATTTTTAACGCGGCCGTAGAAGAAAAACATGAAGTCGCCAGCGGGCGGCTGATAGACCGGCGAGAATGATGCTGGCCGCTCCGTGCCGCGCCGCGTCACATGGTCATTCACTTTTCTATTAAATATCTAGTATTTTTTTAAATACTTAATTGAACTTTCAGGTAATAGAAAAAGTAACGTTCCTACTGAGTACAAAATGGCTTTTCTTATCCTCGAAACACAATCATACGATCAACTACTTCCCTCGCGTAAAAAAAACGTCATTCTGTAGTCGGTACGAAATATACTATTTTATTTCGATTTGTTTAAGAATTTTATCCTAGTTCCTTTGTGTTAAGAAGTTTTAAATGTATCACTGTATAATTTTAAGGGTCATTTAATTACAAGCCGCTGTAAACACTTAAGCACGTTTATAACAAATGATACCTACTAACTAAATTTAGTACGATTTTCTAAATGTTAAAGTAAAGTATGCTTATTTATTAGCACCTTCTTTCTGATGAAACGTATTGGAAGAATACGTCGTTTTTTCTTTAAACCAAGCTGCAGTAAGAGTTTCCTTGCTTCCGCCAGGGTTGCTACGTCAGTTCCGTCTTCAACTCCTGACACAAACCCGCTCTCAGGTCGTGAGATAGCTGGCGTGTTGGCCGGCAGAAGGGAAAACCAGCGGTCTATCTTTGCAGTCGAAGACAACTGTAGGAGAAATGAAGATACATTATATTTCTGGGCAGAAAATATTATTTGTGTAAAATTTAGTTATTGAGAGGGCTTACAGCTGTTGAAAATCTAATATTGAGCACTAGTGACCCGAAAGTACCTACGTCTTACCTTTTGCCTTAGTGATGTGCATTTTAAAGCGAAGTTGCGCGCTCGGCGGCCGGGGAGAAAGAACGGTGACAAAGCAATGGAGTTCGCCAGTGCGGTTGCACCGTATGTCCGGCTGTTTACATGACGATGTATATATCCGCATAGAATAAGGGCTGTTATAGTGATAAAAATACTTTTTATGTGATAAAACCTCAAATTAATAATATTTGAATTTTTTCTTAACTTTTACCTTTTTAAAATTTCATTTCATTTTAGGTCAACGCGAAGTACCCTACAGGTTTTGTTTTTCTTTATATAATTTAACAAAATTAATATATATATTTTCGATTTTTCTCTTTATTTGGGCTATGAGGCCTTGCTTCTCTCCACATTTCACAATTCCAGGGCCCTTCCAACCTTGAAGGTTTTGATTAATTTGCCAATGTCAAAATATACAAGTGACTGCTTTTTTTGATTGCGTTGAAATGGAAGTGGTTGTACAGCTCTTAGGGTCCGTAGATCTAACTTGATACCTCTACGGCTGAGAAAAAGGGTACGAGGCAGACAGACCGATATTTTTTGTGTAGGTAATTTAGCAGCAAATAATTAATTTTTCGATACTTTTCCTTTATATTTGTTAAAAGACCTTGCTTCTTGCCCCACTTCATGACCTAGTGTTAACGGAAATTATAGGTTTTGATTTATTTGCACGTGTAAAAATATGCGACATGCCTAGATGGCTGTATTTTTTTATTACGTTAATCTGGAAGGTTAATTTTAACTTGATGACTGCACGCGTTCCATAAAAAATAGCCTTGGCTGACAGACAGACGGACGAAAGAAATAGTAGGTTGCTTCAATTTACGTTCCACTTCAGGGGTACTAGAATACTCTTGGAAAAGAAGTCTAACCATAGTCCACCACGCTGACCAGATGCGTATTGACGGTAAATGGAAGGTACTCGATTGTAAGAATATTTAATCTATTTATATTGCCTTCGACTTGGTTTAACGATATGTCATATGATAATAGCTAAAACCAATTCGCTAAGAACGTTAGACCACGGTTTAATTTATTTATTTATTACATTAGTACAGACTGACAGGAAACCCCAACGCGTCTATAATCAAGTAACATTACTTAACTATACATACTAACTTACTAAACAAAATTTACATGGAAACACAAGAAAAACATATTGTAGGAAACATACAAAACAACAAAAAAGAAAATAGGCACTAGTAACCAACTGCATGGTAACTTATAAATTTAGAAAGTTTTTTACATTTGATAAGAAAAAATTAAGATAAAATCAAGGGACAGGCAATATTCGAATTATTTAATGTGCCCCTCGAGGTACAGAGAAGCCCAAACAATATGCCCCTACCAGTTACCGATCCAATGACTGACCACGTCAAGAAAGAGTTATGATTGATGTATGTTAGTACCTACATGTTTCACTGTAGCGCCATAACTAAGAATATGATTCATTTATATATTTTTTTTTAATACCACCAAGGTGGCAAACAAGCTTATGGCCCGCACGATAAGCGGTCACATTAGGATATGGACGCTTGTTATGCTAAGCATTACTCGGGTATTGCATTTTGACCCTATAAAAATCTAATCACACCCTTCTTGAAAAGCCCCATACTGTTGTCCCTGGAGGAAATCTTAAACACAACTTACGGTAGGTAAATGAAAGTTCTCGTAAGTGTTTTCTAAGATAGCGTAATATAACGCCGAGAAGCCGCATGGGAACACGTGGTGACGTTATATATACAACAAAAAATTCTTGAGTAAATATTCTATCGCTCATCTGGGAATAAAAGTTGTCTAGTTAAAGTAAGCAATGACTTTTTCTTACAAACTCTTTACAGAATAAATTATCTTTTCGCTTGCAATTGTTGACGTTAATAACTGGGCTCAATTGTTGACGTTAATAACTGGGCTCAATTGTTGACGTTAATAACTGGGCTCAATTGGCAAATGTAAATTAAACTTTTTAAAATAATAATAACATAAAAACTACCTGGAAAGGTAATGGTGGATATAAACAACTAGACCTTTAAAATTCAATAAAATATTAAAAACTACCTACCTACGGACAAATAATAAAATAATAATTGAAGTTATGGGAGGATATAGGATCAACGCATAGCCCAAAATACTGGGTTTAACTTGGAATTTTGCACAGAGGTTTCTATTATATAACGTAACTGAGAAAGTAAGTTTCTATTATAAAAAAATCTTTTTCTGGGGGTAAAATCGGGGTTGAAAGTTTGCATAGAGATCAGTCATCTTCTTTAAACTTAATAAGAACCCGCAAATTGGTATTCAGACTTTAGAACGTGTAGTTTAAAAGTAAGAAGGCATGGTAAGGGATGAGAAATTTAAATTTTTTAAACTTTCGACGCTACTAACTGAAAAAATTACTTAGGGTTGTCGCTGAAATGATGCTCGCCACGGTCAATTTCTACTAGCGCTCCGTTCGCTACCGGCAGCAAATTCATCCTGGCTCCTTATAACACAAATAGCGCACAATACAGTTTCAGAAGAGCTTTAACAGCACATACTTAGCTGTGTTAAAAGCTCGCATTGCAAGGAGTCCTTCAACAACGGAATGTAAAAAACGTCCACAGCCTACAGTGACAGGTCAACTTCAGGCAGCTTTCATGGATGTTGGCCACCTAAGTGGTATAAAAAATTGAGACGTCCGTTCCAATAACCCACTTAATACCTTCAAAGACTCGTCTTACACTGTTTAGCTCATATATTGGCTTAGATTTGGGTTTGATTCTCGACGACAGACCCAATTCCAATAGTACGTCAATCTTGAGTTATCTCGTATAAAAGTCAACAGTTAACCAGTAGCCAACTTATGATGCAATTACATTTGGTGACGAGTAATCTTAATGTTATTATTTGATTTGGTTACATATAAAAATGTAGCAAAATTGAAATTGATTGTCGAGAGTTACCTTGCTGATCTGCTTCACAAGTGTTGATCTTGGACTAAGGATTTAATTTTCGGCTACAGTGGTTGTGAAATTGGGTAACAGATATAACTACTTCAACATCTTGTAATAACTAATATACTTCTAAGGGTCGGCTCAGACCGAGACGTGACGTGAAGAGGCTTGAAGATGCAACAAGCGACTCAAGATACCTCGAGATGCGCCGCGCGGCGCATACCGAGACCGCTTCGCGTTTCGTCGCCTCTCGTTGCTCGTAGTGACATGAGACGCCGCGCTGCGCATCTTCACGTCGCTTGGTGACTTTGTCGGTTGCCACGGTTTCCTTACCTTGCCAGGGTTGAATTTCGTTGAATATTTTTTTATTACCTATATTATTTGTTCTGGGGTGTACAAAAAGTGTCATTTCTCCCACGGGCTTTTTATTTGTAAATTTTACTAAACAGGAGTGATAGATTTAATCAAAATCTTCATGTCGGATGACAGCTGTCAAACTAGAAATGGCTTTATCGCCGTAACTTTTAAATTAAATTTTAAATTAAAAATACTCCAAAAATAGTTAATAAACAAAAACTTTTAGTTGTCGCGTCTAGTCGCGTCGCGTCTCGGTATGAGCCGACTCTAAGAGCCTAAAAAATCGCTTAAGGCTAGATCATCCTAGGTCACGAAAGACTTTATGTCGTTCTGTGATGTATTTAGAAAGAACTCAATAAACATTTATTTATTTTATTTCTTTGGCACCGGTGAGATTCCATGGCAAGTTGCATTTGAAAATAGAAGTGTAGTTTCAGCTTAGGACCTATCTACCTACCAGTGAAACTTTTGATTTTGGCTATGTACTTAAAACTGTCGTAACTTCTAACAATAAATAGGAATATTTATATTTGAGGAAATCGTCATGTATACAGTCCCCATATAACGTTAACATAACTTTGATCAGAATCATCTAAGAATTAATTTACACCTTTTTTGCATGGTTTACTTACATAAAATTCAATAAAAACTTTTTCATAGAAATAGGCTAACCTATAAACCTACTACATGTTTACGGTTGTCGATTTTGCGTTCTTCTAATGTCTTTTTAATAAATATAACGGTTTAAAAAATAATACAATAATTAATTTCAGTATTTTTATTTATCCACTGAACTGTTTCTGTCTATTTAACACTTATAGTTATTCAAAATTTTGATTTACTTCAACTAATTGATATAATATTATGCAATGCTTAACGTAATACTTT
Source organism: Apoda limacodes (assembly GCA_946406115.1). Taxonomy (NCBI): domain Eukaryota; kingdom Metazoa; phylum Arthropoda; class Insecta; order Lepidoptera; family Limacodidae; genus Apoda; species Apoda limacodes. The sequence goes on from OX291540.1 coordinate 25,268,379, forward strand.
GGCAGAAAAACCTTGTGTATGTGAGTAGGTACCTACTTTCGACTACGGTACAACAATATGTTTAAACTAATTTACACCAGCTTACCTATTAAGTACTTAAGTGGTTTCAATCAATGTAATGTAACATATCTTCAGTAAACGGATATATTGCTTATAAATAACACTTAGAAAGGTAAAACTTATTCAAATACTTATAGGTTGTTAATATTTTCTAAATAATTAAAAAAATATCAATACTTCAGCCAATAGGTAAATGTGTAACTAATAATACCTATGTAGGTAGCTTTAGCATCGTATTGCTAGATTGTATGTGTATGCAATTATTTCTATCAACAGAAAAAACAATCTTTACCCAATGGACGCTTTTTATAATTTACCGTCGAGCGATACAACACGATATTGCCGAGGACATTGCGAACTAATAGGCTCGCTTAGTGTGGCCTTAAACATCTACGATATAAAAACTTTTTAACAAAAAGAACAACCGGCTTCAAAAACATGCACTAAAAAGGGTAAAATAATTACTTTGAACTTGGTTTCGTGCAAGTGAAATGTGTTATAAACTGTGAGGTGCAAAGACACCAACTTCAAACTGTAATTCAGAACAGATTTTTTGAAAAAAGTAATTATTTTTATCTTTTTTTTAACATCTGTACTCGGAACAACATTTTATACAATTATCAGCATAAAAGGCGTTTCACCAGTTCCAAATTAACACCAATTTTAATTCTTGACCAAAAGTTTTAACTTCGCTTCTAAACAAACCCTTAGCTGAAAAAATATTTTGTTTCAGTGTTTTTTATGTTATGTTTATTACATTAACATTTTTAAGAGAATAATTCCAATTGAGATGAAAACATTAAAACATTCTTGGCAGTACACAACATCTGTCTATGATTATATTATACATAAATTTGTAGCTTCAGATCACATCTCTTCAGATAATGAATAAATAATGTGGTTTATAAATTATCGTTACATTATTCTTATGGGTAGATAGTAGGTACACCACTTTTGTCTACCGAACATCAATATTTTAAAACTCTACCTAAATAGAATGTCTTCCGCTATGGATAACTATTTTATTTATATTCAACATTGTATTCAATCAAAAAACCTTGCCTTTGTAGATAGCACACACATTTTGACTACGGAACATCAATATTTTTAAAATTGTGATTATTTACTTCAACTAATATAAATATGTTGATTAAAATCAGCGTACATACGAGTAATATTTTATTAGATAAACTCGGGTTTGTAGACAGTAGGGTACTACTTGATTTACAAATATTTAAAATTGAACCTACGTAGTAAACAAATTGTTAAACGCCTTGAAAAAAATCCTGTATAATAGCCATAGATCTCATATATTTTAATTTAAAACGATAAATATATTTATTTTACCAAACATATTTAAAACTTGTTGAACAAGACATTGTCTTCAATGCACAAACTGCATTTTAAAATATACCTCGTATACACTGAAAAAAATTTATTCAATAAAGCACTTTATTAACGAGAACTTTATTGCAAAAATAAAAAAAATTATTTAAAGTTAATGTAATACGATTATAACAGCAATAAAATTGAAATGATTGATTGGTTCACTTAGATTCTTTATTCATTTAGGCATAAAAATAATTGCAATAACCATTTCAATATTGTCATAGCAATAAAGATAGAATTATAGGTCGTTCAACAAAGCAGCTTGTCATTTTAACAAAAACATGTTTGAATTAGTCAAATAGGAATTATTGTTGATGCAATATTATGATTATTCGTAACAGTAAAAAGCTTTATAAATATTAAACAGCGCTTTATTGTTTTAAGCTTTATGTAATTTATAAATTTAAAATGGTACTTTGGTCTGTCAACAAAGTACCTCATTAATTACAGGTAATTTAATTATTGAATTGACAAAGAAAAATATTACCATCGTAAATTAAGTTATTTAAAATAATAATGCAGTTTTATAGTTTCTGTAAAGTTGTTACAATCAGTTGGCTGACGTCACGCGACCTGCATCGCGCTATGAGAGATTTTTTAGTAACAAGCATATATATCACTTGGTCCGTATTAACATGTTTGCTGAATAATAAATATATCTAATAGTAATGACATAACAAAAAAAAACAATGAACCTAAAAATAAAAACCTTAAAAAATATAATATAATTACTAAAATATATTATTAAAAGGAGTTAATATTATATTGTATAATATTATATTTTCTTCTAAGACCTTCAGGGAGTCATAAACTTAATTCTCTGCAGATTTTGTGTGTTTATAAGATTGATGTACCAGGACTTTATAGGTCACTAGGAATTGTATTTGATATTAGAAAAGTTATATTATGATATCAGGATCGTCCCAATTATAAAAAGTACCCTGTCACCTTATTTTGTAACGAATACCTACACAAAGGATCTAACATGATTATATAATTACAAAATAAGTAAAATAATTGAAACTATTATGGCGGGCATCTTACAATCTGAAAGTTTGTACAAATTAATTTGTTGCATCTACAATGTAGCACTTTGCTTTATATATCGCTTCTAAAATGCACATGTCAAATGGATTATCAACTATTCATAACCTTAAGGCTAAGATATGGGCGTATACGCAGTTTAGATTTGTTGTGAAAACTCAAAAAAAAAAATAAGAAAACGGTATAAATGTGAAATTAAGTCTCAAGACGTCATAATGTTATGTAATCAATAAAAATATATCTCATATTAATGTATATTATGACGTTGTATAATGATCTCTAATACATTTTCATGCACATTGTTAGTATTTCAGAAATTAGCTTTTTGGCTTATATCGCCCTCTTAACGCATAAGTACAGGTATTATAATAAGTGCCTGGACGACCTGGAGCTTTGCTCACTATTTTTCTTAATGTGTTTTCTCAAAAAATTACAAAACGAAACCCTATCTAAATACAAAATTCAACTGCAACTCGTAAGACTAGTTTCCGAGATACGCAAATATAATAATTTACAAAAATTGCTCGTTTAAATACATATATAAAATTTACGAAAACATTTGTAATGCACTCTATGTATGAAGTTTTTAATTTTTACAGAATGGAATAGATAGGTGTAGGTAAACAATAGTACATTTCTTTATAAGTGTGGTAAATCTGTTATAATTACAAGTTTCGACTGATAGGCATGTGTTAACATTTAGAATTAGTTGAAATGACAGTCCTGCACGGGAATTGAAAAAATGTTTTTAATACAGTTGCAAAAAAATAATTTTGACAGTATTTTTATTTGGTAAAGTGAAAAGCACGAATAATCGTCAATTTCCTGCACGTGTAGTATATAACTGTTACTTTTACTGCCTACGTGTAGTACTTATATGGGTATTACTTTTTGAGCAACTGTATTAAAAATATTTTTAACAGTATTATATGTTATAATAGGTATAGGTAGTACAAACCTTGAAATACAGTGGCAATACAAAATAAATTAAAATCTCCAAAAATAAATTAAAATAGTACTGCAAAATAGTATTCTACAAAAATAAAAGTTAAATCATGGACATCAGATTATTACCACATAATATAACCGCGTATACTATCAAGGTAGTTCCTCTTATTATGACTTACAATAGCATTATAATAGATATTATAAAAATACAGAGGGGTGATATGGCTGTTACAACATATTAGAATTTTAGGTTTTTAGGTGAGTAATATGTTCAAAAAATATTAAAACACAATTTGATATAGGTGCTTAATTCTATAGAAAAGAACACCATGATATGTTACGTATGGATACAGTTTTTTTCATTTTCAGGTTCATTTTTATTTCTATCCTATATATTTAGCCTCGAAAGATATTTGACGTGGCGTCAAATTTGGCACCATTTTTATTCTCTATAATCAAGAGATAATCTTCTTATTAAGGGAGATAAACTATGTAATAGTTGCAAATACTTTAATACATATTAAAATATATGTTATTTGTAAAATATAAGTAAAGCATAAAGTTCTCCAACAGTAAATACAAAATATTAGATAAATATACAAAGACTTGTAATTTTACTATAACTTGACAGATTGGCACATTAGGAGACAGCGTTTATTTGGTAGTATGTCGCGTCCATTGAGATCTTAGAGCTGTCATCATTTCGCTGCGGTTTGGCACTTTTTCACTAGTGCTTCTAGTAATTGGAGCGGCAGAAGCTATAGACAAATCAGCACCCGGAACTTTCAAGGTTGATCCTGAAGGCTGCTGTGGAGATGTTACAAACTCTGGCACATTAGCCGAACTGCTTGATGGACTCACTGGGACGATTAGCCGAACCCTACCATCTTCTCCAGTGGCTGTTAACGTGCCTTTGTGTGATAAAGGCATTATGAATGCAACTCCATCATCGGAGCTAAATGCTTCAGGAATTGAATCCTTAGATGTGGTTGCTGCACTGGTGCTGCACAAGGAATTTTCCGAATGACCTACGCTCATTGACTGAGCTAAAGCACCGAGTTCATCGGGACCATCTTTATACGTCTTGTGGCTCAACAGGCTTGCTAGATCAGAGTTGCTATAATGGTTCGTTAAAGGTGGAATGTTCGGAAAAGCGTTGCAATTTTGAAAGTATTGCTGATTACTTGGTACATAATTACTGCCGCTGCTACCATTTGGGGAATTGCCCAGATTTTGGAATTTTGATATAAGATAGTTTTGTATCTGTTCATTTGTCATTCCACCTAAACATGGTGCTGATGCTGGCCCATTAGTTGGAGTGGCAGGTGTCATTGGCGACACGGAAAATGGTGAAAATCGAATATTGTTATTTTGAACGTTTTGGTTTGCTTGGGCTTGATTATTTTGCGAGACCATATTGAAGATTGTGTCGGAGCTTATATTGTGTGAATTGCCGTTGCACATTGGAAAGTGTTCAGTCTTGATTGCGTTAGCGGCTCCATCATCGATCTTGATAGGAATCCGGCAGCACTAACAGATAAAACGAACTTTGTCAGATATAAGTTCATTCTAATTACAAGAAAGCTAGATAAGTGAAACTAATTAGTACCAAGCTAAGAACATTCAATGCATTTAGTCAAATTATCGCGATATATCAAAACTGCACAAATCATAAGTAGCTATTAACTAAAAGCACTACATTGGGTCGATTCCGTAAAAGATTGCTAACCTTTTTTGAAAGAAATAAGATATACATTGCGGTTTCGCGACAATAGATAAATTTCATACGTCATTGTATATCTTATATCTATGGATTTCAAACGATAATTGTTAGCTGTCATTTAACAGAATCGAGCCGCAGAACACTTTTGCATATTGTATGTAATTAATGTCATTGCATACTTTTAAAAGAAGAGATGCTATGTGTACAACATTTAGAATCATTCCACTATTTTACAACACTTACGCCTTTAGTAAAAAAAAATATTGTTAGATAAATTATTAACTAAACAATAAGCTAGGTATGCTGAGATAATATTACTCAAGAAATAAAAACAATGCTTAGGATACGATAGAATTTATCAAAGTATGTATAAACGTAATGTTTGACAACAAATCAAATGTAGATTTAAATGCGTTATATAACAAAGTGGCGAAAAGATATTCGCACTTACATAACGCACTGATAAATCCTTCGTTTAACATTTCTTAAAGTCATAATTGGCTAAACAGTCATATAAATTAAAGAAATAAAAATGAAAATGAAAGTAAACCATGCAGTTTGGCGCAAATAAAAAAACCAAACATTAATGCACTATGTGACCTTACTTTTTGTGCTCATTAAAACACATGCATACAACACAAATCAAAACAATCATCACTAAGTATATTAATTATAACGAAGAAAAATAACATATTATAGCATTTAATACATTTAATTACACGATAAATAAGTTTAGTAAACTATCCAAATTATCTGAACATTTCTTGTGTGCAATTATTTAAATAGAAGAGGCAGTGATAGGTCGGGGCTTGAAGTACGACATTAACTAATTTTTTTCCTGGACTCTTACGATTTCTCGGGGCAAATATGTGTTTCTTATGTAAAAGAAACTTGCGTCAGCGATATTAAGGTCCAGTATAACGAGGATAACATAAGGGTACTTTTATCACAGCATTCTTATGATGAAAATGGACACAAAAATTATCACTTATGCTAAAGTCGCAAATATAAAAGTTTTTATGATATTGATTAAATAATATAATCTCTCTCTAATATTTTCCGTCGCGCCTGTCAATCTCTCTGTTTGGCTGTTCATCTGGTCTGTAGATAATTTCCTTCGTATATTATAAGCAGGTTTTTACTTGGGTTTCAATTTATTCGTGTTTTAAGGTATATACTTGATATATGGACTACTTTTAATTGTTAAGTAAAGGATTCTAGTACAGCGGAACAACGTTTTTCGGGGCAGCTGATCGAAAAAAAAAGGAAAATGAAACTTTACCTGTGGCAGTAATGTTAGTTGCTGAGCGCTGATTGGCCGAGAGGATCCGCGTTCTCGCTCTTGTAGATGGGCCACTAGGGCAGCGATGTGCTCCAGCAGTTCCTTATTATGGACTAGCAACTGGTGTGTGCGGGCCTGGAATATAATTTTACTATCCTTGAAACCAATTCTGCCCTGCTTAAAAGAAATAGCACAAAGTGGCATTTTTCGTGATATCGAGGTTCTTAAACTCCTAAACTCAGCAAAAAAAAATAATGACTCTGGAAGTGTCATAACCGAAAAAATAAAAATTTTATAAATCAAATATAATAAAATTTGAACCCCTAACTTCGATCAGTGTCATGGTAACAGGTAACAACAGGTGACTGTAAATCAAAGTTTTTTTTTAATTAATCTCACTACTTGCTTTATGACCTTTCTTCTTAGCACTAAGTGTGTAATGAACATAACTAAGTCATACGACTTGGACATTTTTTTTATACCCAATACGGATTTCGCAAGACACTACGGGAAATTAAAAAAAAAAATTCATTCATTACTTTAAGCATATGGTGTGTACCTATTAGTTATGCATTTAAATTTATTAGTGTTGAATTGTGTCTTGATTATAAGTGTCATTGCAATAACTACTGGGTAGGAATAACTAATAAATTAATAAATATTTATAATATACAGAGATATTAAGTACGTACATACAAAAACAACTTGCCTAGAACAACTACGATAAAATAGCGTCGTGTCGCTCGACGGTAAATAATACCTTACTATTTTTGTACCAATTCGTCTATTGAATTTACTGTAACAAATTTGTGATATGCACATATTTCAATGGAATTTAAGATTGTAAATATGAAAAATATGGACGCTAAAGATTATTGTTTTGTTTTAGGAATAGGTAGATGAAAGGTCTATAAAACAACAATTTTATTTACCTGTGCTTCACATCTTGCGGCTTGCTCAGCAGCCAATTGGTCTCGTAGCAGCAACAGCTGGGCTACAGCCGCTCGGGTCTGCTGCGCTTGTTGCTCCAGACGTTCGTGCAACAGTTGCACCTGATGTTGCGCGCTAAGCGGCGTCGTCGTGTCACCAGCAACGTCGCTTCCGCCCGATACCTCAACTTTGGTCACGCATTCAGGGAGGTCAGGAAGATTAATGCTCGGTGCAGGCGTTCGCTGAAAAGATTTTTAATGTTTTTATTAAAATTGCTTAACAAATTAAATTACTTTTGAGTAACTTACAAGTACACAAGAGTAACTTACAATGTTTTTTTGTGTGATTAAAAAATACCTTAAAACAAGTAAAGTAAAACTTTATATTTTATTTTAGGTAAGTACTACTCGTTAATGGTAATATTTTTTTAATTTTTTTTTATTGCATGTACGTAAATAATGTTAAGTCCTAAAAAAACTATTTGAAAAGATATTTTGTAAACAAATTAGAATATTCGATAGAAAAGAGATTAGATAAATTTATCATAAATTTAGTCATAAATATCATAAGTGTGTTCATAAATATGTTGTTTATATGGATGGACTCTCACACCACAGTTAAACCGAAAAAGGTTTTTTTTTGTTGTGAGATAATTGTTAAAACTGCATGTTGTAACTGAATTTAGTAAATAATTTAAGGCTATGGCATACCCTAGCAAAAGCGTGCCGTTTCGACCAGTGTATAAAGAGATATTACACTATTGAAGCATACAAAGACACACAGTTTCAAGTAGGTACTTACTATATCACGTGACGGCACGTTAAAAATATCGATTTTCTCGGTTTTTGTCGGTATAAAATTGAAATTTTTATTTAGAACTATAAAGTAAGCAAATTCACTTGGTCATATTAATATATATTTTATAAAATATGAATCAAGAGAATACCACTATTTTTTCCAAACAATTTGAGTTAAAGCCAAAAAACTGTTTTAATTGCCAAATCATTACAAAATAGCAAATCCACTTAATTAAGGGTTTAACTATAGTATATGTTTTTTTCACTTCAAAAAGTTTACTCAGGACTGTAACAAAATGAATCAAATTCTTGCAAACTGTAACAAGTTTGGATATGCCATCAACTTAAAAAAATCACAGTGTTAATTGGTTCCAAACTAAGCATCATATGTGATACAATTGCTTATATATTTTTTGTTAATACATAAATATTATACATATAAAACATACTAGATTTACAGAAAAAATGTAAATCACACAAAAAAAATGTTTGCTCCTTGCGAGGTCGAAACAGACGCAGGTGCATTCCTATTTAATCTATTATTATCTCACAGGGATCCTGTTATATTCAAAAGTTCCAACAGGAATAACCATAGCCATTTCCTATATCTACAGCTTTAGATGGATGTTACAAACTTTTTTGCTATAATCAAGGTGTTGCCATTAAAATTCTCCGCCGACAACCGAATTTGGCACGGGCAAAGCCGCCCTATTTTATTTTGTGCTGCATTAATAAACACTTAACTTGTTTTAGAAAAATACGCGAACGGCCTATTGAATAGCAGTTTTAACAAATCAGGCACAAGAAAATAATTACGCGGACATCAATGAAACAGGCATTTGGCACTTTAAAAATAATATATCGTTCAGAAACAATAATAAGCATAATGATTTATGACGATACAGCTGAAGAGATAAAAGTCGTTGTGATCATTTAATCTAATAGTGATTATTTAATAGTATAGTAACACCTTACGACTGCGCTGCTTATAAATATAGAAGCAACCGTTAAACAGAAAATCATATGCTTTAAGATTTGCCAACTAATATGTAAACCAAAATAGTGCGATACCTATGTGCTGTTTAACTGATACCTAGCATCACTATATCATGCGTATAGGTACTTCCACGTAATATCTCGCCACGTATATGTCAGTCAGTTTCAGATTCTACGAAATAAAACGTAAAAAATTTAATCTTGTTCAGAAATAGAGTTACATAATACTTGGAAGCGGAAATTTTAAATTTCTACGCACTATTGAAATATCTGACATATCTCGCTCGTCGCTATCATTATACATTTTTGTTGAGACAAAATCCCGAGATATTCTTTTTATCTAGTTCCCATCGATTTTTTTTATAATGACGAACGGAGGGGACTCAACACCCGCGAAATAGAAGCCCATTTGTCAATGTTATCGGACAAAGGTACTCTAGAGACCGTGACAGATATCCGTTTTTCATAATTCCTTTTTCCCTGGGGAGAAAATAAACTGAAAGTGAAAAGGATTATTAAATTTTGTTGATATTTTTTAGGGTTTCGTACCTAAAATAGAAAAAAAAAAACGGAATCCTTATAAGATTAATTCGTTATTCGTCTGTCTATCGATCAATCTGTCGCTAGGTACGTCGGTCTGTCTATCTATCAGAATGTCCCCTTTTCTCAGGAACTCATGGAGTATTAGGTTGACATTATGTAATAATAAATAATAATAATAAAAGCTGTTAAGTAATCAAGCTTTGAAGAGTTAGTACCGACGAATGTCATTTAATAAAGGGAGGCTATTACAGTTACAGATAAATATTTAAATGACAAAAATGTTTGGAGTAGTAAAATTACAATCAAAACTTTGTCAAACTCATATAAATAACATTGAACTAGAATTATGAAATTTATCAAGAATCTTACAGCTCAACACCTACACAAGTGAAAAAAAGTCTAATAAATGTAAATTTGTATTCGAATTACATAAAATAATAGCTTTCTGTTAAGACCCATTTTCTTAGAAACGCGTTAGCGTAGGGTAACAGGTTGAAATTAATGTCAAATACTCTTAAGTATTTGAGGCCTAGAACCATAAAATTTGATAAGGATAATCCTAAATCTGTCGTTAGATACATGACATAAATTAAAAACGGCAGTGCGAGTCTGAATCGCGCACCGTGGGTTCCATACAAAATTATTATACGAAGATAGTTCTTCCATCATGAGAACAAATCTTACAGCCTTGTGCCTTAATGATCAGCTTTTGGATTTTTTCCGATATTTGTGATGTAACATCTTGCTTTTTGCCTAATTTCATGATTCTAGGTCAACGGGAAGTACGCCAAAGGTTTTGATTTATTTGAGTCACAATATGTGACAGAATATTTTGGGCAAATTTTTTATTGTATTGACTTAAAAGCTTGACTTTTCAGCTTCAACGGGCCGTATATTTTAGTATTTGGTATTAATTTCAACTGACAGACAAATAGACGGACAAAAAAGTGATCCCATAAGAGTTCCTTTGTTCGTTTTGAGGTACGGAACCCTAAAAATATATCTCTGCCTGTCTGTCAATCAAGTATCAATCATCAACATTAATATCAAACACCTGCCTAAATTTGCCCAATGTAGCCCAAGTAAAAAAAAAGTTAGGATTCGGCAGGACCACGGTGCGCGAGTAAGACTCGCACTTGTCCGAGTTTTTTTAGTATTTTCCACTTTAAATTAAATCAGTAGGTATTGCGCGTCAGTGCCATCTAAAAAGGAAAATAATAATATAACGATCTGAAACTGTTCTTCAAAAGCCTACACTGAATAATAAATGAATAAAAAGTAGGTATTTCAGCTAAAACCCGAGCCCGTTCATAACTAGTTCTGATTGATGAAACACTTTGAAGGTTTTCGTCTTTTGGCACTTAATTTGCTTATAACCTTTTTGCATTAATAATGCCGCAACTACTAAGATCACACTCGGTATATTTATAAGAACCCATACTAATCTTATAACTGCGAAAGTAACTATGTCTGTCGGTCTACCTGTCTGTTTGTTATCTCTTCAAGCTTAAACCGCTGAACCGATATAGATGGAATTTGGTATGGAGATAGTTTAAGCCCCGGGGAAGACATAGGATTATGATATGTAAGTTTTTATTCTGAAAAATTCAAAAATTCAAAAGGAACTCTGTCTGTCTGTCTATCTGTCTGTTTGTTATCTCTCCACGCTTAAACCGCTGAACCAATTAAGATAAAATTTGGTATGGAGATAGTTTAAGCCCCGGGGTCCTTACATAAGATTATATAAGTATATATTCTGAAAAATTCAAAATTTTCCGCAGGAATAACTATAACCTACAGCACACTTCATTTGTATAATTACGTAGTTGACGTAAGAATCCCACGCCGGTAACCAAAGTTAGGGCGGGTGGAGCCGCTGGCTTGTAGATGTAGTAGTCATTGTAATGCTCATGGTCACTAACATAAACGACGATATTTCATTAACTGGTAAAGTTAGCTTTATGGTACAAAGAGTATAATAGAAATAGTTTTATTTTACAAATAAATAATTAAACAAGTGATTAAATACAATGGGACAAGTTTATATGGGAAATAAAGTTTTTATTAGCCAATTTATTTAAAACTTGGTATTAATGCTCTTAAACATACCTACCCAAAGAAATAAATGTTCGGGGAATATTCAAAATTCGAATTTCGACGGGAGGTGTATGAATTATGATGTTAGTTATGCTATATAATGTATGAACCTAAAAAGTCTACGCAAGCGAAGCCGCGTATGGAAAGCTATTATCAAAATAATAATATTTTTTGGACCAATCACACAGCTGCGTTTGCTTTGGTTGTTTTTAAATACAAATATTTTTTTAATCTTAAGCACTCCAGATCGATCAGCTTGTATTGAACAAAAGCTACAAATGATCAACAAGCATGGATTATTCTTATACAGGATAAAAATCGACTAGAAAATCAATAAAGAAATAAAAATAGTTACTAAATGTATGATTAAGTAGGCTTTAAAATTGTTCTCTGACATACGATAACTATGGAATCTGGACAACAGATTAATTTTTCAAATATAAATTAATTACTGAAATTGCCAGAGTAACTGAAACCGGCGCATACCACCTACTGAAGCGGCAAATTGGCAATAAATATTTAAATCACTGGTAATGAAACATACTTTGTTTGCAATTAAGTAAATAAATACAATTGATAAATGATTATTATGTCATAATTGTGTTTTTGACTAAAACTATGTGTTAAAAGTACCTACTACAAAATAATATGAGGAACAACTTTCAGAATTTTTGTGTTTCCTTCAAGAATATCAGTAAATCTTATCATGTTGTAATTGTAAACATTGAACCTATATCCAAGGTAGGTTTACTTAGAAATTGTATTACTCCTAGGTGTTGTATGCCATTTAATACCTATGCGCGCGTTTAGAACTTTTTAAGAAGCGTCTAAACTAGTATTCAAATTTTGGATTTTAAATATTCGATCGGCAAAAAGTCAGCTATATAAAATGGTATTTTGACATAACTCCTCTATTACTAATATTGTTGCAAATATATTTAATTTCCTATGATATCAATCAAACAATTTTAAAGCTGCACATTACATAACTTGCAGCTCAATTCACTTTGTTTGCTGATAAAAAATATTTTGGAACTGACTAAAACCTCTTTAATAACTGACCATTTAAATGATAGCCAAAAGATAAACAACAAGTGCATACAAACAAATGCGCCGAGGGGTCGAGTCCTGGCGTCGCATTCTTTGTTCAATATTCTTTGGCGCGGCGGTGAGTTATTATCATGCATGAAATGCTACTTTTACTGTGGTGTCTATATAATAGCTTCAATTTAAATAGAAATAATATAAGTGTAACGTACAAATGCAACAAGAAAATTTTTCTTTAAAATAAACAGTGTTCATGAGACGTGATTTTAGTACCGAGTGTATTCTCGCAAATTGTCGTTTACGCCCTAGAAAGTTAAGCTCTGCCGCAAGACAGTGAAACAACTGCAGTTGCTCCAACTCGCTTTAGCCGCAGTCACTGCAAACTGCCGTGGTCTTAGCGTAGTGTAGTTTCGTGATGCATTTACATAATTACTTCTTGGTCTGCGAAACTTTTAAACGAACTGCTGGATATTTAGAGGAGGAACAGAGAGAATTTTAATTAAGGCAAGGAAATGCTAGAATTGTCAGCAAGAGGGCTAGAAGACATCGCGTGAGGTTAATTTATTAAAATTGAATAACATACAGTAATTGATTTAATCTTATTTATTGAATTAATCTTTTAAAAAAGGTAGGGCACTGCAAGTACTCGCCCGAATAAGTCGGCCGAACAAATAAAGCGGGGCATAGCGAGTACTTGCTCGAATGAGCGGCCCGAACTGGGACAGTACCTCCACCTTACAGAAAACCGCTGCCACAATAACACTGAGTAGTGTTGTGTTCCTGGCGGTGAGTAAGGTTGCCAGAGCTCTTTGAGGATTCGCTGCGCGGACAGCGGAGGACCGGCGGTGCTTGTTGCTGTCATTGCTCGGCGTAGACGCGGCGTGCTGGTCCGGCGGTCAGGGAGACCTGATGAAACGGCTGACCGCTGGCCGCCCGCAGGTTGAACGGGTTCCCGATCCGATGAATCACTTAATCTCCGCCCTGGGAGGCTGATCCGCCAGCCTGTGTTAAGTCTCTGAAGTGGTATTGGTGCCAGAGAAGGAGACCGGAGTGGACCCGGTTACTTCAACAGAGGGGGATCAGGGGCCCTTCCGTCCGCCGTGCCAGCAACCGTATCATCTGTGCCATGCTTCGGCAGTTTTAGTACCGCGCCTTTTGTCCTCTAAGCTGTCTGTGCAGTGAATTCTCATTTTTAGTCTAAATAACCCTTTCAAAAAAAAAAATGGCAAGAAATAAAAGAAAAAAGAGTTTATTCAGCGGCCACTCCATCCACATTCAATGTGGATTTTTGCAACATTAGGGGTATTCACGCCAATCTTAACGCAGTTCACCACCATCTAGAAACTGCGCAGCCGACCATTCTTTTTCTAACGGAGACGCAGATATCCTGCCCGGCCGACACTTCATACCTTCATTATCCCGGCTACGAACTCCAGCACAATTTTATCAGTCGTGCGTGTGATAAATTGTTTGTATCGTGTGTATTCGTCCGGGAGGATATCTGCTATCGCCGCCTTCATAGCCTTGAAGACAGGGACCTGTCGATATTGTGGGTGCGCGTAGATTACGGCGGCCACACTCGTATCTATGCGTGCCTATACAGGTCTCATAGCGGTGACACGGACGTCACTCGACTCTTCACGCACCTGAGTTTGACGACTGACAAAGTTCTAGAGCAATATCCCACAGAAGAACTAGTTATTTTGCGAGACTTTATCGCCCACCATCGTGAGTGGCTCAGTTCTCGAACCAATATACCAAATCTGCTCATGAATTTGCTCTGTCCTATGGATTCAATCAGCTGGTACTTTCTCCAACGAGAATACCAGATATATATATCAACCATACAAGCTCCTTACTGGACCTTCTGCTGACTACACGTCTGGACGGATATTCCGTCTCAGTGGATGCGTCTTTAGGCTCCTCGGATCACTGTCTCGTTCGGACTCAAGTGTCATGCACACAACCCGATCCATCTGGGCCGACTAATTGGCGTCGTGTGTGGCACTATAAATCGGCAGACTGGGATGGATTGCGAGAATTTTATGCATCGTACCCGTGGAGTCAGATCTGCTCAGAAGATCGTGACGCAGCCGCAGTCACTGAGACAATCCTCGCTGCTATGGAATGTTATATTCCTAACCCGCGAGTAGCTGCCGGCGTCAAAAAATGACCGTGGTTTAATAGGTCTTGTAGAGAAGCTAAAATTGTTAAGCAAACTGCATATGAGGCTTGGACCACGGCTTGTAATAATAAGGATCCGAATATTCTGAGGTAAAACGCAAATTAAATGCTGCCTCGAGGTTCAGCAAGAAAGCAAATGCCAGAGAAAAATTCCAATTCATCGGCATAATAAGTGGGCGACTTGCGAGCTATCCTTCTGGGAGTCGTGCTTTCTGGTCGCTTACCAAAGCTGCCGAAGGGAACTTTTGCCAGTCGTCGTTACCACCACTGCGAGACACCGATGGTGACTTGGCCCATAGTGCTAAAGAGGAAGCCGATCTACTGGGCAGCCTCTTTGCCTCGAACTCGAACATGAACGATGAAGGCGCTGTACCACCTACTATACCGTGGTGCGGTAAGACCATGCCGGAAATCTCCATAACACAGCGGAAGGTGCGGCGGGCGTTGCTTTCTCTAGACGTTCATAAGTCGAGTGGGCCAGATGGTATACCGGCAGTGGTGCTTAAGCAGTGTGCTTCTGAGTTATGTCCTGTACTCACGCGCCTCTTCGGGCTTTCCTACCACACTAGGCAATTTCCGTCTTCATGGAAGACTGCGAATGTGCACCCGGTGCCCAAAAAGGGCGATAGATCAGATCCATCGAATTACAGGCCTATTGCTATTACCTCTCTCCTCTCCAAGGTGATGAAGCGTGTGATCAACACACAGCTTCTAAGATACCTAGTACACGACGTGGTCAGTGACCGTCAATATGGCTTTTGCCACGATAGCTCGACTGGTGACCTTCTAGTGTATCTCACACACCGATGGGCACTAGCCATTGAGAGTCAGGGGGAGGCATTGGCATGTAGCCTGGGCATAGCGAAGGCGTTCGATCGGGTCTGGCAACGGGGTCTTCTTACGGATTGCCCGAGGGTTTTTGCAAATGGGTGGCTAGCTTTTTGTCCGGCAGACGCATACGAACCATAGTTGACGGTAGTTGCTCTGATAGCATGGACATTAATGCTGGTGTCCCGCAAGGTTCTGTGCTGTCTCCTACGCTCTTTATACTGCATATCAATGACATGTTATCCATCAACAACATACATTCCTATGCAGATGACAGTACTGGCGACGCTTATTACACGGGTCGTGCAGACATCCCTCGTTCCGTTGTGGAGGAAAACCACTGAGAACTTTTGTCTAAAATCGAGACCACACTGTACAAGGGCTCTGACTGGGGACGGGTAAACTTGGTCCTATTCAAACCTACAAAGACACAAGTCTGTGCGTTCACCGCTAAGAAAACCCCATTCACTGTAGTCCCACAATTCCAGAACTCTTTCCTCTCCATCTCCAAGAGCATTGGGATCCTTGGTGTCGACATCTCCAGCGATGTTCAGTTCCGAGATCATTTACAAGATAAGGTGAAGCTGGCGTCCAAAAAACTAGATGTAATCAACAGAGCGAAGCAGTACTTAACGTCGGGGCAAAGGTTGTTAATTTACAAGTGGCAGGTTCGGCCCCATATGGAGTACTGCTGCCATCTCTGGGTGGGTGCACCCGGATACCAGCTTGGACCTTTTGACTCGGTTCAACGACGGGCTATGAGAATTGTCGACGATCCCAAACTCACTTGCCGTATAGAGCCCTTAAGTCTCAGGAGAGACTTTGCCTCCCTGTGTGTGTTCTACCGCTTGTAAAATGGGATGTGTTCTGAGGAATTGTTCAAAATGATGCCTACGGCTACTTTCTACCATCGCACCGCTCGCCATAGGAATTCATTCTCATACTTTAGAACCGAAATGGTCGCGAACAGTGCGGTTTCAGAGAAACTTTCTCCCGCGAACGCTTGGGTTGTGGAATGAGCTCTTAAGGTTTTCTCTAAGGACTACAGTATGGGGTTCTTCAAAAAATAAGTTATTAGATTTCTGAAGGGTCGGCAACGCGCGAGTGATACCCCTGGTGTTGCAAGCGTCCATAGGCCACGGTGATCGCTTACCATCAGGCGGAACGTGTGCTTTTTTGCCATTAGTGTTATAAAAAAAAAATTGACCGCAAAGTAATAGATGAACTAATTAAGTTAGTATAAACCAAAATAAATTTCACCCCTTAAAACTAACAGAATCGTAAGCTATACTTGTCAATAAACAATTTCTATCTTTGCTAAAAACTTTCGGCATGCCACCTACGAAATCAATGCAAGAAAAGGTACGCAGTAGGTACAGGTATATTCATCTCAAAGCTTTGTCTTGAGGGGCTTACCTTATCTTTTACTATTTAGCTGACTTTTAAATTAATTATTATTATAGTAACTATGATGAACTGATGACTTACAAAATAAATGTGACCTTGTCTACAAATATTGGCGAGACATGAAAAGTGTGCTTAGAGTTTATTCACCTGATAAGATTTGAAACGAAGAGTCACGTAGGAGAACTGAAGTAACCACAATAGCTTAAAGATTAAGTAAGCAGGATTGACAATAGGCAAGCCATGGTGCTAGTGAAACTAATAGCCTAACCTAGGGTAGGAGGGTTCCAAAGTGGTGATCGTGATGAAGGTCGGGAAGGTCATCCACTAATTAGGTGGAGAAACTGTTAGCGCTGCGGGAAGTCAGTGATTATAATCGGTTCACATCTATTTATCTGGGAAATCTAAAAACGAGACATATTTCTAGCAGTAGGAGGATAGCGGGCGGTAGTATGATCATGGTCAATAGAAAACTTGTTTCAGTAGATCATTTATGTAATTAACCAACAAAAATTCTTAATAGAATTTTCAAATCTAACTTTGTTTCTACCAGATCCTCGCCTTATTTTACTGAAACCACTCTGAAGTTGAAGCCTTTTAAATTTCCATGGAAATAAAACTAAAAATCTTTATAGTATTCAAGCTATTAATTTTTAATATAAGTATAGATAATATCCATTGAGTGAGTGTTTAAGTAGGATCTTTAATAGTAGATACCTTGATACTCTTGGCGTACGTCTAAAATACACGCACCGGCGGCAGCGGCGCCGTTCTTGTACATGTGATTTATGGACACACTAGAATCTGATATGGGAAAGATTATTAGTAAACTATTACAGTAACGATGTTATTCTAAACTAATTTTAACTAGCCATGTTTATTAGAGTTTATAACACTACCTTGGTGAAAATTAATAGAATTAAAGGTCAATTTAGTAAAACATTAACGCCAAACTCTAAATTTATGTGAAGAAAATAATTTATTTCTGTATATTTCATCACCGTTTTGTTTACTTTCCACAGCTACACTACATCATATACTACACATCCTATATTTTATAAACAAGAAAAATGGAACCCTATTGTTATCTATCTGCTGTCTTTCCACATATCACAGCTCTAGCTCGTAAATAGACCTGAAATTTGGATTAACACAAAGTATCCAAATTTAGACCTATAAATCATTGATTCGTCCGTCTTCCAAATTCCGCTGTCTTTGCATCGATCTTGTTTCAAGCAACCCACTTCTGTGAAGTGTTGCCAAAGACCCTGCAAGTCTTTCTGAAATTGAATTTTCTAAACTACGGAGAAAAACTAACAAAGATCGAGAGTGACCAACACAAGGTACTAGAAAAAACTATGGCATTGACGACCCAAAATCGACGTATAACAAATATGAATAAAATTACCTACAAAAACATGCCTTAAAAAATGCGCTAATTCACAATTGAGATTACGTATCTATAAAAAGTAGTGAAATCTCATTAACAGCTAAGTCTAGGAGGTAGATATAAGAAAACGACGATTTTGACAAAAATGTAGCCCACCTTTTATTGGTTAAATTCGATTCTTTAGAATATAAAGTTTAGTACTTGCCAAACAGAATATAACAAGCAAAACGTTTTAATAAGAGCCTAAACATTTGAACGAATGACAAGGCAATTAGGTTAATATATTCTTATACCATATGTTGAAAGTGGAAATTTATATGACTAGTGCCGTGTTGTAAGAGCCATTGTTATGGGACAGTGGGGGAATTAGAGCCAAGCAAGGAAAAGTTGTAATCATAATTCTTTTTTGACGGAAAATAGCCTTGTCCTTCTTTCAGCAGTTGCTTGTCGATACGTTAAAATCTAACGTTTATTTAGAAAAAAAAAAACAATTATTTATAAATGTTACTTTCACTCGCATCGACATATTGATGTCATCTCCAAACTTTCCTTGTGACTAATAAGAGCCACCACTCAAACCTTGGCACGTTTTTACTTCATGTTTTTGTTGGCATAAGTCTTTAAAAATGCATTTAAGGTTCTTCAAAAACTCTTCTCTCAAATTTATTCCGAATACTTCCGAAGTTCTCCGAATAATATACATGCACTTGTGTTAATAGACTAATACAATAATAGTATTTCGCTTAGAGGACAACATTCAATCAACATTTCTACGTAATTTCTCGCTAATTGATAATAAAAGATCCTTAACATATAGTAACACTCGTATATATGATGTTAATTTAATTAGTTCCTATACAATAGTTCCCTGTGAACGTACCTATAGGTAATGATGACAATTTCAACAAATTTATCAACAGTAGAATGCGCAATTAAATTTAATCGGATTAATTTTGCGGAGTTTGTTTGGTCTTCTGTTTGTAGTTAGAACTTGAATTTCCGTTTTGCAAACTAAGTTTGTTGATTATAATGGGGTCGTATCTATTCTAATACATCGTTATACTGAGATTAGTAACTTTGTCAAGTATAAAAGAGGTCCAGAACTTTTAGAAAATAGTTATCATGGCATTTTTTTTACATGTAATTTTTTGTTGCAAATTGCGACAAGTAAAAATGGAGCTTACTCGTGATATTATTACCGCAGGCCCACCCATCCAATGACTGACCACGACTGACGTTGCTTAACTTCGCAGATAGTGTTTAGTAGATAAATGCAACAAAGACTCTAGCTTCTTTTTAGTTACCCTAGTTAATAAGACATAAGATTCATGTGTTTAAATATAGAAGCACAGAATACACAGAAATTTACATAACTTTTGATTGGCACAAACACTCACTCGTAGAATCTGGCTTTTGGTTGTAAATGCTGACGACGTGATGAAATATCCGATGATAACAATTATTTATAGAGTATCTGGCTTTGTTACGTGAACTAACCACGAATAATTTATTTTATTATTTCATGCATATTCTATTAAAGCTTCTACTGCATCGAAATGTTTAGCTTGATGCTTTAAAGAAATATGTGAAACAGACAACTAGGAACCAATGCCAAGTGGTAAATACTTTGGGAAATAGACAAAATATTTATTTAAACATGCTGAGGTTAAGTCGAGATATATCTGTAAGTATATTGTTTATGATGTTGACTCCATTCATTGAACACTTTGTCACAGAACGTTACACAAGTTTAGTTATCGCGAGACGGCCTGAAGTGGAAATGTCAGGAGGCCTACAACTGATATCAGTTTCAATCGTAAAATCCTACGGCGATCGAGAAATCGTTTGTTGAATTGAACGTTGTTGTAGCGCTTAATCGAGAATGGAATTTGGTGGCCAATTCCGGAACTAAAATCCTATACAAATATTAAGAATCGGTACTCTTTGAGTCATCGGATCGAGAGTGAAATTAGGTATGATGATCTGTGAAAAGAAATGTCAAAATTCTAAATAAACAAAACAAAACTATCGTTACGAAGATTTAACTTTCACTTTAATTTTTATTAGTTTCAGTATAGTATAGTATTAGTTTTATATTTTGTGATTTCGAAATGTGTGCAATTCCAATTTCAATCCAATCGCAATTTGGTTTAGGAGTACCGATGGAGATCGAGTTTAAGCTTGCCACGCAATTGGATTGAAACTGGATTGAGATTAAAACTGATATCAGTTGTAGGCCTCCAGGTCGGGTCCGAGGGTACTGTTACGGCCGACGCGGTCGCGAGATGTTGGACACAACGAGAAATTGGTAACGTGTAGTAACTATCAGTGTCCCTGTGATAACTGCCTCGGTTACTGGTGATAACTGATGACGACTAACGATAACTCGCGATGACTAGCAAAAACTGTTAATAACTTGGGCCTTGATTCCTTTGCCACTAGCGCCGCCATTAGATATTCTCAATTTTCTCTTCGAAGAAAACTAATTTCTAAAATCCAAATGTTGCAAATATAAAACCAGTCATAAGCTATTTTTAGAAGGTTTTATACAGTATCTAAATAATATCTGTGAGTTGTAGTTGGCATTTCCGCTAAAAGTGGCCGTTTTTATTTCATATGCGCCTTAAGTAACTGCGTAAGAAGGTGGTGGCGGAGGACTGGGGACGCGTTCCCAACTTGACTGGCTATTGGTCGAATGTGCGAAAGGAAATAAAATTACCTCTGTTATTGGTCAGAAGTGATGGGCGCGTATTTCGAATACAGCACCATGTGGTGGAGTAACGTCACAGGGTTTCGGTGCACAGTGTTCCCACGCAGATTTTTATGACGGCAATCGCATCAGCTTACGGCGAAGTCCCATGGTCGAAATGAGGGGAATTGATATGTTAGAAACAGGACCCTCTTGTTGGGAGACATCCGTTTGGAGAACGCGGCCAATATACCTTTAGTTGTGCAAGGCTATTGATGATGTAATTTGCCAGAAAGTTGCTTCACACGTATTAATTCTCACATCTAAAAGTATACCGTGTAAACTCTAGGCACATGTAAACACAACCGTTTATAATAAAAAAAACATTTAATAGTATTGAGCCAACTAAATTACCTACACAGTGTAACACAAAGAGTCATACCCTCTGATTTGAAGATTCTTCAGGGCCTTATTTTGCTGATGAAGACTGAGTGTTGGCATAGATGTTTAATCGTGAGATAATAATAAAACTTCTTCAAATGGTTCAAAATCCCAATGGTGTACTTTGTACCATTCGTACACGAGTTAGGGTCATTGATTGGGACGTACAATTTACAATACCAGCAATTAAAAAAAAAATGAGAGGATAAGATTGTCCATTCAAAACTAGAGTCCAAGACGAAATGAGATTTTTTTTCTAGTTACCGATATACTAGTAGAATCAATAATCAAATCAGAATTATGAACTTATAACACATATGTACCTGTGGTGATCGCCTGGTTTCTTTTCTAGGTGGTGGTGGTATTAGTTCTAAATGCTTAGGCCTAGAATGCTGTTCCACGGCTGCTACTTCCACGACGACTTTGGAAGTTGATGCCCTTCCGGCCTCCGAAGCACCGCAGTCAGACGCTGCTTCTGCTAAAGATTATCAAAGCTTTTATAAATACTGGAAAAATTCAAAAGCCTCCAAATACTTGTAGAATACCTTAAACTGCCTTGCATTGTGATTGCAACAAGATTTAAAGTGTACATTTCCATTTCAGAAACGGTTCAGTATTAAATATTCGGAGCTCAAAACCTTGGGCCAATTATAATAAGAACCCTACAAAAATGTCAAAGAACGGTAATATTACAGAAATCAAACACACGCATTCATATTGTAAGATTATAAACCGTAGTAGCTATCTAAATTTAAAACATATGAGTTCATTATTAATCTGTAGTAATACCACTGATTTTTTTAATATACACTACCTTCTAGAGGAAACACCACACTTGCTGTCTCAAAAATTGCAGTGTATGGGCTGCACTTCACTTAGTTACTGGCTGAAACAGGCCTTCCCGCATATGGTGTATTAGCTAGTATTTAATATATAACGTGACGTTTGTTTTTAGCTTCTAATCTAGTGCGTGGTACATAATAGCTCAATGAGTAATACATAAAAAACAAGCATACTCCATGGTATCCCACCATGTTTCGGACATTTTATTTGATAGCCTGCATGGGAATACTGCAACGGGATTCCGTAAATGGTTATAACAACTACCTGACGTAGATAATCGTTAAAACTGTGTTTCGTAGAATATATTATAAACAGTCATAAGTACTAACGCATAAAATCTAATTTTGTGTTACACACAATATATGCAAAAGAGACGTTAGTTGTGTGACGTCCAATGTGTGTATTGGTTGAAAACGTTTACATTTGTCGTTTCTGAAAATTTGTTGAGTGCAATCTTTAATAGTATTTGGTAGATTTATGACGCTCAAAGACTTTAAACCTTTGAAATAAGTCGTAGATCATTGTAATTTACGTTTCGCACGATTTCACTTTTATTTCAACATACGCGTCTTTTAATTTAGGAAATATTATGAAAATAAAAAAAAAAACCTATTTCATTAACCCCTAATAAATATAGTCTTTTCAGAGATCTCACTCATGTTCTAGCAGGACTTAAGCATATAATTTATGCATTAGCAACGCAGGTTTTCAGAAATATTATAATAAAACGAAAAACGTTGGGTTATCTAATTCTATCGGAATTTCACTCCATACGTTCGTATCGGCTGAAACATTAAAATGGTCAAAACGATTAATTGCAAAATGTTAAGTGATTCTTAAGTATTGAAACAGGACAGTTAATTTTATGTTTTAAAAGTATATGAAAAATCGGCCAAGTGCGAGTCGGACTCGCGCACGAAGGTTTCCGTTCCATTTTCTATAAAAACGGCAAAAAAATCACGTTTGTTGTATGGGAGCATCTCTTAAATATTTGTTTTATTTTAATTTAATTATTTATTTTTAAAGTGAATATTCTGTGAAAATTTCAAGCGTCTACCTGTTGCCGTTATCAGTATCCATCAAAAATTACGTTTGTTGTATGGGAGTCCCCTTAAATATTTATTAGGTTCTGCAACAGAAATAAATCTTCTGACAGTTGAAGATTTCAACTGTCTAACTGTCACGGTTCATGAGATACAGCCTGGTCTTATTAATAGGGTCCCGTTTTTTACCCTTTGGGACTAAAAAGGAACTGGTTTGTATCTTACTCTAAAGTGAAAAAGTATTACTGGTAAAACAGAAGTAGAACTAGTATTTGTTTGAACCAGCTGGCGCTTATTGCATCAGACATGTCATAAAAAGAGTAATAAAAGCTGACACATAAAATCTAATTATAAGTAGCCCACAATGTATGCAAAAGAGACGTTAGCCGGGTGACGTTTTGCGTACGTATTTTCAAAATACGTTTACAGCAATCGTATTATGTTTTATGTTATACCGCTGATCAACTTGTGTAGTTGTCGTTAAAATTAAGTAGGTAATACAGATACTAACTAACCTACCACTTACTTATAACATCATGATGCTATAAGCAGAATTATACTTAATTGTTATTTTATAGCTTCCATTTCACAATACCTGTGCTTGCTACATTTCTAACTGTTTTTGTTAATATCTATAAATACATATAATAAAACTAGCTGTCCCGGCGAACGTTGTTCCGCTGCCGTCCCTCTGTACCCGGCGAAAGTTGGTTTTTACCTATAGTGCCCGAGTCCGGCTTGCACTTGACATATCGAGATAAAAACTATCCTATCTTTTAAGTTGGATCAAATAACAGATATTTACGAAGTTTGATCAAAATCGGTTCAGTAGTTTAGGAGTCCATTGAGGACAAACATTGTGACACGAGATTTATATATATTAAGATTGTAACTAGCCGATGTCAGTTCATTGGGCTAAAAGTGTAACTTAGAATCTAGTGCAATATTCTGGTCTTTAAAATCGCTTATTCAATCTCAAATATCTCGTTAACCTGGCACTTTAGTTTTTTTCTAATTTAGGAGATTGTGCGTGTAGGTATATGTCTGCTGTCAATTGGTGTTGATCCGACCCCGTTCCGCGCAATCAACAAAACACTTAGGCCGTCTGTGTGAGGACAGAGCCAAAAGGTTCGAACTTTTTTACATATTCTGAAAAAAATGAATTTTATTATTAAATTCTGTAACTTTTTTTGTTGAAACGTGTTTCATTTTTGACGCATTTTCTTACGTTTTAAGGGGTTCCGTACCTCCAAAGGGAAAAAGGAACCCGTATAGGATCACTTTATTTTCAGTCTGTCTGTTTTTCAGACCCTTTTACTCAAGAAGGCGTGGAGGTATCAAGTTGAAATTTATATTAAATAGTAAAGTCTACGGGCACTTAATGCTGTAAAAAAGTCAAGCATCTTAGTCAAAGTGACAAAAAATATGCCCACAATACGGTAATTTTTATCGCATACTGTGACACAAATAAATCAAAACCTATAGGGTACTTACCGTTGACCAACTTGATCTCATGTTGAGAAAACTATCTACATATAATAAGTTTGTACGGAACCCTCGGTGCACGAGCCAGACTCACACTTGCTGGTTTTTTTGTAAGCAAGGACACAATTTTTAAGTATAAGTTCCTTGCACACCAAACATTACGAAACATCAATGATGCTTACGAAATGAATATTACGAACGAGAGCTCAGCACGTTCCTGGTTTTAAAAGCTCTCGTTCCAGGAATGTAACGAAATGCAGGAATGCAAAAATTCAATACTGGGTCCCGAGGTCGATTAGAGTCTATGTATGACAACTTTCCGCTAAAACGGTAATTGTAAAAATGGTAGATGAATGAGTACCGAGAAAATACTTTTATTTCATAGAGGGTATTTATTTCTGAAATGCGTAAGGTGAAGATTCTTAGACCTAAGTTCACCGACCAAGTATTAACCATTGGTTTTGAAATCGCCTTGTTAAACTGAAACAGCTGTTTAAACGGGGTGCGGGAATTTTGCTGTTCATCATGGACTTCTGACGATCGATTTCGTAATCAAGCGTTTTTGAATGAATGAGTGAACTATATCATGCGACCTTACTGAGAAGATATGGACAGAACTACGGGTAACCACTTACAAAGCACATCATACTTCATGGCAGTATTATATATTATACAACAATTTTGAGTAGTTTCATTTGAATCTTAGACTACAGTTTACATTTTCATTTGCTAGGTTAAAATTTGATATCCGACATTTAGAATTCTATTGTTTGTTTACTTTTACAACAAAATATCTACCCGGCCTTTGTGTATTGTGCAATGTTTATGGGTAAGGAACAAAAAAACAAGAGCCGTAAACTTTCAATGACGGAAACAGAATCGTTTTCGAGCTACCTTGATGCAAAATAATAACTAAAGAGTCGTGAAATATAAAAGAATTAATGCCACAACAAATTTTTTATGAAATAATATGTTCGTCGCGAGGCTTGCGGATGAATTTAATATTTCATTAGGTGATTATAGCGAGGCGGAGTGGACAGATTACCTAAAACGTACATAATGTTAATTTTTAACCGAATACGTCAGTGCATTTATTGATATAGTAGTTATAATTTTAACCATCAAATCCTATAGGCACAGTAGGTTTTACTGTCATAACTTTATCGTTGAGTACAAGACGAGCGGGCCGCCTTACTTATTTCCAAATCTTCCAAATGATCAATTATTATATTATTTACCTATATTTTTCAATAAAACTACCTACTTATACCTAATTTATGTCAAACAAAGTATCCCTAAATGAAACAAATACAGTATCAACCCACAGATACAATAAAGTAACGACTGATCGGGTGTTAAACCGACCTCTCCAAGCCTGGTTAAGTTAAACGGCTGATTGACGTAGTTAATCAATGTGTTCTGGGTGGTGAAAAAAAGGGTTTGCGGTTTGTTTAAACAATAGTTCACGTTTAAACGATTCGTCAAATTTCGATGAACTCGGGCCTTAATCTCCTATTGATGTGGGTAGAAGTCGGGCTACAATTGCCAGCTTGTTTCTCGTGAATCCGATAATTTTAAAATGGTTTATTAGATAACCGCGAAATTGTCCTATGTTGCCTTCACTATTGATGGTAATACTTAAGGTACTTCTGTTTTGTAATGTCGATCCGTTTGGCTGCTAAGTTGAAATAGTCGATTTTCGCGTTCGCCAGTCGGCGTCTGGTTCAAGCTGGTGTTACTTTTCTGTGCTTCTTTCTTCTTAATTCGATCTCGATATACCGGTACTTTTCTACATAGGTGGTAAAATTTCGTTTTAAAATGAGCTTTAGCCTTTTAGTTTTATCTATTTTGGTATTTCGTTTCACTTTTGGTATTTCGGCCTACTAAATTATTGTTATTACGTCAAAATAAATTTAATCTCTCAAATAAAACTGTGTTTTGCTTAAATCCCACCCATAATCTCGATGCTACCTACGAGTTGTAGTGAGCGGCTCCCGAGCAAAACTTCATTTTCAGTGGACAGTCGCAGGAGGTGGAGGACGGGTTAAACCTATATTCAAATTATTGATCTTCAAAATATATATATTTAAGTCGCAAGACGTCCATTGTTGAACGTAGGCCTACCCCATATGCATCCACAACGACCGGTTTCTAAACGCGGCTCTGACCAGGTCGTCTGTCCACCTGGGTTCCCAATTTCCTCGTTTCGGATTTTAGTGCGCAAAGTAACACCAATTGTCGACGATCCCAAACTCACTTGCCGTATCGAAACCTTAAGTCTGAGGAGAGATTTTGCCTCCCTGTGTGTGTTCTACCGCTTGTATAATGGTATGTGTTCTGAAGAAATGTTCGAAATGATGCCCACGGCTACTTTCTACCATCGCACCGCTCGCAATCGGCAGGGAATTCATTCTCACACTTTAGAACCTAAATGGTCGCGTACAGTGCGGTTTCAGAGAAACTTTCTCCCGCAAACGCTTGGGTTGTGGAATGAGCTCCCTGCCAAGGTTTTCTCTAAGGACTACAGTATGGGGTTCTTCAAGAACGAAGTTATTGGATTTTTGAAGGAATACCCCTGGTGTTGCAAGCGTCCATAGGCCACGGTGACCGCTTACCATTAGGCGGACCGTGTGCTTGTTTGCCACCTTAGTAGTTATAAAAAAAAAAAAAAAAAAACAAAGCATAATTAATTTTCAAAGCTCGCTGAGCGAACCTTAGCTTTTTTAAGAGGCCAGCAGTTACAGACCACGTTTATGTACAATAAGTCATAATAATATATATATCTAGCATAATTATAACTTTTTAACATTCGTAGTATGAAGCTTTCAAAACTCCATGTTTTTTTAATTCACATTTTTTAAGAAATGCTTATTTGTACGACGAGAAAGACGTTCATAGAATTTACGTCAAAAATATGCTGCCCTTTTTATTTTTGTAAAATAAAAATGACATAACATAATAACATCTTATTTAAATGTAGCGGGGCGGCGCGACGTACATAACACACTTCTAATTTCCGCCGTGTCACACTCCGGAATCTACCGGGTGTATGCTTGTGTGTACGAAAAAATATATGGAACATGTACCCTACGATATTATGATTTTATCTATCGTACAAAAATTTTACATCAAGAGACAAAATTTTCTTAAGGATAGACGGGGTAAAATGAAATAACCATTAAATTAACTATTTAGACATTACATACCACAAAGTTTCTAGATCTGTTAAAAAGAAAAATATTGTGATTGGTCATTCCAATAATTTTAAACAATTACATAGGTAATAATAATAGATAAGAGTATTTGTCAAGACATATCAAACAAGCCCAAACTCGATTGGGTAGCGTCGTTTCGATACAGAGGTCCTATGGGCAACTTCAAGCTCCATTAGCAGACCAGCTCTATGGCATCATTATAATGCACTGTCATGTGATTTACGTATGCATGCAACATTTTAACTTAATCGAACACCGGGAAGTGGGTCAAATTTAACTTACAAGAGTTGATTAGGTGCAGACAGACATGGGGCAGCAAGTGAAACTAACCAAAAGCTTCTAATAAATAATGATAGAATTAAATACAGAAATATAAATAGTAGCATACATTTTGTACCTACACTGTAAATAAAACATTATAATTGACATATGGTTTTAGAATTACAGTAAAATATGTGTCACTTCCTTGTCCTATATCACCAAAATACTGATTACAAACTAACAATTTGAGCTTTTGGCACAATACATATGTTTTAACAGTTCACGCTAACATTATATTTAAATGTGCTTACTTCAAACAATAAAACAACTATAATTATTTTAAATAGTGTTTGTGACATTTGTATACCAATAAATTGGGTATAAAATAGCTACTAGCTCAGTAAGTGAATATTTATAGGACCACGATACAAATACTACACAGAAAACAAGTATACAGTGTAAGTAACTGTAATAATATTTTATCCCAATCATTTGACAGCAAGTGGTAGCTACTGCTGTATCGGCTTATCGACTCGCTCTAGCGAGCTTTGGACGCAATGAGAAGGGGACTATAGGACAAGAGAGAAACGTGAGCGATGCTTCACATACAAACATTAGTACTCAACTTATTAAAATAAAAACCGACGTAAGGATATATATATGAAAAATATGAGATCCAGTGATTTTTTTAAGAGAATACTTTTCCTTTATCTTCATCAAATCATACTAATAATTAAAGAATAATTGAAACAAAATATTTTCTTTTCGCGTAATAATTCAAGAAAAACTGTGAAGACTTTTAGTTAGCTTTCAGGTAATAGCGTGCATGTAAGTTGACTTTTTAGATTACTATATATAACATGTGGGTGGAAACATTAACTGTAGTCATATATAGGTATCAAACTAATCAGACGGTTTGAAGGTAAATTAATAAGTAATATGCAAAAACTCAATAATATTTTATTAAAGCGCTACTTAGAAACTCTGAGTTTCTCAAAAAGGGCGTTCCATCTGACGATTTTTTTACACTAAGTAGCAAAATTTTTAGCGGTTCGCGTTTTATTAGCTTTTGGTTAAATCAATCAAAATCAATCAACAAAATCAAATGTTGACTTTTAGCGTTTCTTTTGAGCGGTTTTGCGCTACTTTTTGACAGCTGTCGAATGTGAAAGTGAATCCTTTGAGAAAAATACTTATAACTTTGTTTTTATCCACAAAAAAATCAAAATAAAATACTTAAACATATACACACACGGAACTGACAAAAAATAACGCGTTTAGTTAGAACAATAATAGCGCCGCTGAAATTATCAGATGCGCTCAGACGGAACGGCTAGTTGGTGCTAAAATGAAGTTTTACTATTAAATTTTAACGCGGCTCAGAAGGAACGCCCTAAATGTCTAAAATTTTTCTAAGATTAGTAATTGTTTAATAACTTAGTTCCCTACTGCCGGATCTTCTCCCTTTATCATTCACTTTGTGTTATCCTGATAAGTGGCTCACTTTAAATTGTTCTACGTTTTTATGGATGCCAATGATCATTCTGCAGCTATTGAGACTAAATCTGACCTATAGGGTAATCCGTCACCGTATAACAAGATTCTGGGAAATTTATCGACACTACAGACCATCTCGAACAGCCAACAATGGACAGCACTAAACAAGACTATTACGAACATACATTATCTCTTTATCCAGGCTGTGGGATAATAGAGGTCACAAGCCAGTTATAGATGTACCGTCTGTCATTTATACGTTAGATGACAAAGATAACATCGTTTGTATTATGAGCCTTTTACAAGTACCGTTTTAGATAATATTATAAAGAGGTAAAATTTATTGGTTGGTTTTTTTCTGATGAGATCAGAGTGTGTCTTTATGGGAGTGATCGAAAGCAGAGAGTGTACCGTCATCCCTGATAGCGCTATGTTCAGTGCCGCATCGAAGAAACCGTTGCATATGGCGGTGGGTCCATTATGGTATGAGGCAGTATTTTTAAAAATACACGAACAGAGTTGGTTGTCATCGAATCCTATACTCAGTCACGTAGTCTGACGACACATCGGTATATTCGTGACACTCTTAAGGACCATGTTGTGCCTTACTCAGGTAATATTGGTGATGACATGCTTTATAAATAATATTGCAAAACCACATGCGACAAGAATCGTTACTTAATATCACAGGGGCGTTAGCTTTCGCACTATGGCTTGGCCAGCACGAAGCCCCGACTTGGACCCCATCGAAAATCTTTGGGATAAGTTAAAGCGTTGAGCCAGGGTTCCGGTTCCATCACTATCTGAGCTCAGAATGGCGATAATTGGTCCGACGACATCTCTCAAGACTTCATTGTTTGGTTGATAAGATCCATGGGCACAAGGATTCAAGTGGTTTTCCAAGCTAGAGGAGGCAACACACATTACTGACACATTGATTTTTAACCTTTTAGAGGTTTGTTATTCTTTTTAACACTGTAAAAGTGAAGCCTTTCCAAACGTATCCAACGGTACCAATTTATTCAAAATTGAGTTTATAAATTCGAAGGAAATTGCATTTGAACTCGAGTATTGATAGTGGCACGGTTATGTCACCCGCCAGTGTAGTTTAAGACCCTGTACAAACAGACAGGTGTAAGAAGAAATAATCTAGTTGTCGTATCCATCAAAATCTACTTTTATTATAAATGCATGTCAAAATCATATGAGCCAGAAACCAAAGTAGATTTCTGACGGGTGTCTTACTACGCTTTGATCTCGCTTGTCACATTCAAAGTCATCGTTAACAACGTAAATAGGTTCGTCATTCCTAACCTATAAGACATTAATTTAGTAATCTGTCAATCAGAGTGGGTATCACTTTTCCTCCAGGTCGGAACATCTAGTAAGCAAAATGACCTAGTTGGCAAATTGACGAACCTTTTCGATTTTAATTACACATTAGTTCGTAAAACTGTATATCTATCTACTGATGTGAGACGTATTTTTTTTAAGAATTTTTAACAAATTCCGTCTGAGAACATTGGAACCATTCTCCGTTATCATTCAAATTTGATTTTATAATAACAACAAATAATAAAAACAGGTCAAACGCGAGTCGGACTCATGCATTCTGTGAAAGTACGGAGCTCTCGGTATTTGAGTCTGACTCGCATTTGGACGCTTTTTTTAATGAAAATGTTGTTCTGTAAGTATAGTAGATAACCCCAATCCATCTACCCCCGTACGATTTTTTTATCCAATGTCTTCCTTAGATTTTTTTCATAATACCGCTGAACTAATAAAACAAAATTTAAGCAATTTAAATGAGACATTTTTACAACAATCGCTTTACATGTTATTGCGCATCAAAGTATTTCGCACAACATAAATAACATAAACTAATAGAATTTAAAATTCGCAAAGCATATATAAAAAGGCAAATTCGAAGAAAAACATATTTTTTTTTTAATTCAGTTCGCGAGAAGCTAAGAGCAATATAGCAGTCAGTTTGCTGTCGCATGACAGCCGTGTGATACCTCTGTCACAAGGTAATTGGACTTACCACGTCACACACTGACGAAAATATTAAAATAAACATCAACTAACACTACTTAAAACAAATATTTGGTTTTTATTCATAAAACTGTCACAGCCCAGTTGACAAATGAATGAAAAATATTTTGAAAAGTACCAGGAGTTAATCAAACCTTTGGAGCCGGGTCCATCTGCGACTCGTTCGGAAGTAGTAGGTTCGTCGACAGCTGATGAAGTAGATGGTTCGGGTTGCTCGGTGGTGTTGGACTGGATCTTATGGCATACTTCGAAGGCTTGGCCCACGGTGCGGACTATCTTCATCGCCTGACTCTGCATAGATAATAAATTTTACTTTTTAGCCGGCCTTAAAGAAAGGTTGTAAAGTAGTCACGATCCAAACTAATATATATTTGTGAAAGTTTCTTTGTTGTCTCATTGATTAACGTCGCTGCAGAGCAACAAATTAAGCTGAGTTTAGTATACAGATTGTTGAAGGAACAGAAGTAAACAATTTCTACAGATTTTTCAATTATTTAATACCACTAAGTTAGCAAGGCAAAACTTTTTGTTTCGTTAAAATCGAATTTGCACGGAATGTGATACTGCTTCGCTATTTTGAGTACTCCAAGTTTTTTAGGAGCTTTATCCTATCTTGCAAATTATCTCGGGGCTGAACAGAAGATGGAGATGTCAACATAAAAGATCCCAATGCTCTTGGAGATGGTAAAGGGGTTGCTCTGGACTTGTGGGACCTCAGAGAATTGTGTTTTCTTAGCGATGAACGTTTTCATAGGGTTGAATCGAACCAAGTTTTTCCGTCGCCAGACACTTTTGACAGAAGTGTTTTGCGGATTTCGTGTCGATGGACAACACGTCATTGATATGCTGTAGAAAAAGCGTAGCAGACAGCCCTGTCTATACGATTTTTTCTTTCACCGTCGTGTTTACTGACGAACTTGTTTCTAATTTATCGGTGCTATTTTTATTCAGTAGCGGATATTGGTACGTTTGTTTGAAATTTATTAATTAAATACGATATAAATATCTATTGATTCCGAATTTGACCGAGGTCGCTCTTCTTAAACGATTTTATTTATAAAAAAAAATATTTGTATTATATGTAAAGGAATTTTAACCATCTTCTGAATGTCGAATCGAAATACAAGACAATTTAACCACTATTAGGTAAAGGTACTATTGCCCTCGTCTTATAATGGAGACGGAAGGTTGTAACAGGATCTAAGTTCTGGGCATCGCAGTCCTACCGAGTTTGGGCTCATTAGATAATTAGTCTTTTTAAATACCTTCTTTGGTTCAAGATTGCACGAACTATACAACGTACGCTCTCTCTTCTCTCTCTTTTACCATTGTCCGATATAGTAATTAGATTATGGATAAAGTTTTTAGTTGGTGCATACCCACTAAAATATCTATACTTATATTAAAAAGAGGAAAGATTTGATTGTTTGTTTGTTTGATTGTTTGTTTGTATTGAATAGGCTCCGAAACTACTGAACCGATTTGAAAAATTAGTTTACCATTAGAAGCCGACATTATCCCTGATGAACATAGGCTACTTTTGACCGCGGGAAAATGCTTCATTCCTACGGGTAAACGGGTAATAGGACAACGGGTAGTAAGAATTATCCTTCCGTACTGATCTTTTTCACATAACTTCTAAATGGCTGAACCGATTGGGTTGTAATTTTATATGGGTATTTCGATGGTTTTCTGGATGATTTAAAAATGCAATTAGACTCGGTAGGTGGCGCTGCTGTTGGTATGTCAATTATTGAACGGGTTGACCGATTGAGTTGAAATTTTGTATGTGTAAATGAAGAATCTCGGGTCGGAAACAAATTTTAATGAGGACCAGAAACATTGTCAAAAATGAAGGTTATCTTTTTTCAGTTATCTCCAACAACTCCACGAGCCTACCTCTAAGTCAAGGACGAATGATACGGTGTAACAAAAACAAATATTTTCTAAAAAGTTGTATAAAATTCAAGAAGTTGTTTGTTAAAAGTTATATAAAAAAAATAGCCCCTAAACCAGACTAATAGAACATTCAGCTTAAACTCGATTGCAAAAAAATGAAGACAATAAAGATAAGTCAAAATGTTCTGTCAGCATGTCTGCTTTAGGGGTATTGGCAAGCGACTTCAAGGCGTAAATAATATATAGCTAACTGTTCTTTCATATAAGTTTGCATTAGCTTTAGCAGCTTATATTCTACTTTTTAGTAGATTTGAAGTCGGATTATTGTTGTGTTGAAATTTTTTTTAAATTTTTAGTTGTCTTCTGTTTACGTTGGTCATCAGTTAATATAACCTTTTCTCTCATCTCATCTCATTCTCTAACATTTTTCTTTGAAACCCTAATTAAGTCAAGTCAAGTCAAACTACAAAGGTTCAGGTTTTTACCACGTATATCTACAGAACCCTAAAAACAAATTTAAAAATACATGACAAAACCATAAGCGTTAAAATTACTTTTTACCATCGATATCGATGCTTTTTAACGTTTGGATACTTAGGTATAATATACCTACCACCTAAGACCAGATATGATAAAACTGTATAATGCCTATTTTTTTTTTACCCTAAACTTAATAAATAAAAGAACGGACAGACATGACGGAACAGATGGACGTACAGCTACGACGTTACATAGATACGGCATTGGCTACGGAACCCTAAAAATTAAAACGTCAAAGCTTTTTCTTCCGCTTTAGATTGTCAAAATGTCTGATGTCAAATGCATAAAATGTCAAAACAGTCAACGGATTTGTTATGCCTGCCGTGCACTTCGGTGAAATTTCGTGCGTTTTTTCTTAAAATTAGTAAGGTGTGAACGACACAACGAAAGTGTGCGCACTGCGAGAAGGATCGCATGCGGATTTCTGTGATTTGCTACAGATTTATTGCAGTGCGTTTCCGCTAAAACTGTATGCATTCTATGGACTAAGATATATGAAATCCTGCGCAACCCGAACTAAAATCCACAGTTCGCCCCAATAGGGCTCGAAATGAGGCAGATATTAATGTTGTCACTACACGTTTACGAGTAAATGTTATTTTTTTATTTTACTGATAGCCTCTAACTCGTATTCTTTTAGTAAAATTTAAGGCCAATAATTTCTATCAAATTCTTTTTGAAGGAAAATCAAAGCGCGTACGGTAAACTGATGTGTTACGATTTGGAATACGCAACGCAACTTGCCGCCTCGCAGTGCACCCAGCTTTAGAATGTTGAGTTGTCAACTGCAGGTCGCGTCATCCTATAAGTTTGCACGTATTTTGCAGAGCGATAATTCAATGTACGATTATTTTATAAATCGCATTCACAGTGGTGTCTTCCCCACGCAAAAACTTACGTAGCCGGTTAAGAGGTAGTATCCGGTTGTCTAAATAGACTAAACTAAAATGATACAACTGAATACATTTACTCATCTAACTTTGGTTTTCTAGGACTGATTCTTACTAAATTTAAATGAGAGGTCTATATGTTAACCCTACCATATATGTTATTTTTTTTTAAATCGTTTATAAAGGACGGAGTTCTCAGGTAGCAAACATACAACCTAATTTAGACCCTCCTCCTTCTTTGAAGACGGTTAAAAATAAAGTCGTGTCTGAGCTGTTTTCTACAACTATATCACGGGGTTTTTAGATTCAAAGCTGTTCAATTACATACGTACTCGTAGTAAGTAACAGTTTTAGCTTTTCTTCTGCCTTATTTTTAAAACGTTTTTCTTTTTCCTAAAAATGAATGGACAAATAAACGAAGGAATAGTTTTTAAATCATTTTTCAGTTTATCTTATTTGCATGACATTTAAACATAGCTAAATTTATTTTGATAAAACTGTTAATGTAAAGTTCTTTTAATTCATCGCGAATTCGCTCTATTGACCAGGTAATTATATTATACCCATTGTCTGCAGTGTTGAGTATATCGCGTAACTAAAATGTCTTTTGTACGTCATGTCAGTATTACTTATTTGTTCGAAAAGCCAGACAAAACACTTTAAAGATAGTTTAGGTTATGGTCTGCGTCCTCTTTCAGTTGTAAGTGCGATTGAGTGGAAATCCAGCGTAAACCTTGGATGGGAGCCAGATGTCATTGAAATAATATTCCACCAGAGGATGGCAGAGTTGTGAGCCGCTCTTAGAGTTTTTATGCCAGCCGTATATCACGAATCTAGAAGCTTCGTTAATCCTTAGTTACGAATATAAGAGAAAAAGTATTGAAATCAATAAAGACAAAGACATTATTTGTTATATATGATAAAATCAATTGTAACCGGCTCGCTGGGCGATTATCAAACTTTATTTTTTTATATTAACAAGCTATACTGTCCTTGACAACTTGATGTGGACACTTGCAACAACGGGGGCATTTCTCGTGAGTTGCCGACCATTTAAAAACCTAATAATTTATTTCTTAAAGAACTTTATATTGCAGCCCCTAGAGAAAACCTTGGCAGGGAGCTCGTTCCATAATTTAAGCAGAAAAAGGTTCCTCTTGAACCGCACTGTACGAGGCTGTTTAGTTTCCAAGGTGTAAGAATAAATTCTCTGCCGATGATGACCGGTGCGATGACAGAAAAGTAGCTATGGGCATCATTTCAAACAGTTCTCCAGAACACAGCCCATTATACAAGCGAACTCACAATACAGCAATTCTCTCAGCTCTTCGTTG
Source organism: Apoda limacodes (assembly GCA_946406115.1). NCBI lineage: Eukaryota > Metazoa > Arthropoda > Insecta > Lepidoptera > Limacodidae > Apoda > Apoda limacodes. The sequence goes on from OX291540.1 coordinate 25,305,233, forward strand.
AACCGAGAAAAATGGTATCTGGGTGAACCGGCCCAGAGATAGATGCAGCACTCCTTGTGGGGATGGACTAGTGACTTATAAAGCAACAATCTTGAAGCCTAAGGTGAAGTACTGCTTCGCTTTGTTGAGGGCACCAAGTTGTTTGGATGCCAATTGAAATAGTGAGAATTACCATCACCATTGATAAGAAAGGGCACTAGGTAAAATATAGTTAAGAGGAAATATCAGACTCAAGGGAATACGCACGTTGGTATTCGGAAATACAATTGCTGCACCGCTACGATCCGGAACAAGATACCGATAGGGACAACTGCGGTTCGGGCTAATTATAACTAGTCACAATTATCAAAATCGGTGTTTTGTGTTTCACACCTGTCTTCTCCATATCTCAACCAAATTGAATAGAAATTACTTATCCTGGATGTTTATGAATAATCTATGTCTGTTTGATTTGTTTTCTTACAAAAAAGTTTACATATTCGTACAAAATACGCATGAAAATGTCATAAAAAAGAGGCAATTTTTTGGACTTTTGCAGGGCCCCAGTTATTTACATGAATGTCATTTTAAAAAAAGCTTACCACAGGGGAAAACGCACGGGAATTTGTAATGGGAATAGCAGCTTGATATTTTCTCTAAACCTCTCTGTTTTTATCTAATTGTGCATTTAATCTGTTGTCATATTTTGACCCTAAGCGTCGCGTCGAGGCAAAGTAATTATTTTTAGAATTTTGTCTGGTTGTATGTTTGTTACTTTATTTACATTGAATACTAGGTACTACTAACATGGTTTTCAATCTAATGATTGACTGTTACATATTATTACCTCTTTATCATGTGAAACTCAAACATAATTTTGAATTCCAACGATGTTTCGAAACTGTGTTAATATTACCAACCTGAATACTATAACCCAGCATAACCAAAAATAACTAGCAACCAAATTGAAAACACGAAATATTGTTCAGTCATTTCATTCCTAATCACATACAATACTTCGTAGGCAAGAAATTTCGAATTTTGGACAGCTGTGGGATCGAACAAAAAGTCCCACCCAAGAATATACCCAGTTGACAGATATTCATACAGCTGACAGAAGGTTAAATATATTGGAGAAAGAGCAAATTTTTCTCCGTGCGATTATAAGTAACTGCCTATTTTGTTCGATCTACTCTTTATTTATGGCTTAGCTGTGTTTACTTGTCTTTGTTTCACATATTTAAATTGCTATTTCGTAAAAAATTTTTTGCTAAAGCGGCAAACAAGTTAGAGGCCCGCTTGATGTTAAGCGCTCTGCAGCTTGTCATAATATTTCCCCCTAATATTTTAAATGAAACTTTATTTCCAAACTTACAAAAATCCTAAGGAACAGTCGCAGTTTGACACATAAATGTTTTCTAAAAGATTAGTAATCATTATTGTGCGCCAGCACTAATAGAGAAAACCAGAACAGAATTTTGAAATTTACATTTTGCTATAATACTTGATATAAAAATCTAGACTTTATGTATACTACCAACGAAAATTGCTTAGTACAAAATCGATTCATACGTTTTTTTAAATATCCACAATTAACTTTACAATTAAATTAACACTTAATGCGCGTACGACACGCACTTGTTTTTATATCGATGTTTATCAAGACATAATGTTTTGACAGAAAAAGCCATTATGTATATTTTTTTATACAGGCTTGATTTATTTACCCTAAGAGACTGACTACAGAAATTGTCTTTTTCATGGCTTCAAAAAAATGGCTGGTGGCACAATTATTAGGTACTTACTAAAATGTAGTAGACTATCCTCGTGCGTAGGCACTTACGTTATTTGACACTTGAAAAATACAAGGTACATTGAAAAGGACGGTATTTGACATTCTTTTTGAGGTCTATGTCTAATTGAAAGCAACAACAAAAACTTAAGCAAGTTCCTTTACAAAATGAGAAAGAACCGCTAGCCGGACGAAGTAAGCTTTCATTGTTAAGAGAGGTAAACTTTGAGAATTAAAAAGTTGGAAAACAAAAGTTTGTCGGCCTGATGAATCGGTACTTTAGTCCAGTAGCTTACGGCTAGAATAAGTTTCATGAGAGTTTTTTTGCCAAACTGGTCGATGTTTTGTCAATGTCAATGAAACTGAGTTTGCATAACAGCCAACACACGCATTCCGCATCTATGCGTTAATCAATTCAATGTCTTCCTCGCAGGCTAGTTGGTAGTGTGGCTGCTCTGCAGAACTTGTGTGGATTCGATTCCCGCACTGGACAAACATTTATGTCATAATATAAACATTTATGTTTGTCTTGAGTCTGGGTGTATTTATTTATGATATGAATGTATTTACAAAAAAAAGTATTATTATTGTAGGTGTCGTCTGGTACCCATAACACAAGCTTTGCTTTCTTTGGGGCCAGTCGGTGCTGTATAAAATGTCCAAAAATATAAAAAAAAAAATAAAGCCTTTTCTAAATTAAACTATACATTATTAGAACTTTGAACCTTTTTCATTCGAGGCGACAAACAAACATCAAAACAATAAACGACGCAAATATTTATGTCCATGCAATTCAAAGAAATATCGATTTACATAACTGATTAATTTATGAAACTTTGCATAACTCTGTAGTACCAACCTAATGAATTTATTTATTTGTACGTGTAATTTACAAAGACAACGACCCTTTTGTCGGTCATAATTTTTTGACTACCTCACGTACTACATCATAAGTTTATTTCTGTGACCAACGTCACTCAGTGTAGTCGGAGAGGTCAAAGAAAACTCATATGGCTTAGGTTAAAAGCTCTTCTACGTGCCACGAGGACGCTGTCCCTTCATCATAAAAAGCATACGAGTGTTTATGTTCCTGTTTTATGACTTCTGCAACTTTCCTGATAGTAAATATGGTAGTGTAGGAAACAGTTCGTAGTATGAAAAGGTATTAATCGTTTTATGGTTGTTTTTCAATATGAAAGCATTGAAGGTATCATCATAAATTTTATATTTTTACTATTTTAAACTTCCGAAGTTTAGGTTAAAAGACACAATATATCTCCTCCCCCTCCCCCCCCCTCTCTTTTATATATAGCGCCAAGTTTAAAGTCGTTTTGTAGAAGGAACTTGCAAGACGATTTTCCTAATTTTAGCTACTAGCAAAAAAATTTGAACTTAATACTAGTAAGGTAGGTAGAGGTTATCAAAATATTTATAAAAATAAATAAATTTGTAGTTACGTCACTCGATGATGAACAGAAAAAAAATGTTCTATTATTAAATATAATTTATATTTATATATATAAGCTATTCTTTTTCAAAAGCTCCATTAGATATATAGATGGTAAAAAAAGACACTTGATATTCATTTACACTGAATGCTAAAAGCAGTGAAGAAAGTTCTTCAGTTTCTATGAATAATTCTAGCTCGTTTCGGAATCGGCAAGAAATGTCAACGGGAAAAAATTGAGTAAGTGTAGCTACCTACTGTCAGTATAAGCTTTAGGTAAAGGCAGATTTAAAATACATATGCTACATAGATATATAATCTGAAATCCTTAGGTAGGTACTAAAATGATTTAGAAGTAAAATTTGTTTATTGTATGTTGTATGTACCCCGACATCTCTTACATAATCTTTGCAGCTACTCTCCTAACGCTTCCCACCCACATCCTACAATCGGTGATAGGCTTTTAGTCCTAAAAACGAAAAGCCGGATAAATATGGGTAAATAATATGTAAGCTCGATTGTCGGACATATAAAAAGTAGAACGTGTGCTTATTTTAAAAAACATTTCACATATAGAAAGTTACACAATTATCTAAGTAGCATGAACTTTTTTAAAGTAATACTATAAAATATTAATTTATATAATTTTTTCTTCATGTTTCCAGCCTGTTTGTGTTTGTAATAAAATTTAAAAAAAGGTTATAAATAATTTCAATGAAAAGATTTAAAACAATGGCGATTTAGAAGTTTTCAGGTATCCCCAATAATTCTAATTTTTTCTTTTAAGATCTGTAGGAATCTAGTCCAGCAACACTACCGTGATCTAGTGTTCTCAGAAAAGAAAATAGATTTTCCTGAAGATCAGATTCATAATTGACAAAAATAACATTGAAATAATGAAAAATACGAATATGAAAATAGTGTTATTCCCTAGTGGCTTCAGTCCGTAAAATCAACAACATGTCAATTAAAACGATCAGTCTGCCCTTGAAAGTTTGCTTTGCTAGTGTCCTATTTGAAGTAAACTGTCAAGCAAATTAGATTTATCAACTGACTGAGAAATATTATATTCAAAAGTTGTTACATATTGGACGCAAACATTCGTGTACAACACATAAAATTCTTGGTAATTTAATAAAATATTTGAATGTTCGCAGTCAATTTTTGCACATGTAAAAATTACAATCAATATTATTCTGTATGCAGAAAATCTTTTTAGAACTCTGTATATTTTTGAAGAGAAATAGGTTAACATAGGCAAGCTAAATTTAACATAAATTTAAAACAACCAACACACAAACAAACAACCTTTTTATATTATTTAATATTGATGCAACATTCCTTTTATAACATTATAGACAACGCTAACGCTAACAACGAGTTAGCTGACTTAATGTACATTTCATGCTTATTTATCACAATGTGCTTACCTATTAATCTAAGTTATAATTGAACTCAGCTAACTTTAAGTACCTACTGAAGTTTTCTGAAGGCATCTTGAACTCACTCTACATGAACAACTTCTCTAATGGACTATATTGTTCAAAGGAAGCTTTTCTTATACTCAATGGTTGGTAAGAAATGGCGTTTCTTAAGTTATTCAAAAAATGTCAAGTGACTCATTTCTTAACAAAAAATAATAAATTATCGTTTTTGTGTTTAATATGAATTTCAATGATACATACGTAACATAAATAAAATATAAAACTTTAAGTTATTCATTTCCAAGCAAAAAAACAATGAATTTGTCTGATCTATGTGACAATATTTGCAATAACATATCAAAATACGCGTTAAACACTATGTCTAGTGTGAGTTTTTAACGCTACTATCACATTTGCATCAACGAAATACATGCATGGAAATGAAGAAGCGCCTCTAGCGGACGCGTTTTGAGACGATTTTTAGGGTTCCCTAGTCAACAAGGAACCCTTAAAGTTTCGCTATGTCCGTCCGTCCGTCTGTCTGTCCGCGGCTTAGTTTAGAAACTACTAATACAATTTGGCAGGGATATACATATTGATCAAGCCGACAAAGTGGTAGAATAGAATCTTTGAAAAAAAAATTTTTTTAGGTTACCTCCCCTATACGTGAAGTGGGGATGTTATTATTTTTTTCGTCTACCCCAGCGTGTGGAGCATCGTTGGATAGACATTCCAAAAACATTGGCGGTATGCAAAGATCATTTTTTGATTAAGGGCTCCGTTTGCGAAACATTTAGCTTTAAAGTACAAATTTTTGTTACAGACGAACGAGTAAAAGTCGACCAAGTTATAAAATATATTTGGAAAAATGTTTTTTTTTACAAATTCCATTAAAAGTTACATATTTGAAGTAGGTACATGCGTTAAACAGGTATGGAATATAAGTAAACGAACGATGTTTAATTATAGAAAAATAAAATAATAACATTCTAAAGACTATCGTTCTTAAATTGATAACAATAATAACGTTGAAGTGACACATTGGACTAGCCGGCGCGCTTGGTGCAACATCGAATCGAGCGTGTGACAGGAAGCTGCGCTCATAAGCGCGCATGTTGTTTGGATGTCTCGAAGATTAAGAACGCCTAGATAAGTTTGCAATTTTCGCTTTGAAAGTTTAGTTTTTAATGATTTGATTATCATTTAAAAAACTTTAATTTCACAACTACAACTTGGCCCTTATGTAATAAATTATGTAATAAAATAAATTATAAATTTCAGTTAATTATTCTTTAAAAGGTTGAACGTTTATTTTGCAATTTTAAAGTCGAATTTAATTCAAACATTTTAAAAGTACGTATTCGTAACGTACCTAACTCAACTCCCTACCGATTCATTTCAAAGCGTGGGTCTTATATCAGCAGCGGAGCGATCAAATCTGTTGATACTACATACCTAAAAATTGCAGCGAAACCATTATATTTGGCAATATTTAAACAACCTCTAAAATGTTTTTTACGAGACTACTACGGAACCCTTTATTGCGCGTGACCCGACACGCATTTAACCGGTTTTTTCTCATAGGCCTTTTAATAAATACGCGAACGCGATAGTAGAGTTACAAATACTCAAAAACTGACACTCGGCACACTGTTGTTATTGGAACTTTTAAAGCGCAGTGTCGATCTAACTAGCGCCACCAAAATATATTCTTTATTAACTCTTTGTTTCAAAAATGTTACACTGCTACAAATGGCAATTTTTAAATTTGAAATGTGTTTTGTACAAAAAGAACATACAGCACATCTTTTGGTGGCGCTAGTTGGATAGCGCGCCTTAAATATTGTTATTATGAATTGTTAACTATTAATTAAACGATGCGGATCGAGACTGTTCCAAATGAGCTCTCTAGTCTCTAATTAAATCATTTCGTAGAACTAGACAAATTTTATTTTTACTGTCGCTAGACAAACATTAAAAATCTTGAACAATTTGCTGTGATCTAATATAAGAATCATTGAAATAGAGTCAATTGTAATTCAGCTTTTTTAAGCACCAAAACCAAAGTAATGTTGGAAAGAATATTGATTTATCAGTGTTCTTTTTAGGGTTACGAAACCCTTATGAATTCGTTATGTCCGACCGTTCGTATCTTACAGCTCAATAAATTCCATCCGTTTGTATAGATTCTAATGAAAATTTATATGAAGGTGTATTTTGTGAACTGCCATTACGATAATAGATATTTATAAACATAGTTAATGAAAACTGTTTTAGAAAAAAATAGGTTTACTTACAATTATTTTAGATATTCGCAATAATTATCATTCTACAGAATCATTACTTAACACGTGTATAAGCTAAGTCTTCCTCTGATTGTCTCCTACTTTAAAAATCAAATTTAAATCAAGTAAAATCAACAACTACAGAAAAGACAACGGTGAATAATAAAGCTATTCGTATATATCTATGCAATTAATGTGCAGATTTACACATCATAACTATTTTTTGTCTTGAAACGTAAATAAAACTACCAAAAGTTGAAATTAATGACAGAGCAACTGTTTCAAACTCTATTGCAGTGCGTAACTCTTACGCTGGCGACGGCAGTTCGAAAATATCTTGGGCAAACAGAACCTGTTTACCGACTAAAGTTTTCTAAATAATAATGGATCAGATGACGGAATTGATGGCCTTGACGGAAAACGTAATATTAGAAAGAGATGTGATTAGACACGTCGATTTATAAAGCGCTTTTGCTTCCGCGAGGGAGGATACTATGGACGGCGCTGAAAATCAAAATAAACCTGAGCCAAAGATTCAGCATGATTAGTAGTCGACACTGATATGAAACACTGTGTTCGAATGTATACGACACGAGGGTTCCGCAGATAAGTTACAAAAACGGAACTCTTATAAATTCATCATGTCCGTCCGTAAGTCACAGTCTTTCATCAATTTCAATGAAATTACACATGGAGATGTCTTAATTATGTGAACCGCTATACAGGTTTGTTATTTAGGATTGAGACAAAAAAAATAATTACGGGTAGCTTGCCAATTGCCATACATTCAACCAAAGGATGTTTTTTTTAAAGGGGGTTGCTTTTGTAATTATCGTTGGATAGGGGTTTCAAAATGTTTATGAGATTCTTTAAAAGGTTTTCTTCTAAGATGTATATTTTGCGAGTTATAGGCTTACAAAGTTGAACAACGAATTGTGTTCCTAAAGTCTAAAAAAAAATCACGACTAGCTTTACTTTAGCAAAATACTTTAAAAAAAAATCAGTTCACATTCTTTTAGATAATTCTAATTGTACGGAACCCTAACTTAATGAATCACACACTTTGCCAGATATTTACGTCGAACCATTTTTTTCTTGGCATTGATATTCATAGTAATTGATTAGTTTGACGTTATTATAGTTTTTGAATTATAAAAATGATTATTTTTATGTCGATGACTGGAAAGTTGTTGAACAGCTGTTTATTTTAACAAGCAAAACGCGCAGTTTTAAATGTTATATATGTGAGTCTGTCTACATTCAAGTTATTTACATCAAAGAGGTTGGAATTATGGTGTTTTTTTTTCTGTTGGAAATCACTTTTTTAATTAAAGTTTATTTAATTAAATTTTTATTAGATTATAGAACTAGTACGTACCTATTTTATTACGGTACTATAATGACGGCATGTTTTAACAACACTTTGTACACACTACTTGTGTTTTTTTTTTAACCACTAAGGTGGCAAACAAGCTTCCGGTCCGCCTGATCCACATAAGTATTGAGCCACCACAAAGTAAAACTGCGGGGCAAAATTATTATTTCTTTTCCAAATTCCTCCATATTCCAACAGAGTTACACAAACACAGACATAATAATTTTTATCCAGATCAAGAGGTCTCACGGGAATCCTACTGAGATAACTGAATGCCACGCGGGCGGAGTCGCCGGAAAAAGCTAGTATGTAATATAATAAAAATAGTGGTAAATGAAAATCTAGATAGAGAACTGATTTGGCCAAATAAATTGATTCAACTGTATATATTCACAAACAAAATAATAGTGGAAACTTTAATAGAGACATGTTAACATTCTATTCACTGTGTTGTGTTATTGAATCAAGTCAACTTGATTTATGATTGGCAGTTTTTAGATTCTTTTAGAAAGCTAAATTTGCAAAAACAAAAATAACACACCAAACATAACTCCATAGATCATCCAAAAGTAACGTAATATTTTATTTCGTTTTCATATTCTTAAGTAGTGTAGTATCTAGTTGAAATCGGTAATGGTGTACCCAAATAGAAACAAAAGTAATAAACCGAGAATACTTACTTCCAGATCCGAATCGAGGCCTTCTAAACTGGAATAATGAGGTTCATTACGTAAAGCTAACTTATTTGGCCTTTGCTGAAGACTATTCACTCCCATAAGCTTACTAGAACGCCCTAAAGTTGCACTTCCACTGCTCACTATTTCAGGCTCACGAAATGATAACTTTTTCCGAGGTCTTTCGCTAATACTAACGTCCTGCATTTGAACATCTTGACCGTTTAGTCTTTCAATCACAGGTATCACAAGACGTGATTGTACACACACTTCTTCTGATGAATCAAATCTTCTTTGATTCAGTGATGATGTGTTGTCGGGGTAATTTCTTAGGTAAAACTCTTCTGCGTCCTTATCATATCGTTTTGTAGCACCTACTGATAATGGCCTTGGTCGTGGACCATATTGTCGACGCCGGTCATCATCAACGAGACTTCTATGTTTATACTTTCGAACATCACTGAACTCTGGTTCAGATCGGCTGCTTTTTAGTCTCTCTTCATTTTTCTTCTCTTTAAGTTCATGCTTTGTTGGTTTTTGCTGCACCTGATGCCTATCTGGTCTAGGTTTTAATGCACCTCCAAGAGAAAACAAGGTACTCCGCGCCTTTAGTAGAACTTCCGATGGCAAACTCTTCAAAGGATGATCATTACGTCTTTTGTGGTCTCGGTTGTGAGACATTTTCAAATTTCACTTAGTTTTAAATGTCACATTAGAATGTTGTTTTGTTTTTCGATAAATATAATACGTGAAATAGAATGAGACACGGGTATTCGAAGCGGTTCGTGCGATACAACTAAAGTGGTGACGGCGGCTGCGCGCGCGTCGTCTCTATACGCCGATCCATACACCACAAATAAACATTTCCCCGACGATTACGTCTTGTTGTAAACTGGACGCCGTGCTTGATAACATTGTCCGAGGATATAAAACGCTCTGAAACGACGGTCTCGAATAGAAAACGAGAAATTATAAATTAAGTCTACGTTTTTTTAGACGTCATAAAAAAAGAAACAAAACACACGTTAAACATTTTAACAATTACTTTGCTTTGACGCAGTCGGTTACATAGTTTCCATCAATTTATTCTACTAGATAGATCAAAAGCTAGACCAGGCCTCCACCAGAGAAACTGTATTAATTTTTTTCTTAAACAAAACTATTTATATCACGGTCAAGTTCAGTGTTATTATAATTCTTTAACCTAGGAAATGTATCGACGTATTAAGAAATTTCAACACGATATTGAATACGTATATACGTATATCAAGAATATATTTTTTTCGCTTTTTTTTCTTAAAAAAACTGCACTTTCCGTCTGTACCGAAAAACATACTAATTTACTGAGCAAAAAATGAGCCAGCCCTATGCTTGGATTTCATATTTCATTCTTTTTGGGCGGGCGTTTCTACAGAAAACGGCACAAATAGTGCATTATTTTTGGTGGACCATATCAAAATGTTAAAATTACGTTGGGGTTGCCGGATGGCCGGGAAATCCGGGATTGTCCCGGAATTACGTATCTTGTCTCGTGTCCAGGAATTACTCTTTATAATCTCGGATTTCGAATACCTGCCACTAGTTTTTTTCATCATTTTACGTGTAGGTACGATGCACTAATTGGGTACCATAGGCGTAGCCAGCTTTTGGATTAGGGGGGGCAGGCTTGGCTAGGGGGGGCAGACCTGATAGAAAATGTCATTTTAATATAGTAAGCATGTTCATTTTGAGCCAATTCCTTCAGGTTATGGGCAGCTGCCCCCCCCTGCCTGTACCTCGCTACGCCCATGTTGGGTACCGTTCTAATGATTTTGTAAATTTAAAGATAACAGATGGTTTTGTCCTTTTAATTCTAACAAGCAACGCCTTTTGCGAGAGTGTTCAGCCATCTGAATAATTTGGCAAAATCTAGTGACAAATATTTCAAAAAGTAGTCGGTTTATCGTTTGATTTAGTTACTTATACTTTGATTTATTACTAAACCAAAATAATTGCGGTTTTGATATTCCAGTTTAATCAATAAGCAAAAGAGTGGTTTTTAATTTTTATTTTAAAACTGATTTTTATGTTTGAATTTAATTGTAATCTGATGTTGAATTTCTACCAGTTTAATTTACTAAGCGACTATTCGATCTCGGTTAAATCATTCGAGCGAGCAAGCGATCTCAATTTTTGTGTTAAGTTTTATTTTTAAGAGCTAATGTTGTTTTCATGCCTAATTTTAATTGAATAAACAAAAGCTTATGTTGATTTTTAAAAAAGTTTATTTAATAAAGAGGAAAAGCGATATGCGATGCTTAATTTTTGATTGAAGTTTTTCGTTTTAATATTTTAAAAATACACTGCGCTGTATGAGTATAATGTACTTAGGTAAGTTAGTTATATATATTACCTAGTATGTTAGTAAAATATTACAAGTAAAGCGATTTACCAAAATAAAAATCTATTTTGTTAAATTTTCCATCCGGCCGAATTCGTAACCCCCGAATTGTCCTGGAAATAAAATGCCTGTATCTAGCAACCCTACTACTACGTGCGTATTAATAGGCACTCTATCGAAAGTATTTTTTTGAAAAAATATACCAACCACAGAATACAGGCAGAATATACAATTACACAGGTTAAAAGTTGAAATTGAATTAAGATTTCTAGGGCTCCGTACTCCAAAGGACGGGACTCTAAATTATTTATGTATGTCAAGGTAATATTTTTAAACGTAATCTGTAGCCAGTTTGAAAAAGGCGAAAAGATAAAAATAAGATGACAAAACCAGACTGTAAAAACTCGCAAGCTTTTATTTTGATTTGATTCTTATATTTTTTAGTAAAACGAAACGGGCTCACGCACTAATGGTGCGCATTGTTTTTTACTTTTCCAGGAATTATTTTAAAACGGATAATTTTTTTTATATATAATTTTTATATAAAAACAAAATTTCATCTGTCACTGAAAACAATGACGTACTGCTACATTGATTATAGGTAAAAATCCTAATAGTTTGTGATAATTATTTGCTATTTTCTTGCAGGTAAAGTTTGTAACTTAGTTATACACAATCTATCGATCAAAAGTTTTCTCGAGTACCTTACCATTTTGACGTGTTCATAAACATACATTACTCGACTAGTATGTGCTGTCAGACTGTACCGCCCATCGAAAGTTTCTCAATTTATCTTGCTGGCAAGGAAAATTCTGTACACGTCTTCACACGTGCTAGTTTATGGTTTAGTAATTTAACGATCCGCAGTGTATCAAGATAATATAGTCGTTATTTACACATAAAAATTGCTACAATCAATTGACATAATTAAAGTTGAACCGCAAACGTTTCAATACAAACATCTTCATTCCTCTTAGAATATTTATAGCGTTAGAAAACGAATGATCGGGTATGTAATTGATTGTAAAAGTCGGAAAGGTAACTGAATGGAAGATTTATATTGACTATAAACTGGAGGGATCAGCACATCAGTTCCGAAACAGTTTGAGAAGCGAGTATGAGCTCGTTCACACAGACTGATTTAGAGCGTGCCAGTAAACAAACATACACACCATCGATTGACGACAACGCCACAAAACTTTTATTTCTTTAAAAATAAAACGTTGTTTATTGTATTTAACTGTTTTGATCTAGAGTAATTTATTTTTTAAATATAACGTTGATGTGTGTAATCGTACGCAGTAGTTGCGCCTTTGGAAGATTTTAACTTTGGAGCTTGCATGTGTGCAGTAAAATGTTGGCGAGAATTAGGGCTTGTTGCCTGGAATAGACACAAATAAGCTGATACAGACGATAATGTACCTTATTTTACTTTTTTTTTTTAAGTTTCAGATCTTCTCACGTTTGCCGTTTTACATGCAGTATTGTGACGTGGAACGCTTTAATCGAAAAGTACATCCTTTTCTTCCATAATTCAAAAGCAAATATCAAAAAGACATAAAATAAATCTTCACGCCACTGCTCAGAAAAGTTCTTGTGAAAAAGCTGCAAAGACATAAATTCTCTTTGGTCCTTTTGTAATTGAAACTCTCCAGGAATGTTACGTTCTCGGCCGAGATAGCATTTGTTATTTAATTTTTCAGTTTTAGTAATCGTGATATTTCACCCCGACTTATATCGAGCCATGTCGTCTGAAAAACCGTTGTAATTTTATAAGCTCCTAAATAAAGTAGATTATGATTTGATTGTACAAAAGGACATTTGTTAACTAAAACATAACCAGCAACCAGCTATTTTCTACATTATGATCTATGACCGACATCTTTTTTGTAAAACTTAATCAATAGAACGGCACAAAGCGCAATAACGCACTAACACGCTTTTATTCTGGTAATAAGTTATACAAAAAAGGAAAAAAACTTTATGTCGGACGAAAGTCAAAAATGTAAAAAATGGCTTGTTTCTAATTCAAAAAAGTTTGCTTTTTACCAACTTAAAAAAATTCAACCCGTATGTAGATAATATTGTTAGGATTGCACAATATTCGTGTTAGCCAACGTGGGTTTCAAAACACATGTGCCAAATTTTATATCTAAGTTTATGTATATGTATATCCACGTATTTCTCAAAAGCTAGTTAGCAGATTAAAAAAAAAATTATTCAATTTGGTACCGACCAACAGTTTAATCAAAATCGGTGCAGTAGTTTCCAAGATGTTGATTATTAAGTGTGTACCAATCACGAGAAAGACAAGTTTAAAAAAAAAAAAAATTAAATTGTTAGAAAAAAATTAAAAAGTAAAAAATTATAAAAGAATAAAACCTTCAAAAACCCACTCGAAAGTAATAAAACATTGATCTTAGTGTTGAGCACATAAAACATTGAGCTAAATGATTTCTTCTCCTTGAAGTTAAATGCCAAAAATAAGCAGCAAAAATACAATTCAAACGAACCCTATAGCCACCTTCCGGCTTCATCACCAAACCCTGCATATAATCTCAGACCAGAGTACCTGTCACGACAAATCAAATGAGTCCAAATACGACGATCTAGCTTGTGTAGTTGAGAAGTTCATATAGCCACCTTCCGGCTCCATCATCAGATAAGTTAAATTATTGCATTGTCACCAAAGTTATATAAGTGTAGATATCGAATTTCAGCTCAATTGGATACTTGGTATTAAAAGTAGCAGATATAATTAAATGGCAAATCACAGGCAAAGAACTAATATTTGCAAATAACTTAAGAAACTTCAACGTACTTATAGCGTTTAATTAGAACTTAATATCACTTTGTTATGAATTAATCAAGTTGAAAATGTTCCTAAACAATATTGTGTAGACGAATCAATTCAAATATCCAAAGTGTTTATTTATACATTTGAGATGGAAGTGAATTAATTAAGGAATTGTATTATTGGTAGGTGTATCTATACATACTAGTGTGATTGAATGCTATTTTACTATATCAATGTCTTTAACTCTGAATGCGGGTTTTAAATTTAAGTAAATTTGAAAATCGAACGAGGATTATGATTTTGACCGGTATGTATTTTCATCTGTTGCCTCATAACTTCTATATCACATATCATAATTTGACAAATGACTTATTTGATCGTCCACTGGTTATGTCACGTAAATTGAATGCCTGTAAAAGACATAAAATCATAAACTCAAAAAAAATAATAATAATGGCGAAATAATACTCAACAGTATGAAAGGAAAGGAATATATATATATATATATATTGTATATATATATGTGTGTGCTGTCAGCTGTATGCACAAAATTTGATCGTTCGCGTGGTCTAGAAGAAGGCCTTCTATTTACATATGTTGTAATCTATCAGTGATTCCATATTGTTTATCCGTACTTCCAGGTTTTTAAGGCTCTTTTATAATGGAGCCGCCATGTCGATCAGACTACACGATGCTTATTCAACTTAAAGGTTTGATTAATAAAACAAACGCGTGTTCAAATTAAATGCTGACCTATATACATCTACGATGTAAACGGATTTTCGTCTAAAATATAATAATAAAATATACGACGTGACTCCGTGTCTTGTTTGTGTGACATTTTACTTAAAATACAGCTCAGAGCAAAACAAACTTTCAGTATCTTTGTCATTTTACCTTTATTGAATATAAGCACAGACTTTTTGTTGCTTTACTTTGTGTCATGTTGTTTTACATTATGTCATGATGCTTTACTTTCTATTATGTTGCTTTACTTTACTGCCAATTTTAATGGGAATTTGTTTGATAGTTTGGCCGCCATAACACGCTCTTTTTCGACATAATCAGATGCAGTTAGCAAATATGATGAAATAAAAATTTGCCTGGCAGCAACTACCTATTGCACGAGTGACTTGTCTTTGCTATAAGTTTCTAAATAAAAAAAAAAACAGACATCGGAATCATTCTATAGATCAAAATATCTAGAACGAAACTCATGAAACTGAAAACGTGCTTTGCATTCGTTTTTAGTGTTTCCTACGATGGAACTCATAAATAAAAAATAATACGCGTATTTTTAACGCGTCCTTGTATATTAAAACAAAACACATAACTGATTTGCAAATTAAAATTCCATGTTTATGAAATTGAATTTATTTAAAATTAAAATTCGCAGCGAAACCATATAAAGGTTTAGAAATTTAAACACAGATCGTACAAACGGCTACTTCATAGGTAAAAAATATCATATGTGTTTGTATACTTTTAACAGCTAATTTTAAATTATTTTTTTGATAAAATGTAGTCTATGTCCACCCTAAAAGTTCATTCTAAATATTGGTGAAAGATTTTACGTAATCGGATTAGTAGTTTCAAAGATTACCTTTTACATATAAAGTTACAGACATACAGACTTTACCTCTTTATAATATTAGTATAGATCATAAAATATAAATAAATTATATAACCATAAAATAAAAATAGAAATTACAATAAAATGATAACATCTCATTTATGTCATTTTATTCGTAGATAAGCAGATATCTATTACGTTCGTACCAGGAGAACATAAAAGATCATTAACTAGTTCACAGATCCATGTTTATAGCTGCGAGTTCTCAGAACAAGGTGCACATAATTTTAGGAAAACGACTCTATTATTCATTGAGATTAACGGTCATGATGGCACGCCTGTTTACCGAAAACTCCATTTATTAGGTATACGGTGATCTGCATACATCAAAGTTCTTCTAGTCGCAAAATAATATATCTTCTTCATAACTAAATGATAGTCATAAGAACAAACATTTTTGACTATTAAAACAAACCATGCCAAGTGCGTGTTGTACACCCTCTGACTCCCGGTTCCGTAACACGGAAATAGTATTTTAGGTTTTAGTTATACTTTAACTTATTGATAAAATAGAATTATGCAATTTCTTTGCTGGATGTCTGATTACTTGTGTACATTAAAAACTGAAAATTATAGAAATCTAAAAACTTGTAATTTTTTTTTAGAACAGACATCGTTACAAATATTCATAATTATCATTTTTAATTTAAATTGTAATGTTAACAATTTTTATTGAGTTTTGGTCAGATTTTCAGAATACATGCTGTGCATGTGTCAAGTTTGGTCACTATTTTAACGATTTAGGCAGCTATCTCGTTAACTATACAACAAAGACACTCTCGTAATAATAAATTTGTTACATAGGTACTGAGCAATTATTCATCTCAGATTTAAATTTTGAACTTTGTTAGATGTCCTCTAGGTATACGTGTTTTTGTGTATACATACTTATATTTACATATCTATATATATATAAAAATTTTGTGTCACGTTGTTTGTCCGCGATGGACTCCTAAACTACTGAACCGATTTTGATCAAACTTCGTAACTATCTGTTATTTGATCCAACTTAAAAGATAGGATAGTTTTTATCTCGATCTGTTAAGTGCGAGCCGGACTCGGGCATTTAGGTTAAAACCAACTTACGCCGGGTTACAGAGGGACGGCAGCGGAACAATGTTCGGCGGGACCCCTAGTATATATCTATGTTGTAGTAAATTTATTTGAATTAGTATCAGATATCAGGAATTATTGCAATATTACAACGACTAGGTATTTATAGAGACAACCATCCCACATAATCTTGTTTTTGATCTGTTTTGTAATGACTCAACTGATCATTACGACACGTTGATATTGCTCGTGTTATGCACGATCATACGATTCGGTGACTATTTCACGAACTGCGACACATTATAGTTGTCCATTACATTAAATAATTTGTTTTCAACACTTTAACCTATTTATAAATTGCAATATATTTTCAATTATGGACTTCATGCTTATTTAAATGATTTAATATAACGAGGTTATTATAAAACTATATTATTAGTATTCTATTATAGCTTTTTTTATAGTCAGTAGTTTAGTTTAGTACCACCGACGTTTTAGGGGTTTGAGAGTTCTTCAAAAAGTAAGCTTCATAGAACTACAAAAAATATGTTTTTTCCTTAAACGAGACCTTAAACTTAAACTTTAAGAACGACACGACCTCAATATTAAATTTTTCATTTACTCATTCTACCTCGAAATTCAGAACTCATCTACTTGCAATCTACGTAACATTTAATATAAATTCTATTCATGAGTCAAATTTCAAATTGTCCATCCAGTGAAAAAGTGATAGAACTGACAAAAACATCAACAGGAGAATTATTGTAAAAACCTTTAGTTTTTTATTAGATTTTCTGACCCCTAAAACAAAAAATATAAAGCAGTCCAATTAATATAAAAAGTAGGTATGTATATTTTTTATGGCTTTTATCTTCCGAAGGGGATAACCAGCCGTGAATTTAGCAATATTGTTATTTATATCCCTATCGAAGTAGTTACATCTTTAGTTTTATCTCACGCGAATACTGCATAGTGCATACGTTAAAATACTTTTATTTGTGATTTGACAATAATTACAGGATCATGGAAAATCAACGTCTTTAAAAAAACTAAAAAATACCTATATTAAATTTTAGATGCACTTCTTTGATCTTCAATATTTTGAGAGTTAAAAAAAATGCACAATTTCAAGAATCTTGAAATTTACTTATTTTAGCTGCTTTTTCTACGGTACGGGCTATTTAAAAAATACGGTGGTAAAAATTAGCCTAGATTTTTTTTTCGGGTAATCACAATAACGTTCAAAAATTTGTCCGGACTAAATTTAATCTTTTTTCCAGCCGACCCCGCGCTTTGACTTGTTAGAAATTTTCAATAATATTTACTAAACGTGCCAATGCATCTATCTACCAATGTTTAATATTTAACTGGATTACAACAGCTCTATTAGTTACCATATTCCTCACTCCCATAAAATCAATAGATAATTACGTATTGACATAATAAATAACTAATTAAGTTCCTATATTATTTTTTCTTCTGCCGTATTTTAATTTTCAAATTAAGAAATCAAAATAGTATTTTCTTAATAGTATTTTCAGTAACTCATTGCATATAGTATGTACTTGTCACATTAAAGCACGAGCAACGTTTAGTCGTTGCCCGTGATTTTCAGTAATTTCAAAAAGGTGCGGCACGCTTTTGTTATATGGCGCCTCATTAATAAATAGATCGTGCTTTGAGTTTCGCGCGTAATTTAAGTTGAGATTCATATTCAAAAATTTCTTTTATACCTATTTAAAATTTTTGTTTACAAAAAATGTTATGTTACAGTGATGAGTACAGCGAAGAAAATATTCTCACGCGTCCTGATTTAATACTAATTTCATTAGGTACCTCAAAAGTTAAAAAAACGTAGACACCACAACACAATACTACAATTTTTTTATAATTATATTATATTTTCTATTCGTATAAAAAACGCTGTATGAAATTGCAATTATTTTAACACTTGTATGTTATAAAACCATCACTCGTGTCAGAATGTACTCGCATTCGCAACAATTGCAAAATTGGCTGTTTTCAGCCACAAATGAGGTATTAAAAAAATATTACAAGCATAGTAGTAGTTTACTCGCATTTCTTTGTGTGTACCAGTATGTCGCTGGCAGTAAGATAAATTAGCCACTTCATTGGGTGGCTAGGCTATTCATGAAATGACGGCATTTAGTCTGACGCACAGACCACTTTAGACGTCTAGGCTATTCGAGGAATTAAGGAGGAAAAAATCAACGTTTAACGACTTGACTTGTTATCTAGATTCTGAAATTAACTTTTGTAAACACGTAAAACAATATTATGATAGTTGATATAAGATTATAAAAAAAGTACTGTGGTATTGGAAGGAAAGCAACATGGTGGATGGTTTGTTCTAATTAGACACTAAAAAGTAATATGATGATAAGAGCATTATCGTGTTTACTTCTGTCGATTCATAAAATGCATTCACTAAAAAAAACATTTTTCACATTTTGTTTACCCCTTAGGTGGCAAACAAGCTTGCGGTCTACCTGATGGTAGGCGGTCAGTGTTGCCTAAGGACACTTGTAACACCAGGGGTATAACTCACGCGTTGACCCTTCAAAAATCCAATAACTGCTTTCTTGAAGAACCCCATACTGTTTTCCTTAGAGAAAACCTTGGCAAGGAACTCATTCCACAATCGAAGCGT
Organism: Apoda limacodes; assembly: GCA_946406115.1. Taxonomy (NCBI): domain Eukaryota; kingdom Metazoa; phylum Arthropoda; class Insecta; order Lepidoptera; family Limacodidae; genus Apoda; species Apoda limacodes. The sequence goes on from OX291540.1 coordinate 25,324,743, forward strand.
TCGCGGGAGGAAGTTTCTCTGAAACCGCACTGTACGCGACCATTTCGGTTCTAAGGTGTGAGAATGAATTCCCTGCCGATGGCGAGCGATGACAGTACTGGAGACGCTTTTTACACGGGTCGTGCAAACATCCCTCGTTCCGTTGTGAAGGAAAACCGCGGAGAACTTGTGTCTCAAATCGAGACCACACTGTCCCAGGTCTCTGACTGGCGACGGGTAAACTTGGTCCGATTCAACCCTACAAAGACACAAGCGTTCACCGCTAAGAAAACTCCAATCACTGTAGTCCCACAATTCCAGAACACTCCCCTCTCCATCTCCAAGAGCATTGGGATCCTTGGTGTCGACATCTCCAGCAATGTTCAGTTCCGAGATCATTTACAAGATAAGGTGAAGCTTGCGTCCAAAAAACTCGGTGTACTGTGTGCAAAGGTTGTTACTATACAAGTCGCAAGTTCGGCCCCATATGGAGTACTGCTGCCATCTCTGGGCAGGTGCACCCGGATACCGGCTTGGCCCTTTTGACTCGGTTCAACGACGGGCTGTGAGAATTATCGACGATTCCAAACTCACTTGCGGTATCGAGCCCTTAAGTCCGAGGAGAGACTTTGCCTCACTGTGTGTGTTCTACCGCTTGTACAATGGGTTGTGTTCTGAGGAATTGTTCGAAATGATGCCCACGGCTACTTTCTACCATCGCACCGCTCGCTATCGGTAGGGAATTCATTCTCACACTTTAGAACCTAAATGGTCGCGTACAGTGCGGTTTCAGAGAAACTTCCTCCCGCGAACGCTGAAGTTGTGGAATGAGCTCCCTGCCAAGGTTTTCTGCAAGGACTACAGTATGGAGTTCTTCAAGAAAGAAGTTATTAGATTTCTGAAGGGTCGGCAACGCGCAAGTGATACCCATGGTGTTGCAAGCGTCCATAGGCTACGGTGACCGTTTACCATCAGGCGGACCGTAAGCTTGTTTGCCACTTTAGTGGTATAAAAAAAAAATGACCGTACTATAGGGACGCCAGCGGATGTTCGATGCAGTCTTAAATTTCATCGTTTTGGTTTCAAAATATTCTATTACCATACATTGAAACAACATTACTATTAACCTAAACTAATTAAAAATCTCAGCATCTGCTTAGTTCTGAGCGATCCATTGTTAGCCGTTTGGTTGCATATAGGTAAGTAGTGTTTGCCAGCGGCTCTTCCCGCCCTAAATTCAGTTATCGGTGTAGGCTTTCAACGGCAACTCTTCAATTATAAAAAAAAAACAACTCACACTTGACGTTTTAAAGTAGCCTCCCGGGGATTCAAACTATCTCGGTGCAAAATTTCATCTTAATCGGTACAGTGGTTTTAGCGTAAAGAGGTAATAGACAGACAGAGTTACTTTTGCATTGATAATAATAAGTATGGATATCTTTAAAAATATATTACGAATAAATCGTTGCTTTAATTAATTTGATTAAGCATAAACACTGAATAAATGGCGACTAGTACTCTAATTTTACCATCTGGCGATGACATATACCTACCACAAATGAGATCTTTTATGCATATTCACAGAGTTATAATGGGGTGCTCTAGACTGCGTGCGCATAGATAGTCGTAATTTACAAAACCCTAAGGGATAAATATGTATTAATGTTAACATTTATGTACGCTAGAATCTAAAGTGTGATTAACGTGAAAACGTGTTTAGATACTTGTTGACTGGATACGTAATTATTCACACTTAAACTTCGCAAGGCTATTTGCGGTTATAAGGAATATGTATAGATACTATATATCTCAGTATTTTTGTGATTTTCAGACAGACAGAAAGGATTTTCCGGAATTCTAACCCTAAGGGGGTGAAAAAGGGGGGCAAAGTTTGTATTTTGCGTTAACATTTTTTAATAGAATTGATGGAAGACGTGTTTCGTATTTTATTGAAATTCAACCCCTAACGGGATGTAAAAGGGGTAGAAAGTTATTTTGGCGGTTATTTGCTTAGAAGCTAGTATCAATACTACTTAGTGCTTTTGATTTATATTACTTTTTATTTTGACACATGTTTGAAAACTCAAACCGATTTTATTCAAAAAAGGTTGAACTTACGTAAAGACATAAACAACTTCAATACTCTTAAAAATTGGAATGTCTCGAAAGTCACCGTACTATATTTAGTACCTCATTTGAAGATTTCTAAGCTTAAAGAGGTTATGCACTTTTTAGGTGTTTGATTTTGTATAATAATATTGTAATTTGTGTATAATAATACTCAAAGTTTTCTTTTTCTACATATATACATACTACTACCTACATATAAAATGCTTTGTCGTAAATGACTGACTGACGGATCAACGCACAGCCTAAGCCCCTAATCGTAGAGACCTTGAAACTTGGACGGCGTGTACTTTGTATGACGTAGGCGTAAAAATGGTCAAGTGCGTGTCGGACTCGCGCAATAAGGGTAAACCGATTTTAATGAAATTTTGGTAACTTGTTATGCACACGCCGGGGAATGTTCCTGAAAAAGAAAAAAATGGTCAAGTGCGAGTCGGACTCGCGCAATAAGGGTAAACCGATTGTAATAAAGGTTTGGTAAGTTGTTATGCACATGCCGAGAAAGGTTTCTGGGAAAGAAAAAAAGGGTCCAGTGCGAGTCAGACTGGGTCAAGTGCGAGTCAGACTGGGTCAAGTGCGAGTCGGACTCGCGCAATAGAGGCAAACCTATTGTAATTAAATTTTGGTAGGTTCTTATGCACACGCCGGGGAAGGTTTCTGAATTAGCACAACCCTGTTAGATTGATTAAAAAAAATACACAACGTTCGCCGGTTCAGCTATATGAATATAAAAGAAGAAATTCTCTGGCTGACTGACTAATCGATCAATGGACAGCTGAAACAGCTGTGTCTGGAAGCATGAAATTTTGCACAAATGCTTCTTAATGGCGTAAGTGTGCACTAAGAAGGGATTTTCGGATATTAATCCCCTAAGGAGTTAAAATATGGGTTGGCAGTTTGCATGAAAATGGCTAAAACTTGGCTTAGTCGTTAAAAGTTTAGATTCACCGTTTTTGAAAAATTAACCCCTAGACGGCGAACTAGGAGATGAAAATGTGAATGAGAATTCCGATATTATGGTATGTAAAACAGTAAACAGTCAAAATCTGCCTTTTTTTAAAAAAAGGTTTACGCAGACGAAGTCGCGGGAACGAGCTAGTCTTCTATACATATAAAAGGCTGTGTCCTGAATGACTGATGTATCAACGCACAGCCTAAACCGCTGATCGTAGAGACCTAAAACTTGAAGGGTGTGTTTTTTGTATGAAGTAGGCATCCGATAAGAAAGGATTTTCCAGAATTCTACTCCTAACGGGTGAAAAAGGGGGGCAAAGTTTGTATGGGACAACATGATTGGTCCAATCTTCTTCAAATTTTGCAGAAACCCTCTTTAACAGAATTGATAGAAAACGTGTTTTGTGTTTTATTAAAATTCGTCCCCTAACGGGGTTAAAAAGGGTTGGAGATTTATTTGGCGGTTACTTGCTTCGGAGTTGATATCAATACTCCTAAGTGCTTTTGATTTAAATAACACTTTATTTGGACACATGTTTGTAAACTCAATCAATTCGATTTTATTCAAAAAAGATTAAAATCACACAAAAACATAATCAAATCTTCTTCTATATACTAATGTAAACAAACCAAATTTGTTCTAAAATAAAGCATTATTTGCGACGGTGTTTCCATAAACATGATATTAATTCTTATCCAAATAAATACGTTATTCATCACAAGTATTTAATTCAAAACCAAATTGCCCTTTACATCATTCGATTTGAATGAATATCTAAGGACATATTGCAATTTTAAATTAACATCGCAGCAAAATAATGATCAAGTACTGCGCGCGCATTTATGATGTGTAAAGCCGGCGGACAGTCATGAGAGGGAAGGGTGGTACGTATTATTTAAAAATATTTGCACCTTCTACGTAAACAAAGTCGCGGGTTAAAGTAAGCGTTAGCCCAAAGTAACTATTACTGGCTGAATGATCTATCAACGCACAGCTCCAACCATGATGTAGGCGTGCGCTTAGAAAGGATATTTCAAAACTCACCCCCAAAACGGGGGTTAAAAGTTGCCGTAAGAATCCTATGCCGATAACCAAATTTAGGGCAGGCGAAGCCGCTGGCAAAAGCTAGTATACGTATAAAAATCAATCGAAGTTTGTTAGACTCACAAAAGCTCCAGAACGGCTAGATCTATTTGGATAATTGGAATTTTGTTGTGTTCGTTATTGTTAGAGCAAGATTTATATGTAAGAGAAAAAGGGTCAAGTGCGAGTTGGAATTGCGCACTAAGGGTAAAACGATTGTAATGAAATTTTGGTAGGTAGTTGGGCACACGCCAGGGAAGATTTCACAATAGGTGGCACGCCAATTGTTTGAGAACTTAACGTATCATACATTGCTTGCCCTGAAATTTTGTTCTTTGCCGGTTACATATCTACAATATACTGCTGGGTAAAATATTATTTTTTATGCAAGACAAAAGAAAAAACAGGCAAAGCATTTGTGTATTAACAAAGTCAATTGTAGCCTTAAGTGAAGGCAAAGACGCACGTAAAGACTTATGAAGAATAAGTGCAAAATTAATGTTTATTATACAGCTAAACAACAAGGGCCTCTTACTTAATAATTTCATGCTATTTATAGCACCATAACTGCCTCCTTACCTTCGGGCCTAGCTTCATAGCTGCCAAATAGGTTATAAGAATAAGCGGTAACGTTCCGTATTCCTTGGGCGAATGATATAACAGCTGCGGTTTACGGCGACGACGCCAGTGTTTACAGCCCCTGGGATCTTCATAAAAACAGAGTGCGTACTACCGGTACTGTTCAGGCGGTGTAAGAGGGTTACACTATATTATAAACGGTATAAATACTGTAATTTTAGAGTATAAAAACAAGTTTTTTTTAGAAATGGGTTATTGGTTGTATACAATATGGTTTAATTGATATACTAGCTAGCATATTTAGCTTTTAGCTTTTCTCGAGCGATTTAGTTTTTCTCGTTCCATACAAAGTTTGCCTTGCCATACGGATTGCACTGAAGGGTCTCCTTCCAGCCTACCAGCAACTCTATTGTCTTTTTCTTACTTTTACCCTACCTACTATTGGATGATTCCCCTAAAACTATGACAGAGATAAAACACTTAATTTTTGATTCTAGCAACAAATCTCAATTTAATATTTAATACGAATTTTATGGTTTAAACTACAAAAAATCGACTGCCTTGGTGGCCAGAGGGATCGATCCTCTTACTCTATGATCGTTGCTTTGACATTACAATATAATACTAATATAATGTAAAATTAACCTAAATAGAATTTATTACTAAGTCGGACTTATATGATAAACATTAATTTGTGTTTGTCTTGAGTCTCGGTGTTTTATATCTATATGTATGTATTTAAAAAAGGTAAGAAGTTAAAAACAAGTAACAAAAATAAACATTCATATAAAGACTAAAAGAGTTATAGCAGTTCTTATCAAAAAAAAAAAATAGCTCCATATTTGTAGTGCACGAATATGGATTATTTTTTTGAAGTTTTACACTGTTTCAAAACATAAGACTTAAAAATAACGTTGACTTACCTTTCTATTGCTTTTAAAGACGTTACATTTGAAGGCGTTGGTGGCGCCATCTCTAGCGATGTAGGAAAAAATCTTCAGATCGGAGCTGTCGTGTGAAACATAAAAGATGCGGTATATAGGATGATGCATTATCTCGAAGCCTTCGTTGTTGCCGTCGTTTTTTTTGTTTCGCCCAAACAGTTGAGTGCTGGAGGCCTTCTGTGAAAAAAAGAATAATAGCTTAAAAATAACCCAAAACATCTTTATATGTATAGTAATTTTAACCTTCAAGCAACCTTCGGCGTCGAATCGACAGCGGCAAACATATTTTCGGTTCAAGTTTGTATATTCTCATCACACATGTTTGCCAATTTAAGTAGAATCTCATAGGTTCAACTAAGGTAAACTCAAAACAATAGATTCCTACTTTCCGTGCGCATTGCTTAATCTAAATTATATCTTTTGTAATGCATGCTGCGTAGGTTTTGCAAAGGAAACGCGCGCCTGACGTCGATGAAGATTCGCACGACGCACTTGGTAAAAGTGTTTTAGTATAATTTTTTGTAGGTTTTATGCCAAATATTTTTTTTTATATCTAAAGGTAATGTGTTTTAGTACACTGTTATTCAAATAATTTAATAATTTGTCTTTTTAATTCTTAAAAACCTTGACAGGGTCATTAAGGTTACGCGCGACCGCTGCCGTTAAAAACGATCGTGCGCCCGCTTAAAAGTTGCGCTGTATCAAAAAAAAAAAAAAATTAAAAAAACAGCTAATTACGCAGTATGAAACTTAACAGACTATAACTTTACTGCACTGCACTTTCAAAGCAATAAATCGTGGGGTTTCTAATTTATTCCGTACAAAAAACATAATAAATACAGTCTATGCATCCTTTGGCCAGATGTACTGATGGAAGTGGCTGGATGCGATTAGCATAAGAGGCATTTTTCAGTAGTAGATCAGAATCTGCTTATATGATGATGATGAGCATATAGTCGATGTCTTCGTCACTGTACCCGTTTAAGAGAAATTTTCGTTAGAATTTCGTGGCCAACAGTGTACTATGTAGCGCGATGATTGGCCGCAGTAATATTTATAGTGTTTTGTGCGGTTCGGTCTAGGTACTGGCGTATCCATTCACGAAGATTATCCACATCCATGGACAACCTTAAGATTCCTTTTACGGTATGAGGATATCCTTTTACGATATCTTTAGGTCATCTCGTCACGTTTTTGTAAAATAGTTCACAATTACTACAGTAAAGTTGTAAAAGACGCTGAGGAAAGCTTTATTTCTACGCCTAAATGCCTAATATATTTTAAGATTCCTAATGCCCAATGTTCTACACTAGTTATTTTAATGGTTTTACTTCTTGGGGACATAATTATATAGTCATGCTATTCTAAAGCTTTAAAACGATATAGATTACAAATTTCATGACATAAAACAAACAAGTAGTTTGAAGGTGAAGCCAAAAATAGAAAAAACATACAGATACAGACAGTGAAAATATCCTCTTTACTGCACTCGTCATTGTTACATGCCGTTGTTTATTTTTATAAAAATAATCAAAGTAGATATGATAGCAATTTTGTGAATATGAATCTCTACTCAAGCAAATTACGCGGAAAACACGAAGCGCGATCTATTTATTATTTAGTGACATCTAGCGGAATGATGTCGTACCTCTTTTCAGTAAGGTTTACTCGTTGCTCCTACTTTTATAGTTACAATACATAATTTACGAAACGAGTTGAAAAAAATACTAGTAATATGATATTTTCGACTTCCCAATTTGAAAATTAAAATACTAATGTATAATATAAACAATTAGCCGTAAACAATACTCCTAAAAAGTATAGATGAAATAACAGTAAGTGGGTACTTCAACATCAATTAAGAAAACGTTGTACCAATTACAGAACATAAGTGCTCAGTACACGGAACCGTATACTCTCACTCTCGTGCTCTAAGTATCGGCAACCCCGAGCGATGGCTTGTAATTATCTTTCGGCCGAGCTGAGGACTAAGTGAGAGCCATTCCTTACCCTCTTGCTCTCGCCATTAAACCCTGGAGGCTAACTATAAAAAGTCTAAAAATATAGAATATAGAAATTGCACTTAATAGAACGGATAAAAGATTTTGTAGAGTTTACAGAACATGAAATCAGAACAGTCATACATTTAGCGAGCGCTATTTTTAACAGTCGTATAATTTTCAGTGTAGTAAATTATATGAAATTCAAAATTACAAAAACAAATACAGTCATTATGTATAAGCCCATCCGCAGCCTATATATAAGACATATTCTACAGTAGACCAGTAACGTTTTTAAATTTATTTTCGCATTGTAAATACACGAATATTAGTTTGTTGGTATTCCTTATTAGGGACACTATTCCATATTTAGTATTAGTACAAACGAGATCCTTGCATATTTATTTATTAAGTTGCTCTCCACGGGTTTAACCTCTGTGTTCCTCCCTCTCTGGCGGGATAAAGGCATTCTTGGTTTTTCTCGGTCCCTACGCCAATCTATAATGACGTCAGTCATAAGTCAACTTCGAATATTCTAGAAGATTGGTAGTAAGCTTCCTGGTATCTGCAAAACTTGATTGCGTACCCAGCATGTCAATTAGAACATTCTGCCATTTATTTAGACGTGGCCCAAGCGTTCACTTAACATTTCCCTTTTGCTCAACAATAGGTTTAGACAGGGGACTTTTGATACGGTTCTTGCTTTACAAATAAAACAATATTTAAAGTAATTGAAGTGTCCTTGGTACTGCCCAGAAACAACTGTCATAGAGTTGTCTTTTACCCGAGTGTGGCAAAGTCCTAAAGGAGGGTTAGTTGTTCCCTCGTAACTACTTAAGGGCTTCACCGATTTTAATTAATTATACGTGGTTAGATTCGTCTTAACCACAATAGTGTCAAAGGCTATATTAAAATTATTGGAATTCAAAAGGGTGGATTTTTGGCGCCAAATTGCGTGGCATGAAAAATCTTTTCTTTTCAAAACCTATCGAGTGGCATATCAAAATAAAGAATTTTAAAAGGTTATTTCAAGCAAAAATTGGAAAAAAATAACACTAAAAAGGTGTAATTTAAAAAAATAATAAATAATTAGATAATAAAAAAAACCCGAGTGCAAAAACATTAAGAACTAAACAGAAATTAAACCATACCAAATATTTAACTATAAGCAGACGGGACTAATTTAATGCAAGTTCAAATTGTGTGCCTATTTACTGATTGCTCACACTATAGTAGTTACCTTAAAATGATTTCCGTTTGTGTATAGGTAAATATTTAGTATGTTTTAATTTCTGTTTAGTTCTTAATGTTTCTGCAGTCGGGTTTTTTTATTATTTAATAATTAATTTTATTTATTTAACTTTACGTTGAATTAGAATGTAAGAAATATAACAGAGAGAAAGTCTTAATTTCTATGATTATTACTTTAAAGTTGGTAATATACAATGTATAGGAAATACAGTGTAAAGCCACTTTAGTCCACATACACTGCAATGTTGAGCCAGACGCAGGACGTCCTTACGGCATTTTCTAGATTTTACACTTTGGAGATATAGATGACCAACACTATATTAATTGCTAATCCAGAAAAAACTAAATCGTGTGCTTTTTTTCTGCGACAGTGGTGCTGTGAGTTGTGTGTTTCTTGCATACGCTTGAGGGATTCCGTAGCAAATGTATATTTGCAAAGCCATTAGGATTAAAAGTCTGACTTTTCAACCATAAAAGAACTAAACTAAAACACACCAATAATGCTTTATGAAAAATAAACAAATATAAAATAAATCTTTTTAAAAAAAAAAAACAACCGCCTTCAAAAAGATGGTAAAATGGTAAAAAATATTAAATTATTTCCAAAGATCTTTACAGTTTTTAGTTGGTTTCATGAAAGTGTAGTGTGTTATAAACTTTAAGTATATCGCCGGTTGTTTTTTTTTGTTAAAAGGTTTTTATTTTATATTTGTTTATTATTTATGTAGCATTATTGTTGTGTTTTAATTTAGTTCTTCGATTTTTCACCATCATTTAAAAAGGCAGAAGGCATACGAATTTGACTTTTAAAAAATAAAGAAGTTGGTTATTTTTTTTGTTTCAACGCGCTTATCTTTAGAACTACCAGTCGGATTTAAAAAGGCTTGGTATAAAACGTCACTCTACGACCATCAGGTTAGGTTATAAGCAAAAAGAAAAGTCAGAAAGAACCCTAAGCGAAATCGAAGTAGGTAGCACGGGAGAGGGATAGTGTAAAAGCAACGAAAAGGGTAGCACACATCTGCCAGGTCAGCTAGTATTTTTTATGTGAGTCATAATATGTAAGTACCAGAAGGTACTAAAGATTTTCAGCCATCTATAATTTAAAGTTTTGATTAAAATCACCTAATTAGGCATTGTTACTTAACAATAGCAGGCGCTTAGTAGGCTAGTTGGTTGGATCTAATTAAAGTGCTTTTTAAAAAATCATGATTTTGAAAGCATTTAAAGAGGCGCATAAAGTATAAGTCAGAGCTAAAGTGCTACTAAGATATAATACAATTTAAAAATAAAATGCCACCCAGGACACTCTAGTCTTGAGGCTTTTAGAAATGTTTCTATTTTTCTTTTGTTCTATTTGCGACTTCTTGGTGGATATTGCTAAGATAGTAGGTAAGTAATATGGTTTTATAGTGGAAACTATACAGATAACAGATCCAGTAGTGTAGTAAGTCACGAGTTCCTTAAAAATAGTACCCACGTTTATTACATGAGCCATCTAGTTAACTTTTAAGCCTTAAAATAAAACCGTCATTAGACGTAAGCATTTAAAAATCCTAGGTCTGTGGACGTAAGTAAGGACATGATCTGGACTTTTTTCACTAGATGGCGCTTATGTAGTAATTAATAATGGCAATGGCGTGAGCTAATCTTACACTAAGCCGGTTCTTATTATTTTTTGTTATAATTTACAGCTTACAATATAATTAATGCAAGTTTAACGCTTGTGTGTATTACTGTTTTATCCGATAAATTAACGAAACGAAAATGTGTTTCTTTTATGGATCCCACTTAAATCTTTTTTTAGTTTGAGCCATCTACCTTTTACTATTCAAAAGTTATTTGTCTTTATAGGTTGGACACAGGCAGTGGAACAGTGATGGCTTAGTTAACTTTGGGTACGGAACCCTAAAAATAATAGGTCGCGGGACGCCTGACAGATGTAAAATGCCACATTTTCTACCATCGCACAGCTCGCCAACAGTTTATTAGGTACACAGCAGTTTCAGAGAAACTGCCTTCCAAGAACGCTTAGGTTGTGGAATGAACTTCCTGCAGTTGTCTCTAAGGACTACAGTATGGGGTTTTTTAAGAATGAAGATATTACATTTTGAAAATGTTAACAACGCGCGAGTAATGTCAGTGGTGTTGCAAGCGTCCATTCGGTGACCGCTTACTATCAGGCAGACTGTTAGCTAGTTTGCCACCTTAATCGTGAGAAAAAGAACCCAATTAGTCCCCTATTTGCCCTGTAGGGTCGAAAAATCCTATCTTAGTATTTGCCTACGTCATAACTGGAATCTATGTACAAAATTTCAAGTCTCAGAATACCCAGAATATTTGGGCTGTGTGTTGATATATCAACCAGTTACTCAGTTGACTCATATATATATATCTTATAGAATGATGTAGATTATTTGTATAAATATTCTTTTAATTAACCTAAAACAAGTCCAAAGTTAATATGTAAGCTACTCTTAAGTTTAATTTTATTTGCATTTCTATATTATGCCTGCAGTTGTAAAATATACATTATTATTCATCCAGTGTATCATATTTGAACAGCCGACCCTCGTAAACAAGAATTTGTTATAATTATATTCGAAATTTCAGAATATTCAAATTTATAGGTCTTCAGCGTATTTAATTAAGAAATTTATGACATGATGATTTCAGGTCATTAATTCATGCCTGGTTCGAAATTTTGCTCATTTGTCTACTAATACTCTATGACTAAAGTTTCACGACTACGTTTACATGAATGGTGACTATTAATCCAGATGTAATGACTAATTAATTAAAGACCAAACGATCAATTTACTGGATACACGTTATGGATTTACCTACTTATTGTTTTTCCATCCATATGTCATCATGTTTTTCACAGAGATTTAACTAAGGTAAACTTATAAATAAATTATACTCGTTTTTAAAAGTACTTACCTGGGCGGTATCATTTTTAAGGTTCCATACCTCAAAACGAAAAAGGAATCTTTTTAAAACCTATTGGGTACTTCCCGTTGTCCTGGAATCATGAAATTTGATAAGAAAAAGATCTTTTACAACACTTTTACAACAATTACATCACAAATATAGTAAAAAAACTGAATTTCGTTAATTAGTATAGTTATAATACTTAAAAAAAAACTTTTTTCTGTTTGTCAAGACCGTTGTACTCAATAACGCGCGGAGGTTTCAAGGTATAATTAATATCAAATATTAGTAAGTACTAAAGGCTGCGGTCACTTAAAGTTGTTAAAAAATCAATCTTCTAAGTCAATGCAATAAGAAGATAGGCCCAAAATACGGTCATTTTTGTCACATAGTGTGACACAAATAAATTAAAACCTATAGGGTTCTTCCCGTTGGCCTAATATCAGAAATATAGAAAAGAGTTGAAAAACAAGATCTTTGTTATTAAAATTATATACCAAATAATTTTGTATAGAGGAACTCAGCAATATACCTTGCAAGGTCTTTGTGCGCAGACAACGGTGACAGCTCTCCATTACACCGCGCCATGATAAATGACTCTGGACAAAATGGATGCCTCCACTTCAGAAATAAATCTGTATTTAAAAGCAGATGGAATTGCTTTTCTTTCTCAATTTTGCTTAGTTCATAGCTATTTCAATTCATCACTTTTAACTTAGTAATTTAAAGATGGGCAATAATTGTTTGTGTGACAAAGCTAATACTTTATAGTTTTCTATCTAGGAACACAAGTATCGCAGCACTTTTTTATTTATTAAGTCGAAGTACCTACCTGATTAGCGCTGCCAAAAGATATTCTATTACCACTTTGTTCAAAACATATTTCAAAAATGGTACAAATCAATTATTCAGAACCTGGTATAAGCTATTTTGTATGTTTGTATATATACGTATAGAATAAGGTACATCGTTTCTTAAATATATCTGTGAGATTTTGTTAAAAGTTGCGGTTTTATTTATAAAAAAATGGTATCTGCAACTCACAAATACCTACATTGCAAAGTTCTAAAAATAGCTTATACCTAGATCTAAATAATTAATTTGCAACATTTTTGAAATATGTTTCGCAAAAAGAGAATGTCAAATATGACTTATACGTCAACATACCGTGTCCGAAACAACATCAAACGGAGTATTGCTATCCATTTTCCTATAAATGTGTGTGTAAATCAGCTAATACGACTATCATTTTTACGTCTGTGTGCGAAATTTCGGTATTACCAATCATAAAGTGATAACCCCAAATTGGCGAGTTCTTTTATTTGGTACTATAATTAATTTTGACTTGCGATGACCCGTGTGTAAAACTTTGCTACGAAGGTAGCTATCTGTTGACCATGGCCATGTAATGCGTGTTAAATGTTAACCTTAACTTTTTTTTTTTTTTTTTTATACCACTAAGGTGGCAAACAAGCCTACGGCCCACCTGATGGTAAGCGGTCACCGTAGCCTATGGACGCTTGCAACACCAGGGCAATCTAATAACTTCTTTTCTGAAGAACCCCATACTGTAGTCCTTAGAGAAAACCTTGGTAGGGAGCTCATTCCACAACCCAAGGGTTCGCGGGAGGAAGTTTCTCTGAAACCGCACTGTACGCGACCATTTTGGTTCCAAAGTGTGAGAATGAATTCCCTGTCGATGGTGAGCGGTGCGATGGTAGAAAGTAGCCGTGGGCATCATTTCGAACAATTCCTCAGAACACAATCCATTGTACAAGCGGTAGAACACACACAGGGAGGCAAAGTCTCTCCTCAGACTTAAGGACTCGATACCGCAAGTGAGTTTGGGATCGTCGACAATTCTCACAGCCCGTCGTTGAACCGAGTCAAAAGGGCCATGCTGGTATCCGGGTGCACCCGCCCAGAGATGGCAGCAGTACTCCATATGGGGCCGGACTTGCGACTTGTAAAGTAGCAACCTTTGCCCCGACGTGAAGTACTGCTTCGCTCTGTTGAGTACACCAAGTATTTTGGACGCCAGCTTTACCTTGTCTAACAAATGATCTCGGAACTGAACATCGCTGGAGATGTCAACGCTAAGGATCCCAATGCTCTTGGAGATGTAGAGGGGAGTGTTCTGGAATTGTGGGACTACAGTGAATGGGGTTTTCTTAGCGGTAAAAGCGCAGACTTGTGTCTTTGAAGGGTTGAATCGGACCAAGTTTTCCCGCCCCCAGTCAGAGACCTTGGACAGACCGATCTCGATTTGAGACACAAGTTCTTCACGCTTTTCCTCCACAACGGAACGTGGGATGCTTGCACGGCCCGTGTAATAAGCGTCTCCAGTACTGTCATCTGCATAGCAATGTATGTTGTTGATGTCCAACATATCATTGATGTGCAGTAGAAACAGCGTAGGAGACAGCACAGAGCCTTGCGGGACACCAGCATTAATGTCCATGCTATCAGAGCAACTACCGTCAACTACTGCTCGTATGCTTCTGCCGGACAAAAAGCTAGCCACCCATTTGCACAAACCCTCGGGCACTCCGAAAGATGGCAACTTCGATAGAAGACCCCGGTGCCAGACCCGGTCGAATGTTGCCTTCGCTATGTCTAGGCTACATGCCAATGCCTTCCCCTGACTCTCAATGGCTAGTGCCCATCGTTGTGTGAGATACACTAGGAGGTCACCAGTTGAGCGACCGTGGCGAAAGCCATATTGACGGTCACTGATCAGGTCGTGTTTTTCTAGGTATCTCAAAAGCTGTGTGTTGATCACACGCTCCATCACCTTTGAGAGGAGAGAGGTTATAGCGATAGCCTTGTAATTTGATGGATCTGATCTATCGCCCTTTTTGGGCACCGGGTGCACATTCGCAGTCTTCCATGAAAACGGAAATTGCCTAGTGTGGTAGCAAAGCGTGAAGAGGCGCGTGAGTACAGGACATAACTCAGGAGCACACTGCTTAAGCACCACTGCTGGTATGCCGTCTGGCCCACTCGACTTATGAACGTCCGCCGGACCTCGCGCTGTGTTATTGAGATTTCTGGCATGGTCTTACCGCACCACGGTAAAGTAGGTGGTACAGCGCCTTCGTCGTTCACATTCGAGTTAGAGGCAAAGAGACTGCCCAAAAGATCGGCTTTCTCTTTTGCACTGTGGGCCAAGTCACCATCGGTCTTACGCAGTGGTGGTAATGACGACTGGCAGAAGTTCCCCTCGGCAGCTTTAGCAAGCGACCAGAAAGCACGACTCCCAGAAGGATAGCTCGCAAGTCGCCCACCTATTTTGCCGATGAATTGGAATTTTGCTCTGGCAGTTGCTTTCTTACTGAACCTCGAGGCAGCATTTAATTTGCGTTTTAACTCAGAAATATTCGGATCCTTATTATTACAAGCCGTGGTCCAAGCCTCATACGCAGTTTGCTTAAGAATTTTAGCTTCTCTGCAAGACCTATTAAACCACGGTCGTTTTTTGGCGCCGGCAGCTACTCGCAGGTTAGGAATGAAACATTCCATACGAGCGAGGATTGTCTCAGTGACTGCGGCTGCGCAGACGTCAGGATCTTCTGAGCTATAGCAGATCTGCCTCCACGGGTACGATGCATAAAAGTCTCGCAATCCATCCCAGTCTGCCGACTTATAATGCCACACACGACGCCAATTAGTTGGCCCAGAAGGATCAGGTTGTGTGCATGACATTTGAGTCCGGACGAGACAGTGGTCCGAGGAGCCTAGAGGCGCATCCACTGAGACGGACTATCCATCCGGACGTGTAGTCAGCAGAAGGTCCAGTAAGGAGCTCGTATGGTCCTCTTTATCTGGTATTCTCGTTAAAGAAAGTACCAGCTGAGAGAATCCATAGGTTAGAGCAAATTCATGAGCAGATATCCCTGCATAGTTGTTGGTTCGAGAACTGAGCCACACACGATGGCGGGCGTTAAAGTCTCCCAAAATAACTAATTCTGCTGTAGGATATTGCTCTAGAACTTTGTCAGTCGTTAAACTCAGGTGCGTGAAGAGTCGAGTTACGTCCGTGTCACCGCTATGAGACCTGTATAGGCACGCATAGATACGAGTGTGGCCGCCATGATCTACGCGCACCCACAATATCGACAGGTCCCTGTCTTCAAGGCTATGAAGTCAGCGACACATAAATACATACATACACCGGCACGACTCAAAAAATTGTGCTCGAGTTTGTAGCCGGGGTAACGAATGTATTATGTGTCGGCCGGGCAGGATATCTGCGTCTCCGTTAGAAAAAGAATGGTTGGCTGCGCAGTCTCGAGATGGTGATGGACTGCGTTAAGATTTGCGTGAATACCCCTTATCTTGCAAAAATCCACATTATATGTGGATGGAGTAGCCGCTGTCAAAACTCTTTTCTTTTTTCTGTTCCTGACGATTTTGTTTGAAGTTACTTAGACTAAGGATGAGGATTCACTGCACAGACAGCTTAGAAGACAAAAAGTTGCGGTACTAAGACTGCCGAAGCTCAACACAGATGATACGGTTGCTGGCACGGCGGGCGGAAGGGCCCCTGATCCCCCTCTGTTGTAGTAGCCGGGTCCACTCCGGTCTCCTTCTCCGGCACGACTACTACTTCAGAGACTTTACACAGGTTGGCGGATCAGCCTCCCAGGGCGGAGATTAAGTGATCCCTGGGTTCGGGAACCCGTTCAACCTGCGGGCGGCAAGCGGTCAGCCGTTTCATCAGGTCTCCCTAACCGCCGAACCAGCACGCCGCGTCTACGCCGAGCAATGACAGCAACAAGCACCTTCGGTCCTCCGCTGTCCGCGCAGCGAATCCTCAAAGAGAGCTCTGGCAACCTTACTCACCGCCAGGAACACAACACTACACACATCAAAAAGTCTAAGCATCACCAACTAATATTTTGACTCTAGAATGTTTTTTTAGTTATTACTTTAAAATAGTTTAATATTATTTACATATTGTATTTTTTACACATTATTTATTGCCTGGGCGACCATGGATTTCCATTCAGGATACCCAGGCACTTTATCAGAATTCGTGCACGTAGGTCCTACTCATGCAGTCTATTTCGTAAAGTTTGGGGATAACAACCATGCCAGTTGACTTCTGGAGGACATTCCTATCTCTCGGGTGGTCATAATCAGTTGACGTCTTGGCGTAAGTTGCATAAAACGATCTTGCCGAGCAGGGGTACTCCTCTCTTAACCAGGATGCTATTCTGTAGGATCCCTATTATTGATGTAACGCTGCCAACAACCGTTTTACACCAAAAGTCCAGACCACCTTCATCTGATTATTTCTGATATGCAGCATTTCGACCACTCTTTGCATTTCAACGCTTATCAAATAAAAAAAACATACTTATCAACATTTTTGAAGGTTTCAAAAGAATAAATGTTGCTAAAATTAAGAAAAAGTCTAATTTTGTGAAACTCAATAATTGTAATTCACAACTAAGCACATAAAACCCTTTTTTAGCATCTTAATAGCGTCCATTAATTTATCGCAAAAGTGCTTTTTACTTTACAGACTGCAAAAAAATCTAGACACTTGCTTATAAAGCAGCCTTTACTACACTGTTTTCAGCTTCTTAGTAGCATCCATTATGCACTTGGGCGGTAATGACAAGAAGGCACCTGGCCTTCTACTTTACAGTTTTTTATTTATTTTTATTAAGAAAAAAATTATGCCTTTGTACTAAGTTATTAATTTTGGAAAAATAAATTCAACATGTATGTTACATATCAAAAATATTAAATTCTATTAAATATCACCTTTGAAAATTTTACTCAACTTTGACTTAATTTGTATAAAAATTTTTAATAACTCATAATTTATTTTCCTTCTACAAGTAAACTTTTGTTTGTGGTATTTAAAACCTTCATGTATGCCCTAAGTTATTTTCATTTAGGAACCTTCGCCGCGCGAGTCGCTTGTACTGCTACAAAAACAACAAAATTAATATAAGAAAATTTCAACTAATATATTTTCAAATTAAATCGTATTTGTCTTTATTTAATACATATTTTATTTAAGTATGATTGTTGATATTGCTTTTATACTAGTTTAATAATAAATTATTGTTTAGCTTCTTCGTAAATGGTTTTACGTGTTTATAGCTCAAAACTTTTAGGTACTTACCTACTTCTGCTGCTGATGAGTTGTTGAAAATTCAAAGTAGTCTATTATGGACTGCTAGCAACAAAATAATCTTCCACATTTTATTTTTGCTTTAATTATAATTAGTTTTTAGGGTTTCCTACCCAAAGGGTCCCTACACTAACGAAACAAAGCCCTATTACTAAGCCTACGCAGTCTGTCTGTCTGTCTGTCTATCCAAATTCTAAGGGGCTTTATCTTTTAAAACATGAAGACAAGAAACATATTTTTGGTGTTTTTGCTTTATCGTCAAAGCAGTAATGCTAATAATAATCTTTAAACTTAAAATAATTTCAGTATATACTCTATAGTATAAAATTCTTTTTTGGGTGACTATAGGGGTCCCTTTTTTCCTTTTGAGGTTTGGAACCTTAACAAACAATAGTATATTGTGTGTTAAGGGTGGTTAAAGGTGGTAAGCGTGATGGTGGAGCATAGGGAACGTTTCATATGTCATTATCGCCCACTGGTTCTATTTACGCCTTTTCCTTGAGGAAGTAAAATTTACAAAGAAAAATTCTTAGCCCCCACTTTTCCTGTACACTGTTTACGAGTAAGTATGATGAAAACTTTACATTGTGGTCCACCGGGTATACAAATCATATCAAAAACTATTTATTACTTTTTACAACCACACTAAAACAACTACATATAAATAATACTGTTGTCTTCTAAGACTTCGATTAAATTAGAAACTGGTCAAGAGCGTCTGGAACACGCACACGAAAGGGTTCTGTACACAAATTTTACCTTTTAAATTTTAATAGTAATAGCGTAGTAGTGTAGTAACGTATAGTTAGTTGAGCGTATGTACTACGTGTTCTAAATTTCGACCCATGTTCTTTTGGGAAAATAGTTCAGTATAAGAAGCAGAAATATCCCCTGCATTATTATTTTACTCTTATGTTACAGTATGTATAGAATCAATTCGAATACAAAAACTATTTCAATCACACCAGTTAGTTTCTGAAGTTGGTAGATAAAAAAACGGATATCGTAGGTTAGTTAGTAAGTTTATTTTTTAACTGTTTACAAACATTTTGGCTGTCAACCAGTCAGTTTGTAATATATATTTTTTTATTGTAAGGTGGCAAACACGCTTGCGGTACACCTGATGGTAAGCGGTTACCGCAGCCACGTAGTATTATATTCTCTTTGCCGCAGCCTATGGACGCTTGCAACACCTGGAGCATCACTTCCGCGTTGCCGACCCTTTAAAAATCTAATAGCTTCTTTCTTAATAAAAATAAATAAGGTACGACGTAAAATTTTAGATAAAAATGACAGTTAATTTTTAAAACCTTTGTAACAATATTTCACACGATAAGAGAAAAGAGACGAGGGACAAAATTGTAATGGACAAGCGGGTGAAGGGACGGTCGGACATGATGTATCTACTGACTGATTCCGGTCCGGAACTTCAGTACTCGTATCTACATCTCAAACATTAATTTTGTATTTTCTGTTTATTTGTTTGTTGGCTTCTCTCTCTCTCTATTACGTGAATACTACTAAACAATCTAAAATGAAATTTGGTAACTAAACATTGTATCCATCATTGAGTCCTGAGAAATAAAAAATACTTTTTAAATGGTGGGTACAGACGAGAGTATTAGCTAGAGCTATGTAAAATCTGCTTATGGACTTGAGGAAGGTACTTTACAGCATATGAAAAAAAATATGACAATATACTATTTTGTATTTTTTAAATTCATTTCGTAGTGTCAGTAATTTAATTTTAAGTACAGGGTAAACCGTGCTTTTAACAAGGTATGTTTTTTCGAAATTGCTTTTTACAAAAAATAAAACCATAAGTAAACCTTAAAATCAAAATCTTATCTAAATATTATATTTCATCCCAATCGTTGGAGCGCTTTCCAAGAAACGCAATGAAGTATATATGTACAAAAATTGTTCGTTTAAATATATTTTAATTAACATCTAATCCAAATAAAAATTATAATAATAAATATTCATGCCAATTAACTTTTATCTATTATATATAGGCAGACTAGCAGCAGAACCATGGAGCAGCCTTAGCCAAAATAACTTTTAAACAAAATTGCAAACATTTAAACAAAACAATGCAATATTTTCCAAAAGCTGTTTACCCGTATACAATGTAGTCTAGTCTCTAGAGTATAAGATACGACAAGAAAATACTGTATAATAAAGTCTTAAATATTAAAGCTCCAATTGCAAGAAGATGTCTACTGCGACTTGTCAACTAGGTACTAAACAGTACATACTTTGTGCACAATAATGTCTGTTCATTTTATTCAGGCGAAATATTATTAAACCATTTTCGTATATTCGTCCACACATTATGTCAAACAAGCTATTGATTGGGGTTCTTTAAGATACAACGAAATAAAACTAATCGAAAAGTTTGTCGTAAATATTGAAAGGTTCCGCAAAAATTTTCAATCTAACTTGGAATCGAGTTCGAGAGATAACGTCATATTTTATCAGAGTTTTGCAATTTTTATATTCATGAATACTACGACTGAACAAGTTATTTGTAAACAGTGTTTATTACAAAGATGTAGGTACTTTATAAAGCTGAATAATTGTTGCTGACTAATGGCAGGTCTGCATAGTACATTATACAGTTTTGGTATACGTACTTAGCTAATGCAAATTTTAAAAATGAATAAAACAATTTTTTTTTTACAAAAATGAATAAAACAATTAAGTTCCTACTAAAAAATCTTTAAGTAAGTTGCACAAGAATAAAAGACGAATTTCATGCAAGGGGAGCTAGTGATTCACAGGTGCGAGATTAAAACTCTGTATATATAATATGGCTATGGAATGAAACCTATCGTTTTCTACGTGGTGACAGAATTATACTTTTTCGACTGGCTGTGGTAAAAACTGAAATATATTGAAATATTGTATGTGTGCGTGATGAATAATAGATATAAATATTACAGTAATGAAAGAGCTAATACACAATTTTTATTTCCATTCTAGCGTAGCTGTGGTAGTACCTACCTACCTACTAGGATTCTAGAGCTTTTCAACTATGTTGCTAAACGGTTTAGTCAAAATTTTTAAATTTTTTTTGATATCACTAGCACACGGATTACATGCAAATTCTGGTTACCATCATTTTTTTTAAGAAGATTCATCATTTAAGAATTTTTAGACATTTTAGTCGAAATATATTACAAAAAGTGTGACAGTCAAGTGGCGTTTTTATTTTAAGGCTCAATTTTCTGTTTTATTTAATTGTGACGCAATTGACGTTCGCTAATGGTGCATTATGACCTAAGCACCTTTTTCCAAGGAGAGTCCAGTGACCTTGTAGTGAGTGAGTACAACAACTAATGCAACAATTTCTATGCAGTTTCTAACGAATAAAATAATAAATTATAATAACATAATTTACCTAGTTAATAGCAGAAAAATAGAATTATATCATTATGGTACAAGTGAGATAAGCTGCATATTACAGACGGATTGTGGGTTGCAGCCCAAGCAGAAGGCGAGGGCGTAATTCAGGCGAATGTTTTTTGAGCAGAGCTTACGACTGTCATTCAACACACTTGAAAGACAGTAAATACTTATATTCAGTGGTAAAATGTTGAAAATTTTATGAAATATAACAGTTTTGATATGTTTTTAACAAACACGTTGGATTTATTTTGTCAAAAATAAGAACTTAGTTCATAGGCATAATTTCATCTTGATATTATAAAGTAAAAGTTCTAGTATAGTATTATATAATCTGTGGTAAAAGGCACTTGTGCGGTAATTGTCACTACCGCACAAGTGCATAATGGACGTTATTAACCAGCTGCAAACGGTGCAGTTAAGCCTGTCTTTGAGCAAATGTGTTAAAAAAGTATATGTATAATATGTTACATTATAACATTTAAATAATCTATATGTAAATAGTTTTAATAGTATTATCGATTAATGTGACAGATAAAAAGACTTTTCAGTTGACCAGTTGCTTTAAATAATATTAAAGCGGTACCTACCTGCAATATCTGCAAGTTACCATATTTGCAGCAATGTCAAACTAAAGATATGCCAGATATGCAGCCTAGTGAGTTTCAAAGCAAAATATTAAATATGGTAATTAGAGAAATATGCATATTCTTAATGTGCGTATTTCTCGATAATCGTAGATTTTTGCAGATGTAAACAATTCTTCAACTGCTTATTATCTTACTGACTTTAGTTTTACTCTTGTACAGACATTAGGAGTTGATAAATACAGTTCCGTATGACTCTTTTAAGTTTAAAACATATGTACATATTTGTTTTAGAAGTGGAATCGGTAAAAAGTCTACCCTTTTTTGTATAAAAAAATCAAAAAATATTTATTCAAAAAGTTTTCTGAGCTTACTGTTAAATCAGCAATCCAATCTTTTTAACGATGTTAATTTCTGAAAAACTCAACTATTTAAAGTTATAATCACGGCATACGGTTCGATTTTATGATTTACGTACGATACGATTTATTTAAAAATATTGTTTGATTAATTAATCGATTGTCTGTTTGACACATACTTGACTGGTTTTCCTTCCAATGGCAGGTATTTCCTGATTACAAAAAAATCTACAAGAATGATTTTCTCTGTTAGAAAGCTTAGAAGTCAGGTAATTCACGACATAAAATGCACGACTGGTCTTATAGTTTTCTATTAGTTTTTTTATTAGTCTTATAACTGAGAAAGAGTAGTACTTATGTTTTTTGTCTCCACAATACAATTGCAAGTAGAACAAAAGAAATATAAAGGCTCAAGTCGAGAGTGCCCTAAGTGGCACTTTACTTGTAAATTGTATTAACTTGGTGGCTCTTTGCTTCAGCCCTGACTATTGAGTTCTGTGAATTTCGATTTGTTCTTATGTCTCAATATATTGCTGTATGCTTAGTTTTACTATCTCATATTCTAATATTAAAGGAAAAAGGACTATTCTGTAAATAGTGTATTTTGTATAAGAATACTTCCATTACGCACCTGTGCGGTAATGACAATTACTGGACTAAAAACTTTTCTTTATAGTTTGTTTTAATTTTCATCATACTTGCTCATAAAACAGCGATCATTACGCATAAATGCTTTTTACTTCACAATTATTTTTTTTACTTTAATCATGAAGAAATTATGCCAATGATATTTTTGGAAAAATAAATCCAATTAAAACTATTACATCCTATTGAATATCAAATTTTTACAGCATTTTAAAACTGATAAAAATACTAAAAAGTAATTACTGTCCTTCAAGTGTGTTGAAAACAGTCGTATGACCTATAACCTCGTCTGTCATCATTGTATAAATAGTATACTATTTATCCACCGGGTTCCACAGACAATGTTTATGTGGCACTAGTGCTATAAATACCGTTAGTACCTACTGTTATTTCTGTGCCTCTACCATACCACAATCTTCATACAAAAAATATTCGTGACCTCAACCATTACAAAATGAAAAGACTTGTGATAGATACGCGCAAATGTGTGCATGCGATAACAGGTTCAAAAAAGAGAGGAGATGGGGTCAACACTAGAGTTAAGAGGGAGTGGAGCTGGCGAGTGTCCATACTGCATAAAGTTCTTTAATTAATTCTGTAGTCCAAGAAGTCATAGTCTACAAAAGAACTATGAACAAATTATTCGA
Source organism: Apoda limacodes (assembly GCA_946406115.1). NCBI lineage: Eukaryota > Metazoa > Arthropoda > Insecta > Lepidoptera > Limacodidae > Apoda > Apoda limacodes. The sequence goes on from OX291540.1 coordinate 25,348,392, forward strand.
CATTTTAATTTGCAAATTAGACTTCGTTACGTAAAATGGATTAAGTACTTAATTAATTATACTTTGTTGTAATTTTTGCCATTTTTTTATTCAAGTAGATAGCACTTTTGAATCATCAGTTTAATTCCTATTACACTTTTTAGGGTTGCGTAGCCAAATGGCAAAAACGGAACCCTATAGATTCGTCATATCTGACTGTCCGTCCGTCCGTATGTCACAGCCACTTTTTTCCGGAACTATAAGAACTATACTGTTGAAACTTGGTAAGTAGATGTATTTTGTGAACCGCATTTAGATTTTCACACAAAAATAGAAAAAAAAACAATAAATTTTTGGGGTTCCCCATACTTAAAACTGAAACTTAAAAATTTGTATTTTTTTCCTAAACTGAATAGTTTGCGCGGGAGAGATTTCCTAAGTGGTAAAATGTGTCCCCCCCCCCTGTAACTTCTAAAATAAGAGAATGATAAAACTAAAACTTCCACCGAAAATTGGTTTGAACGAGATCTAGTAAGTAGTTTTTTTTTTAAAACGTCATAAATCGTAAACCGCAATTTACCTTTCATTCAATCTACTCAAATATTAAAAGTATTTTTGTTTGTGTTTGTAGATTACATAAATGGTGGTAGGTACGGAACCCTCGGTGCGCGAGTCCAACTCGCACTTGGCCGGTTTTTTATATTCTTATAGACTTTATATTTATAGCCTTTACCCACCGGTCCGGAATGATTTTACTGAATAACTAGCAAGAAACTCAGAAGTTAAACAATGGTCTTACACTAGTTAATACAATAATATAAAATAATATGCCTAATGATATATCTTATGATAAATAATGGCGTTTTGTTCATAAACTGTTTTACGACGTGTTGTACTCGTAGGTGGGTGACACCATTTTGTCGGGTGTCTCGGATAAGTTTTATGCGACTTTGTTCAAATTTCGTCTTTTGTGTCTTCTTCAATTATATATATACTTAATCTCTGAAAAATCACAATAATAAATTCTTGATAAACTTTAAACGACAATCATTTTGAACAACTTCTGTTGTAGGTACTGTAGAGGTTACGACCTCTTGTTAAGTGTAAAGGAAGTAAATATGCTAGCGAACGTTTTTCACGCAGCAAATACTTCGTAGTGGTTTTATAAAAATATAATAGATGGTGTCAGTGCGTTTTTAAATAAAAACAATTGGAATTTAGAGTTTGTCAGTATTTTTACATTGATTGACATTCCAGTGAAAATTATGAACGGACAAGTCTATATAAATTTGGAGGGTCGATTCCTGTCTCTATCAGGGAGCCCTAGAATTTGTAGAATGGCCTAATATTGCCAGTAGATTTAGGATAAGATACTCCAGTATCCAAAATGCACTAAGCATCGCCACCATTGCGATTAAATGTAGATATTACCCAATGTACCAACACGACGACCCGAGGCCTATTGAAGGACGGCTTAATGAAAGAAGACGTACTGCAGATAAGTTTAAAATTGTATAATAATTCTCCTAGGTAGTAGATGAGTCTAAAGGATGTATACTCTTGTGGCGATTAAAAAGAACATCTGAATACATAAAAGAACTCCCGATGTCGTCTTTTTATTAGCAGAGATCCCGATACCTAATAAGAAATAGGTAGAAGCAGCTTCTTTACGCCACGCACGCTGCAGTACCTACACTAGTTTTGTGTGAACCACAATCTTTAGTCTTCATTAGAAACTGAAATTTTAAACATTTTTAATTTAACTAAGGTGGCAAACAAGCTTGGCGTGATAGTAAGCGGTTACTGCACCCTATGGACGCTTGCAACACCTGGGGAATAACTCGCCCGGTGCTGACCCTTCAAAAATCTAATAACTTCCTACTTGAAGAACCCCATACCGTAGTCCTTAGAGGAAACCTTGGCAGGTAGCTCATTCCAAAATCTAACATACCCGTACTTACCCCTTTTTTTGATTTCTATATGGTTTATGAATAAGCCTAACAGATGATAGATAAAAATAATCTAAATATTTATATTCTAAAATTTAAACTAATGCAGGCCTGAGTGAAATTCGATGTAAGTAGGTTTGCAACCTATAGAAGGAAAATACATGAACTTTTACCTTGTTTTTTGTTTTTTTCTTTCTGGTCGTTACCCGAACGCCATCCATCGACACGTCCACGGTTACTTTGCGCTTCTTCACGCCCTTTGCTTTGAACTCGTACTGTGAACAAAATCCCAACCTTAGTACAAATATCAATTTATACTTCTATATTAATATGATACAGTGGTTAAGTTTGTAAGTTAGTGAATTTGTAAGTTGGGATGAAGGAGGAAACTCACGAAGCTACTGTTCTGATTTCTTATATGCTTTACTAGCTGCTGCCTGCGACGTCGTCTGCGTGTACGCTATACTATAACATCACTTTTTGTGAACGAAACCATAGCGCGATCTAATTCGACGCCAACGCCATCTAGTTAGCAAATTATTAAACATTTTGATATGGTGAAAAATTATAACATCTAAGTTATGACTTTACACGATTTTTTAACATAAAATAAATGGCTATGTGTAAGTAGAATAATTAATAATTAAGAAGCAAGTCTAATATGCGTCGTTAGATTACAGAATGCGTTGAAGAAATAAAGGTTCACTGCTCGTTCCCCGTAGGTGATAGCGTGATAATATGTAGCCTATATGTTGATCCGACTTCTTAATAATATTCGTGCCAAATTTGAAGTAAATCCATGCAGTACTCTTTGAGTTTATCCCGAACATACATACAAACAGACAAACAGACAAAAATTCTAAAAACTATATTTTCGGCTTCGGTATCGATTGTAGATCACACCCCAAGTATTCTTTTAAAAAAATATTTAATGTACAGTATTGACTTTCCTACCATTTTGTTATATGTATAGATTCAATATTAAGGGTACTAAACTAGCTCACTTGTATTATACATAATGTACTGTTATTTTATTTTACTTCCAAGTAAACTTCAGCAAAAAGGTAGGAACGGATAGCTAAGTGAAAGAACAATTACAAAGAGTATTTGTGGAAAGTATTGTATTTCATTAAAGCTTTCTTTGACAAACTGAAAATTGTAGAAACTTTTTTGCTCGTTTATATGGAAAGTTATTTTTTAATAAAAATGTTGTTTATATTACATGAATGAATCTTGAGACTTTCATTTTGTCCAAAGCTAAATTAAATATAAACAAAATATTCAATTTTATGAGGATGTCTGAACTTTAAATGCTTATAAATTGCATACGTTTATTTGAATAATTGTGTTCAAAAGAAATTTGTCACTCATATCACTAGCTTATTACATATTCTTAACCGAAATAAATCGAGTCCTCTGGCAGACTAATCACGAGATCTCAGAAAATATTTGATCAACGTTTTATTTGTAATATGAAATTTAAAAAATATAAGAGATTAATTACAGAGTTTCGGTATTCAAAATATTTGTAAAACTGTAAATGATAATATGACATATTATAGTTCACCTTATATTTTATACTGAATATTTTATTAGTAAAAATAATAAAAGTAATTTTATAGAAATTAATTATATTACTTATATGATATTGGTCATGTTACTATAGCACGGACGCTAAGCAGGAAGAATTTCGTTTAATGACCCATTACTATTTGTCTCTGTTTTACTTTTTAATTTAATGTAATTTACTGCTTCAATTCAATAAAATTAAAAAAGTGTTTTGTCAAAAATTCGTTATTTTTCTAAAAATTAAATTAAGTATGGGACATACAGAAACCATTGTGGGATATGTTATATTTTATGTAGCATTTTATCACCTATTATATGACACCTAAGTTGTTGAAATCGGATAATTGGTTATTGATAAAATAACCAAACCTCGATACCAGGTTTCCGCATCCCCCCTCCACCACTTTAGAACGCGACAACCAGTCTATTCTTGTCCAAGACATCATGCTAAACCCAATGATACCAGCTGTCGGTAGAGGACTTTTCGGTTCGACGGGACTTCGGTCTTGACAGCCTGGCTTCTCTAGTACATTGTTAGTAGAAGAAATGTGGATTTCTTCTTCTTAGAAGGGATTTTATAGTCCAAGCGGTGGCCGCAAAAAAAGCTCCTGGATTTTATTTATTTTTTCTGTAAAATATAGCTAATTATCAATTAGTCTGAATTATTTTAGATTTTTTGGCTTGAAAAATAATAGGGTCTGCAATTTTTGACAGTGTCAGAAAATATATTTTGTATAATAATAAAAAACTTGGAAGAAAGCCCGTTTATATGACACCCCACTTACATAGCAACTTCACTTTTAGATTTCGACAACCTATTTCAAAATCCTCAAAAATACCCCGCCTGTTTAAGGCTTTCATTGGGCAACCGTGTTTTTTTCCAGTAGTTCATCTATTATCATGTTATTTGCGGCCGCCGCTTGGTCAATACAACGCGGATGGATCAATAAGACCAAAAAAAGTTAAAGGTTAACATGCAGTGCAATTTTTGATGTACTTTTTAAATTTTGACTTTGAAGCAGACGGAGTCACGAGCAGCATGCTAGCATCTGCATTTTTATAAATGGCTTTGGACAAATCACAGAGTACTGTCTGATCCCAGACTAAAAAAGGCTACATACACTATATTGTATTGTTTATTCTTATGAATATGCATACCAGAAAACTGATAATATTACTAATATAATTTTTACGTTTCCGTGCGTCAAAAGAAAACCGGAACTCTTATAGGAGCCGTCTTTATTTTTTTTATAAAACGCGTGGAGTTATCAAGGTATAATAAATATTAAATACTAAAGCATTATTATAATCTGTGCTAAAGCTTTCGGTCCCTCTCAGTTATCTAAAAATAAAGCTTCTATCTCAACACAAAAAATACTGCCATTTATGCAGCATATTTTAACACTTGCTAATAAATTAAAAACATTAGGATAGTTTCCTTTGACCTGCAATCAGAAAAAATATGCCAGACTTGTGCCTCGATAGCTTAACTAGTAGAGCACTTACACGGAGTATAAGGAGTTGCAGGTTCAAGTCCTGGCTCGAGGTTAATCTTTTAACTGCATCTTTTCCTCTTGAGACCCCTTTCTCAGGAACACGTAGAGGTATTAAGTTGAATTTAAACTTAAATACCTACTTACTACGGTCCTTTTTAAACAGGAAAAAGACAAGCTTCAAAAAATACGGCCATTTCCATATTTTGGCATTCGAAATTCGACCTAACCCTATAGGATACCTACTTTCTGTTGACTTAGAATCATGAAATTTCGCAAGTAGCAAGGTTTGACACCACAAAAGATATTTGATAAAAGTCGTTCGATTACTTCTGGCACCGGACCAGGGTCTAAGTTCCATCGAGGTTGCTATCTTATATACCGTGCCTGAGGGTTTGTGTAAATTAATGGTAAAATTTTTGTCCAGCAGACGCTTACAAGCTGTCGTTAACGTGTACATTAATGCTTGCGTCCTGCAAACCTGTGTTGCTATTTCTACTGACAGTACTGGCGACGCTTATTACCCGAACCGTGCAAACATTCCAAGTTACATTGTGAAAGAAAACCGTGCAAAACTTGTGTCTAATATTGAAACTGCTCTATCCAAGTTTCCTGCATAATTGGGGGCGGGAAAACTTGGGCTGATTCAACCAAACGAAAACACAAGTCTAAGAAACCCCCATCACCCACAATTCCAGATGTTTAGTTCCGAGCTAATTTGAAAGGCCAAATGAAGCTGGCGTCCTTGAAACTTTAGTTGCATCCGTATACCAGCTTGTTTCTGTTGACTCTACTCAAGGAATGACACACTTTTCGAGCATGAGAAGTGAAAAATACTAAAGAAACATTTATTAGTCTAATTTTTCTTTCTTGTATTTTTCACGTTCGACAAACCGTTTGGGAGATATGCAATAAAACGCGTTTTCCAAGATAGCCGCTACCACACACCTCCCGTGCCGCGCCAACTCAGAGTTATAGTCAAGATCAATCATCTCACATGGAAAGTCGCTACTCTATGCTTATGTTTTACGGCGGCCCTTTTTTCCATGCCGACTAAACTGTAAGTTGTGATGCATTGCGCTGTCATTTATTTCCGCTTATTTTCCTTCGTCTTATTAAAAATAACGAAATCCTAACTTATGAAAATAATCGGGAAGATAATTATTTGAGTTATTGATTTGTCACGAGTTAGCTTATTTCCATCGTTAGTCCATCACACCAGTTACTTAGTTGCACGAGCAACGTTCTTAAATAACTATATTCTATATTCTTCTAGGTTGAAGTGACTTTAACCTAGTCATTACTTTAACCTAGTTACAGTATAAATTGTTAATAGCACTTTATGACCTGAGGTAAATTCAATCCTAATTATACAGATTGCAATTGTCACTTTCTATAATTATATTGTATTACTAATGCCTGAGCAAATCCCTATACCTATGCAAGTTCAATTTATTTCCAATTAAATTAACGCGTCGTCAATAGTTACCAACTAACGGACTGAAAATCAGAATACACGCTACAATTCTGTGTTTGATTTCACACTTATGTAATATTACAATTATTGTACCTACAGCAACATAAAAAAAGTTTTATTAACATTAGATAATTGTAGTTGGTTAATATTCTAATATTAACTAAAAAAACATTGACTACCTGTAACTGTTCTCATTTTTAAATTCCACTAAGGTGGCAAACAATCTTACGATCCGCCTGATGTTATGCGGTCACTGTAGCTTATAAAATCTAATCACTTCTGAGAAAACCATGGCAGGGAGCTCATTATACAACGTTAGCATTTAGGGGACTTCATTTAACTAAGAAATACATGATAATTATACATACATAAAAATAAGCTTGAAGGACCCTCTCTCTTTGAAGAAAAAATATCACATATATGCCATGTCTATGGCTACATCAATAATCTAGCAAAATGATGTCAAAAGAGTAACCTCAAACAAGTTGTGGGTTGATATGTGTATAATTATAATACAAATTCAATTATATAACTGGTACACGCTTCAAATGTATAATCTGTAGGCACGACACTGCTCCCCTTGAGCATAAGCCGAGCAAAAAACACGGGCAGCGGTTGGAAACTGATATACATACATACGCGTGAAAAACATTACCCACCCCCCCCCCCCCCCAACCCCCCCCCCCCCTCTAGGTCAGTCGGGTAAAAATAATCTAGTGTTAAGTCTGCCCTTTGAAGGAAAGTTATCTTGTAGTTAGAATATAAACACGTTATATGTATAGGGCTCATATATAGTAGGCCATGTCTTCTATGAGTTATATCTATAATAAGCTTATTTCTGCAACTTTGTCTGCATAGATTGTTAATAAAAAATCTTTTTTGGTTTATGGTTTTACTTACTTATTTTATTTATGGATTTACCTACAAACGCATCGGAATTCTCATACAAATTTTCCCAAAAACGGTAAAACACGTTAATCTTTATTTTCAACCTATAGGCCAAATACCAATCTTGATGCACTTAGCTCCAAAAACGACGGATTTCCATACAAACTTCCAACCCCCTTTTACCTTATAAGGGGACGAATTTCGCTTAATCCTTACTTAGTGCTCGTCTACGTTATAACAAGAACCTCTGTGAAAAATATCAAGTATCTACATCCAGTAGTGTGGGTTTTTACTTGTAGGACTGTAGGACTTGAAAAGACCTTTTAAAAACCGTCTAAACGCACTAACCTAATGTTTTAGAAAATTGCAAAATAGCAGCCTTCCTAGAACAGCATAAAGATTAAAGATGTAAAACTTGTTGTAAGGAAATTGCATCTCGCAACTTTGACTTCAAAATATGCAAATCTGTTTATCCCGGAAACTTTTCCGTCTTGAAGAAACTTGATCGCTTAAAGCGCAGCCAAAACAATGTAATATTAACTTGCTCTAGAAACATATATGGCCGCGTGATAACTTAGGTCCATACGTGGTGGATTGTAAGATTTCTTAATTTTAATATAATATACGTAAATTATTTTTTAACAAGCATGCTTCAGATCAGATCTTGGTTATCAACTGAGACCAGTGCGCCGATTGTGAGTTTTTGCGTGTTTGTAACTCTACTATCGCGTTCGCGTATTCATTAAAAGTCCTATGAGAAAAAATCGTCTTAAAACGCATCCGCTAGGGGCCGTCCATTGATCACGTGACGTGATGATGATGACACTACACCAAAAAATTCACGTGTATTTTTAGTACCTACAAAAGATCTTAAAATTTTTAGAAAATTGACGAAAAAATAAATACACGTTACTACACCCCTTGTGATATTTCGTGATTTTTGCCGGACTTCCTCCCCCCCTTTCGAGCCTCACGTGATTAATGGACGGCCTCCTAGAGGCGCTCATTCGTTTCCTTACATGTATTTCGTTGACGCGAACGCAATAGTAGCGTTAAAAACTCATACTAGGCACACTGACTACTTGTCTTGTCAAAACAAATCAAAGAAGCCCAACCTCGATGTGGTTGCGACGTTTTGTTAAAGAGGTTCTATGGTCAGATTGATAACAGACACGGAACAGGTGAAACTCAATAAAAGCTAGTAAAAAGAGGAAATAATTAAAAGCACACAGTGTTAGATATAGGTACATAATATATGACATTGACGTTGAATGCACGCGCGTTGCTACCGCCGCTCGCCGCCAGTAACAAAGGCGGGATTCACCTCGTTGGCTTTGAGGTTACCCGTCAATTTCCCTGTTTAATAACGATAATAAATTATTTTAAATGCAATAACTTACCAAATTATAAACAGGAGTCATTATGATAAAATAACTGTTGTTATAGGTTTGTAACATGAAATATAATAGGTACTTCCCTGCCTGCTCAACCTTGACTTACATTCTATATGCCGTCAAAAATTGGCAAAGGTCCTGTCCCTATAATAATGTCCCTGTATAATCCTGTCCCTGGTCTTTCATTTTATCAATTACTACTTTTAGTTGGTATTTTACGACTTATAGGACATATATAAAATTATCATTTTACAATATATATAATGGAATCCACTAACTGTGTAAAAAAGCATTTTGTACTGCTTTCTGCATAGTATTTTCTTCCGTAGAAAAATCTCCGAATCGCGGAAAATTTTGTAGTCTGTGTTGCAAGGTCAGGCAAGTGGGGATGACGGATGGTTTCTAACTGCAGTTCGTGCAAAACCATATTAAACTGTTTCTCGAGCAGTTATCATGAAGCACGTTTTTTAATTTGACCGATTTGCTGTAAATGATTCAATATTGTAAGTATGCTAACGTCAGACAATGCCGCTAATTCATTGCTACAAGATTCCACCATCACCTTCAATTCATCTTTTTTACCTTAGTGGCTGGTCTTCCTCGTGGTTCATTCTTCAGGTAGAAGTTTTCAATACGAAAGCGCTTAAAATAACACACGGTGCGTAACTTAGCCGAATCCTCCGCAAGCACAGTATTCACATTGCGAGCGTCCCATGTCGCAACTCGTATTAAAATATTACTCTAATATTCGCTGTACTCATCTTCCCAGTAAAACTGAATGTAAAAAAAAAAAACTGTGTGTGTCAGCTCCGACACACGACTGGAGCTTTTAGGGAGGGACCGCGCGTATGAGCTGATTACGGCACGGTGCAAGGCGGAGCCGCACAATGGTGTAAGATTCAGATAAAAAAAATGTCTAAATTATTGAGAGAAAGAGTTACACACGTGTTTATTGAAAAGTATATACAAAGTTAAGCTTAGCAAAACACTTTGTTTTGGTTTGTGTTCGTAAACTACATAAACTGTGGTACGCAGGTCCGACTCACACTTGATCAACAAAATTATCTGATGACTTTACGTGTTACCTTTTGTCTTCAGTATGATCCATTTTATTTTTTCTTACTAACTTCCAACAAGGTATGCTTTACTTACTCGAACTCGACGCATCGCAGCAACGATTTCGACTCGGCTTGTGGGTCTCGGTACATCCATGGTCCCGATGTACTGTAACAAATACGTAACTTTAATTTTTTATTTTTAATATCATTCGAGCTTAAAGCTTTCGGGTTGTTACAATTTTACTATATAAATACACTGAAACCTCCCTCCCTTTACCCGTCTCCCTTCTTACATCCTAATTCAAACCGAATACACAAGTTCTAATACGAATAGTTCAGAAACATTTCCAACCGTGTTCACAACAACTTACAAAATCGTTAATCTACCGAAGACTGATTAAGCTGAGCTGAGAAGCTTGAATAAAAAAAATAATTTACTTTCATTTTATAGTAAAATAACAACCAGATATTCTAAGAGTGGTTACGCGCTTAGACGGTTCATTAAGCATATGCCCTTGGACTACCCATATAGAATAAAGAAATGCGTCAAATACACACAAAAACCTCATGATAACTTTACAATAAGAACCTGCTTTGTATAAGCAAGAGCTTCGAAATCTATTGACGCCTAAGCTAAGATAAGGTTGTCTCCAAGGACTACAGTACAGGGTTCTTCAAGAAAGAAGTTATTGGATTTCTGAATGGTCGGAACGCGCGAGTGATACCCCTGGTGTTGCAAGCGTCCATAGGCTGCGGTGACCGCTTACCAACAGGCAGAGCATAAGCATGTTTGCCACCTTAGTGGTATAAAAAAATAAATAATAGCTAGTTAATGTAACGAATATAAATATGCAAAAGGGTAGGAGTCTACCAGTGTATAAAGTTTTATACAGAAATCTTTTTTCCTGAGGAAAAAAAAAATTCGTCCAAATATAATCTCTTTTAAGGATAAGAGGTACATCGCTATGTCAATCTCGTAGATGTAGGCCAACATAAGAATGTATCTGCCCTTTTAGGTCCTTACTACATTAATCTTGATGTCTATAGAAAAGCGTGGGCGATTCGTTTCAATTTTCCAAGTCGTACCGAAAAAATGGGAATTGCATAACAAATGGCATACAACGGAGAAAAGCTACACAAAAAAGCAGAAAGTAAATATTAGACTTCATAAAATATAAAGAATAATGTAGACAGACCGATATCTAAAATTAGATTTTTTTGTTTTTATTAAACTTTGGGTCTATGAAATATGTATAAAGACTTCTTGAATCTGAATAGTTTTATTTACAATTTACTAAGCTTATACTAGCTGGTTCCCCGCGGTGTTGCCTACGCAATCTAACTGTTTCCGTCTTATTACTAATAACGTCGTTTCTCCACTGTTAAAATGATTGGCGTGCCGCCTACTGTCAAAGAGTTTTACTAATTCTGAAACCTTTACCGGTGTGTGCACAGTAACTAACCAAAATTTTATTACAATGCAATCAGATGAATGGCTAACCCTTAGTGCACGAATCATAGTCACACTTCTCATTTCTTTCTTAAAATAATTGTTTGTGTAATAATAGTTAATTATAGCGCCTCTGGGTTTTATGAAATCCCGCTTTGCCTTAAGTAATTAAGGTCTTAGTACCCACTTAACGACACGACACTGTTTACGAGTATTATACTATTTTAAAACACTTGCTTATAATGTTTCACTTATTACTTTAAGTTCATAGTTCAGATTATAAACCCCCCTACGTTTTTTACTTAACCATAACTCAAGTTCATATGTACTTGCATATTTTTTAATCTCAGCCAAATATTGGGCAGTACGTTTAATTGGTGAATGTTTACTTTCACGAGCACGGTTTGCAAAAAAACACGCATACCATTTTCCACAAATATTTTTGTAAACAAATTGTTGTGTTGTGTGATTAATTTTTTCGCACAAGTGACCTATGGTAATGTTATTACACACTCGGCTCCATAACGCCCTCAGCTAGCGGGTCGGGCTGAAATCCTGCCTCGTGTGTAATGAATGAGAAACTGAGCACATTTGTAACATAATAACATAATGTTATATAGTAACAAAGCAATAATTTTATGTACTTCAAAAAAATTATTAAGTTCATTATAAACTTTCTGCATGAGTATAAATATAGACTGTATGTATGTTACCTACATTTATATAATATTGTTAAATTATAAACTGTAAGTAAATTAATAAGAATTAATATAAATATCAAATTTGCGAAACAAATCTGCCACGGTAAATGAAAAAGCTTTTACACATATTTATTGAGAAAAAAGCTGCCTAAATAAAATAAAAGAAACGAGTTTGTTGACAGGCAGCTGTCATTTTCAGCCGCTTCAAAGTTCGAGCAATATGTAAAACAAGTCACACGTTCTCAATTAAGTAGAAACAGGATCAAAGTAGTCAGCATAGACAGGTGTCTAACTTAAAATGAATAGAGATGATGTTGTTTGTATTTAAATGAGATTACGACACGTACAAACTTCGGCCCTAACCTCGCAAATTTGTAATTCCTAATTCCTACATCTTTTCCGGATACTTTTTGCCAATTAAAAAACCATGTGTCATACATGCAGGCGCGTATCCAGGATTTGTATTCGCGGGGAGATAAACAGTGCCATCCTGAGGCTAGTTGCCAAGTAGAATAGACGCGTTTAAAACTTGCGGTAAAATGGTTTGGGTTGCGACATTTCACAGCGCACACTAGGACACCGGGCTTTAACATTAACGCAAATGTAGCGAGTGCGAAATTTTTCGATTCTGATAGGATAGGTCAATAAATCAATGCTAAAGTGTGTGCACAATAACTCTCACTAACGCATGATGTTGTAATGTTTATCATTCATTTGTAAAATTTAAAAAATTCAAGAGAATTTTACCTTACTGCTAACATACTGATTATTTTATTGTACCTATTAACCTTTATGATTACTACGATGTTGTATGAAAACTTAATTATTCTTGCAATAAAAGCCTTTATTACAGATTTAAAAAATGTTTTTTTTTTACTATTACAATTCAATATACTATAATTTTAACCTTCTGTTGTGTGCGATCGTAAATCTGCGCACTATTGGAGATAATCGTGATCGAAAATGCTATTTTTCTTTCGAAAATAACCACGTTTTTTGACGATTTTTTACATATAACTCATAAATTATTGATTTAATCAAAAACTCTGTCATTATCAAAATGGTAGGTTATGAAAAATCAAAGATTTATTTTTTTATTTTTTAATGTAGACTCAATACAAACAAAGTTATAGCTCATTGAAGGTAAGCCTTATTTTTTTAACGACATATTTACAGATTTCAACATTGAATTACGAAAAAACGGTACGTTTTACGATGAAAATGCTCAAAATATTTTTAAAGTACATTAAAAAACCTTTAAAATGCGTTTTTTTAAAGTTCTCTTGCATAAAAACTAACGGAGTTATGACTAAAATAATGTTGGTTTATATTTTTTTTACGAGAAAAATCAACAATGAAACTCATCTCATTATTACCCTTAATGGAATTAAATGTTACAAATGTACAAATGACTATCTTGACATTATAAATATGATCCAAAAGTTTGACCGATTTAAAATGCTTATTTTTGAAAAAACATATCATCAAACTAGGTATTTTTGAGATATTCAAAATAATTGACTTTTTTCAAATTAACTCAGAAAATAAACTATATACGTAAAAATTGCTAGAGAACAAAAAGTTAGCATTTTCATTGAAATTTTTTTTTTTTTTTAATGTCGCTTAAAAATTCTTCGAGATATGGCTTGTAAAACTTAGCATTGATACGAAATCAGTACCGCCCTTGAGCCCTTTCACCGATGACCTTTATGTCCTTGACCTTTAGGGTTTGAGAAATATAAAACTTACATGAGCTTATAGGCAATGGAATTCCCTACAAAATCCTTTTTTTTATCTCTCTAGTCCAAAATGCATCCAAGAAAACTTAAAAAAACCAAACGCATTTTTTCATCACTCATCATTGGCACCTGGTGAAGGGGTCTTGTATGTGTTTGTGTGTGTGTATATGTATTATAATGTTATTATGTATTATATATATGTGCCGTTTCCCCAACTTCACAAACTCAACGCGCGGCAAGACCAACATCTACCATGCGAGCTCAAAGGATATAACATTGTAATTTTTTTTACTCCCTTCTACTTCTAACCCCTATTTTACCCCGTCAGGTAATAAATTGGAATTACATTACTTAATTGAAAGTTTACATCATAAAAATATTAAAACTCACCCTAAGTAACTCTTTTGCTGTGCGTTTATCAATCACTTGAATCCTTCTGGCATACAATTTTATTTTATACTTTAGGAAAACCTTTATATTTGAAAATGTGCGTTTGTTTGTTTGTACGTACTTGTGTACGTGCTGGGTAATTTCAAGAACAACATTCTGTCAAAGTGATAAACGGGTGTAGAACATTCAATTATATATTATAAAATACTGTCTCTCTTTCTCCTTTTTTGTTACTTATTAAACTAATGTAATAATTCAATAATCAAATGTCCAATTTACGTGATTGGTTGTTTAGTTTTTTGCCAGGTTTTAGTGTAGTATGCTGAAGAGAGCAGAACCACGGCTATCGACTTGTTTACCATAAGATATTTCTATGTAACTTTCAGTTAATAATTTTTTAGTCTTAAACGATAGTTTTCAAATGTAGCAAAAAATATACATATTATATATAAACACACAGATAACATTTTTGAAAAAATGCTTCTGGTTACATGAGCTTTATAATAGGCAGTTGTTTCAAAAACACAGACATATACTTCTATTTTATATCTTTGTTTAAATAGATAGGTACTTATGCCTATTTTAATCATTTCACTTGGGTCAATTTAGCGAAAAAAGGGCAAAAACAAAATTGAAACTCTTTTTTTCCCCTTTTTATTTGAAGCTTAACACTTAGTAGAACGAGCAATAGCAATTTTGTTTGATTTCCGCTAAAAAAATACGGACGGGGATGTAATATCGATTTGTATCCTCAAAGGCACTCCTCATCAAATAGAATTGTTCTACGTGCTTTGTGAATGAGAATTCTACTCCGGGATGTTTTTGAGTGTAAGTAGCATTCGTTTCTTTTAATTCTGATTAAATTTTCGTAATACAATCTATAGGAAATTCATTTTTTTTTTCTTTTTTATAAATTTAAGACAATCATACTCACTCAGTTGTCCCAAATGGAAAAAAAACGAAAAATAATAAAGGCCGTAAAATTGTGATAAAAAATATTAAAAAACTTTAGCCGGAAAATTTTTGATGAGTCAGATTGCAGGGGAAACTGACTGGTTGTAGCGTAGACAAGATACTTTTTGAGGTTTCATGATTAGTCGGTCACTGAATGTATGAGTAATGGGTCGGTAAGTGAAGGTACTTAGTTTCTACATCTGCTAAAAAAATATTCTCATGGGAACTCTAGATGATGCTCAGAGTTTTCTATACATTTTTCAGTCAAATTAAAATTCAAATAGTTTATTTCTCAAAAATAAGATACAATATCACTTTTTTGACGTCAGTATAATATGCAAGGAATTCATAAACTACTACTGTTTCGGAATCAAGATGGCGTTCTGGGGAGAAGAAACGGCGAAAGAAACTCTCCAGCTGTCGCTCTTTTCAATTTTAATTATAACGATTTGTACATTTCCAAATATAAGTACTATGATAACAACATTTTAATTATTCCCATGCGTTTTTATCACTTTAGTCACTCCAGTTATCCCTGCGCCAAAAATTACGTAACCCCAGTGCTTCCCTGCATGCAGGAATAGTGCCATTTTACTTTCGACTTTGTTTACAAAAATTGATACTTATGTTTAAATTAAAACCTTATTGTAATCACGCTTACAGCTCTTGTTACTTGAAAGTAGTGTATATTTTTATTTGTTCATTTTATTTTGGAATCAGTTCAGTAGTTGCAAATATTACATACATACCAACTTCCCTAAATACCGAAAAAGAAGCAAATAACCTTTAACTCTTTATAATATTGGTATAAATAGATTGATTATAGAATAAATTAAAATTTAAAATAAAATGCCTTATGCCTTAAATAATTTATTAGCAAAACTTTAAAAAGAAGACTTTGTTATTTATCCCGAATAATTTCTACTAGTAGATAATATTTAAAAATAATAATACTATACATTGCTAATTTTTAATAATTTATTAAATAATTGAGAACCGCGATTAATGATCAGAAAGCATTACCTTCTGTGCCTTAACACGCCTCATGTGTTGTGATAAAAAAGCAAAGCTTACGTACCTCGTATGTACGAGTATTTATATTATGTCGCAGGAAAATTCTTTCCTAATAGATTTGAAGAAACTCCAGATTTAAGGAGACCATTTTCGACATATTTCTGGGTTTAAAAATCGATGTGTAAGATTTTTTTTCTAGATGCCATCAGTAAATTTGTGAACGTGAGGGTGACGACGAGGAAGTTAGGGACCTGCTCGACCTAAAGCTAAAGCTGGGTATTTTCACATGGCGCTATCTATCTGGACCGCACGTTTTTTTCAATACCTAGTTTCATTGATTTAATTCGTTGCAATTCATTAAGTCGTTTTCTGCAAAAATTAGGCGCTGCTAAACCTGTTTTACTTGTCGCGATGCAAGTATTGAAAGAATAAGCATTGGCAGCTAGACGGCAGCGTTTAAAACGAACGAGAGAGCTAGACTGTAGCGTTCAAAGTGAACGAGAGGGCTAGACGGGAGCGTTCAAAATGAACGAGAAAGATGATTTGCCTAACTTCTGTTTATTGTTTTACTAAACCCCCATCTTAAATGAAGTCGCACTTGGTTTTTCCGTGCCCAAAACAACATAACAGGATATATCTACTTTTTTAGATAAAATTATTGATTGTAAATACAAATCAATTCAATTCAATAGAACTTACAAGAAGTACAAAAAGTCGCGAAACCCCGTAACTGTCAAAAGCACAGAGTAAAACATAAAACTGAAATTAAACACAAAGAATAACACAGTCAGAAAACTTTTTAAAACTTCGCTCCGCAAGCAAATATAATGCATAAATTATTCAAGTTTTATTCACTTTAAACGTAATTTGAGTATTTAGAAGATTACAATGGAAATTTATTAAAATAAAATTCGGTAAAGGGGTATATAATCTCCCTTCCAGCGAAATTCTAATTTTTGCTCCATCCGGTAATCGTGAGTAAGCAACCCGGTACTTGTTTATATAATTTGTTGGATTCAGTTAACATGCTGTGTTGTCTAGTGTGAAGAGGACTGGGGTCTGCTAAAGCGTTTTTTTATGGGAAAGTTTTTTGATGTCAATTTTACAATTTTGCTAAAACTCACCACATGAGGATATTGCAGCACATAGGCAAAACATCGACACTGCACAAAACTTAAGCAGACCGTTTCTGTTCAAATCATATGTATTTTTTAAAGAAATGACAAACATGGCACTTTCCATTGGCTTGTACGAATAAGTAATAACATTACATGAGCGATAATAGTAGATATAGCATCAACATTTGACTTAAAAACACTTAAGAGGTACATAAAAAAGTTCCATGTCAATTTCAAGACCTTTATATGAGTATACATACTGACATCATTGTACTTAATAAGTCAAAGTTAAATATTTTATTCAAATTAGTTAAAAAAATTATTAAGGACTATTATTTTGAAATCCTCAGTGTCCCCAGTCCCCAGTGTCGCCGAGGGTGATTTGGGCCATAGTCCACACGCGGGCCCAGTGCGGATTGTGGACTTCACATACGTCTTTTTGTTTCTTGACGTATGCATATTTCCTCACGATATTTTCCTTCACCGGAAAGCCAGTGGTGTGAAAATAAATCAGTGTACTTGAGAAATTAAGAAAAGACTCATTGGTACAGGCCAACCCGGGGTTCGAACCTCCGCCACTTGGGACGTGAAGTGAAATTTAAACCTCTCGACCACTATCTTCTAAAAAAGTGCTAATTACTGAACTAATTATTGACTCCACAGTACGTGGAGATATGGCTCAGACCCTAATGGTTGATAATCATTATCGCGAAATTTGAACCATCTAATTTTTTTTAAAATATTTTTACCAAAAAAGTAAATAGGATGGAGTACATAAATTATCTATTTAGTACATGCGGAACAGCAAGTTGAAACATGGTGATTTTTTTTAAATTTTACAATCTTGATAAGTACGTCAATTTAGTATCTATAAGTATGCTTAAAAGTTCTCAATCCTCCTTCTCGATAGTTAAGAACTATATTTAGTTCATACCCAACAACTGAACACTATATTTACTCCATATACAACAACTGAACACAATATTTATATGATAATTAAATTCAGAATTAAACAAAGCATTAAATGGGGTTTCTCGTGCAGATAATGTAATAGCCGCTCAAACTTTCATGATTATTTAGTAAAAGGGTTGAGTTGAGGATAAGTTTGTTACAAACTAACGTGGTATTATCTATCATCATAACAAATTAAAGCACTCAGTAATCTAAGTACTCTAGGAATGACGCAATTGAATTATTTGTCTCATATCTAAATATTTTTCTAAGGAATGTAAATTAAGTCGAGGCCGACAGAATAAAACAAATTGACAAAAATTACTTGATGTGTAATCAACACATTTCTGATTATTTACTGAAAATAAATGAAACGATAAAAGTTATAGGTATGTAATATGTGTTCTGTGAAAACTTCAACTGGGTATTTTGCCTCAAATTAAAAGATATAGCCCTGTGCTGTGATAGACAGATCACGTTTTAATTAAACTTAACCTAATAGGGTCAGATTTGCAACGTTTGAGTACAAAATCACTAAATACTGTGCTATAAGGCTTATTATACATTTAGTTAGCTACCTTCGTCATACAATTTTGATCTCTATGGAAGGCTTTATTAAATTTTGTATGAATTCGTGTTTAAAAAACACTACTATTTATTGCGCAATTAAGAAATGTATCAGAGCACAAAATGATACTCATAATAATGTTATAGATAGTGCAATATAAGGCTGAGATATTTGCATTCGCTAAATTTATGGTCAACTTGTATATTAGTCATTTGAACTGTTGGACTGCTTAGCAAAATAATAACCCATATTATAGTACCTCCTGAGCTAAGTGAAAGTTTTTTTTCGTAAATGAAGTAAATTCAAAAGAGGCAGCGCCACTCCTAAAGAAAAATAATAACTCAAAGGTCAATAATCGAATACGAGAACGAATTAACGAGATAGTGCCTAATGGTGAATCCTTACACTGTGTGTGTGAGAGTCCATTATGTACGGCGATACTTTTAGATCGTCGGATACAAAACCCGCTGGGGCACACGGAGCCTATAAAGTGCCTAGTCTGAATTTTAACTATTCTATTTCGTTTGCGTAAAGAAAATACATTCATTGAAATAAGGCATCGGTCCTGGCAAAGTATATGTCGATTAACTTATAACTACCTACTTACGAAATTAGGTTATAAAAAACAGACTAGGCACTTAAAAAAAACACAATCCACATTTTATTTCGATAAGGCACTGATGTAGTTCTTATAGACGAACTAGAGATACTTAAAAAAGTACTCCATTGCCAACGAACTTTGTAACATTGCATCAGATTCCGCTTGTGTCTCGATACTCGCTGGGCAAACTTTCAATGGCAAAATGTAAGTTTTCTCAAACAACTGTGGTACTTAGAGCTAAAAGTTAAAAATATATAATATGGAAAAAATATTTATAGGAATGACGAATTATCCTCCATGTATCCTATGGGCAGGAATGTAAAGAGCGAGGTACCTACCAGGCTTGATGAATGCGCCGCTTAGGTCTTGAACCGGTATGAAGTCAAGGCCAGGACGAGTCACGGAGCCCAGGTTATAACAGAGTTACTATGAACACTCGGTCGTTACTTTACTAAATGTAATTTTCTACGAAATGCGAGTAAGACACTAGAATGATTTTGCAATGGAATTGCGATGGACGTAGAATTCAACATTTACACACTTTAGCTTTAGCTGTAATCCGACATTAAAAAGTTTTTTTTTATATTTTTGCTATCGATATACGGTTTTGTTTCTGTTTTCTCCTAAAACGTTCATATATAAAATATTTATTCCATTAACTTATTCCATGACACTTCCTAGAGATAGAAAAACCGGCAAAGATGATAAGAAATAGAGAGAGAGAGAGAGAAGGAGATAATTCAGGGGCAGATGCATTATGTGACATGATGTGTATAGCAGGGCGGAGTCCGCTTGGTGAATAAGAATAGCCACTAGGCTAGACTAACCAACCTTCAGCTGATCATCATCGCATTAGATTCCGATAAAAACCACCTATCCTGAGTAGAACGTAGGCAAGGCTCTCGACAGACTGATAAACAAACTCAATTTTAACATTATGACTGCTACTAAATACGCCGTTAATGACATCCATAGGCTGGAACAAGCTCAACATAGTGTTTCTACAAAACATTAGCCTAAGTTCGTGCCCCATAGAAGTACTGAATAAACTTTACTTTAACAATCTCTTGATATTATGTCCCTTGGGCCTACGAAGCTACTGCGACAGACTAATAAACGGGGCAAATTCAAGAAAGCTTAAAATAATCAGCTTTCCACAGCTAGATCTCATTCCTGCTCTTATTAGATCTCTAATATTGATGCGGTCATCGAATCTGTCACCCAACAGTCACTCGCAAGCTACTATTAGCAAGTGCATAAAAAAAAACCAGTTAAGTGTTATCACAGTGTATGTGGAACAGCTTTTAAATGTAACAGCTTTATAACCGTTGTGTAAGTTTTCATTGAAACCTGTCGCCACGTCGATAAAAATGGCGCTCCTATAGGTATAAATGTGCTCCGTGAAATCTGTGATGCAGTGCCGCTATTCTGTTGTCCAAAATCCGAAATGTCATTGGTAAAGAGGTCTATCCTATACTTAGTGTCTATGAAATTACCTAACCTTGGTAGTAGTAACCATTAATAAAGTTTAGGACATTTTTACCCTAACTACAGCGCGAAATAATGTAGCTCGACATCCCCTCGTTAAAAACTTAATTTTGATAGTCTGCAGAACTTCGTCTGCAATGACAGGAGGTAGAGAGGTAAGCAGCGGGAGAGCGCATCTACATTTGACCTCATTGTCTTCCTCGCGGTCATGATTGGTGTCTACTGGTTTAGTGCTAAGCAAGCATTACGACTCTAAGTTTTTTCTAAGCAGTCCGCCTTTTAATTCTTGTCTTTTGAAGGAAGGCATGACGCTCAGGGTGTTGACTTCAATAGCTTTATAGCTCCAGTTAATCTGGAGGCCAGGCTACATCCATTCCATCGCGTTTTCGTGGCTGCTCTTTCGGATAGGAATCAGAGGGACATATAATAACGTGAAGAAAGTCAAAGCAAAATGCGTCTAGCTAACAGAAACCTAGGCTTACGGTATGTGAACGCGCTACGTCAAGTATTTCCAGCCTATGACTATCGGTAGTATTGCAGTACTATAAATCGGAATAAGTTGCCTAAGTCTTTATGGGAAGTGAGGCACACCTAAAAGACGATGATCAGCTGATGGCTGGTCATGACTTTACGGCATTGATAGCCAGTCGCGGCTATTTCGTGGTACTTATATCCACCAAGTTGCCCCAAAACACATTCCGACCCAGCCATGAACATCATGTCACATAATACATTTGCCTCTTTCCTCCCCTCCTCTTTTCTCTCTTTCTCACCTTCTCGTCACTCTCTCTCTTTCTCTCTTGGTAGTTTCGCGGAATAAATCTAAAAATTCTATATTTGAACCAAACAAACAAACGGTATATCGGCAGCAAAAAAATAAATAATTTTCATCTTTAACGCCGGATTACAGCTAAAATACTAGAGATACAATAGCAATATGTATGACCTTTTATAGAATATTTAATAATCTAAAGTTTTTACATACACATTTCTACCGTAGCAGCAAAAATTGCCGAGATATAAGCAAAAAACTAAAAAAGGGTACCTTTTTCCAAGATGGCGACGCGAGCGCAACAGCTATCGATGGGGACTTTTAGTATGTTCAACGAAAGGTCTTAATGAACAAGTAAACCAAAATTCAAAACTCTACTAATTAATGTTTTTTTAGCCCAAAAATGTATCTAATTTGACTGGCCTAATTACATTCTATGCAATTCAAATTCAAAGCGCTTCCAAAATCTGATGCGTTACGATTTTGAAAACATATGCAGTGAACCCTAAGCCTTAGAATGTTGAATTACCAATTAGAGTACGCGTAATTTTTTTTTTTTTAGTTTTCTGTATTTTAAAAATGCGGACCGATGATTCTATGGTATATTGTTTTGATTGTCTCATTGTCAGTGTTGCCTCCGCCATGAAGAATACTACGTGGCGCGCAATGGATGAAACGTACGTACATCTAACATAAGGTCATGCCAATTTCAAATGTGCCCAATCCGCGGGTTAGCCCGTTCATATATGTAAAAATAGTTTAACTCTGTTCTCAATCCCTAAAGATATCGTGGAACATACACCCAAAGAACATATAGACCAATTGAGAACCTTCTTTTTCTTAAGTCGGTTAGTAATAATAAGATTTTATGAATAGTGCCAGTTTAAGACACTAAACCTTCGTTAACAGTTGTTGAAATTAGAGCCACGACTAGTGATAATAAATAACTAGTAATAACTACGATTCTTAAGTACAAAATTTATGAGCGGTTTTGATAGAAAAGCAACTAAAAAGACTGATAGTTTATTTCTCTAGTTGCCGAATACTAAGCTCATTGGGAAACGTCCTATAAAAGTCCTTTTCTTTAAAAGAGGTTATTATTGTTAAATTCTTAATCATCATCATTGTCTCAGAATGTAGACATCCACTGATGACCGTAGACCTCCCCTGTTTTAAGCCCGTTTTCCACAGTTTTGCGCCGCTTGCATTCAGTGGTTTAGTTGCTTTTTTTTCTGTTACTTGGATGGCTGTAGATAGCTGTTTGAGTTTTACAATGATTATGATTTCGTTATATTGTAACAAACGCTTGCGCTAAAATAAAAATAAATAAAATAATCAATTTTCATCAAATTATGAACACCTAATGTTAAGAATACTGTATTTACTTTTGCAGTCACTAGAAAACTTAAAAAGTCCATAAAAATTAATCGTACTTTAAAATTTCGACTATGTATAGTTTGATCCAGTTTACATTTTCCGCATAATTCATAATAAAGTGCGCACTTTTATAATAAAAAGATAAGTTCCGATCTGGTCTGAATAATTGATACTGTGTTTAAAGTAACTGCCTTAATGGGGTATTATTATAATCAAATCATAGAAAAGAAAAACCTTGTCGAACAAACAATGACAAACAGACAGATAAAAAGCATAACGATTAAGTAATTCGAATTACTACTAATTCTTAAGAAAGCAATTAATTTTAGAAAAAGACTAAAGTACTTTTGTATAATTATGTACAAACAGTTTTGTCCAATTAGTGTTAAATTAAGTAAAAAAAGTAGTAGAAGGTGCCAATCGGTAATTCTCTCCCAACAGAGTAGGTATTGAGCGCCAACATTCTTTTCCAATATTTTTCTTTTCGATGTTTCTCAAGTTGCTCTTAGATCTAATGAGCACCATTATAATTGAATCACCCAATGCTGAAATACAAATACTTAACCCTTAACCGCATACCTCCAAATTCCGACTCCTATGTATGTTGAAGTGGTGTCAGATTATTTATTGCCTTTGCTTTTAAATATATAGTAGTAATGAATCGTAATAAATAATTTATAAAATAGTGGTGCATATTTTGAGAATACAATAGAATTATAAAAACTTATAGCTTCGTAGTGTGTAAGGTGTGAATACAAAGACATCTTCAATGTAAATAGAACGTTTCTCAGAGATATCTGAAGGAAGTTCAGTGGGTCATGCATTATTCACGGGACATTAGGAGCTCCCGCACCCGGCGTTGAATCGTTTGAGGAGTATGAACATGCCGCGGGGCAACACCGATTTACTTCGCTGAAACATCTTCACTCATCAATCTTACAGTGATAGGCAGAAAGCTGAAATTTCTACGAAATATGAGCTATTATGGCTTCTAATAAATATCAACGAAATTATCGTAATTGTTCGCAATAATTCTCATTATAGGGAACTCATACCTAATGCGTGTACGGCAAACACTTGGCCGGTTTTTTCTTTATAAAAAAAAACCCATAACTAATTTTTAACGTATATGTTTTTATATAAGGTATTTTAAACTTTTAGTTGAATTTTATTTTTTTATAATTATGTTTTATTACACTTATTGTGCAATCTACTATTATACGTCACATGGAGGTTTAAAAGAAGCCCACTGAAACTAACCACTAAATAGTTTTCTACTTTCTACGTAGTTCTTTAATCTAGTACATTGCCTTGGGAAAAGAAAGTTTACTGTAAGACATTTTTTTACAAAATCCCGACAAATCCCACGTCGTCGCTAGTACGAGTGTAGACACAGATATTCTTAACGCAATTACGCTGTCGTCGGTTGAACATTAATTTTCTTTTTACTTCGGGCATTTATAACAGACTAAAAAAATAGAGATTTTTATTGAATTTGTTGATAAATAAATTGTAATTATGTATTTCTATTTACTTCACTCCAGCAAAAGAAATACCTATATTTCTAAGATTTAAAAAATGATATATGTAAAAAGTATAATAGTATAGTATAATAAAATTTATAGTGGTGATATTTTAGTGAAATCCATTCCTGTTGATTTATATTATTATTAATTATTGATAAATAATAACAGTAGTAATGGCGTTTTGACTTCGCTTATTAATTTGATTGCATTAGGAAACTCATGTATTCCACTCAAAAATAAAACACAACTTATTTATTTATTACATTCCGTTGACACTGGTTTATTTATTGCATATTAATCTATAGACACGTGTTTAATTTTGCATTTCTGTACTTATTGATGTAAATTGGTTGAACGTTTCTCAATTGTCTTCTATGGTAAGCTTTTGTATTGATCTCGGCATATTGGATTTCGTCGGGGTTACATTCGAAAGCACGAATGTATGTTTAAAATTAACAAGCGCTTCAAATACAAGCAGTGTATATATATATAAAAAAAAATCAGAACAAAAAACGCTTGTGTAATTTTCAGACGGTTTAATTAATGTTCTAACACTTTGGAGGTTTATGTACTTGCGTATGCACTTTTCTATATGCATGGAAAAGGTTTTAGATATGATACTAATGACTCCATTACAGTAAAATTGTATTCAAGGTCAAAGGTCATATGGTCATAACGCCGACTTGAAACTCAAAATACATTAACTTTTTGTAGAATATAATTATCCTTTCCTTTATGTCGGTGACAAAAAAACTCTGAAAGTACGGTTTGTAGAATTATATTTACGAATTAATTATTACATTACCCACATATCCAATCTCTTTGTAAAATATCAGAAAATATTGTTTCAATGAGTAAGACTATTCCTTGTAAAAAAACATTATTTAACACAATCCTGACAAATCCCATGTCGTCGCTTGTACAAATACAGACTCAGAAATTCCGTGCACAATTACGTCGTCGTCGGCTCGACATTAATTTTCTTTTTCTGGCTATGATGGCCTTTTTCAAAGGCACAAAAATATTGAGTTATACACTCCACTGAATTTATTTATAAGCAAATTGAAATTCTCGATAACGCGCGATTGCTATGTCTTTTTTTTTATTATCTTTTCTTACGTATTTTTTATATGGGAATATTATATTTGATTTTTATGCTTTGGGCACATCCATCACACACAAAAGGAATGTATAAGAAATGTTCACACTTGCAACGAATTTGTTAAAAAAGTTTGTCAACGGAGGAACGCCCGACAGAAACGCAGCTTTTACATGGTATTTTTCAGTTAAAGTATAGGTGGAAGTATATATTATATGAAACATTATGTTAATAATGTATGTAATAATAGTAGGTTGTATCACAAGGGATCAAAATATTTTTTTACGGCGAGGGCGCTATTTCAAATCCAGAGTGGAGCGAAGGATTCAGGTAGAATCCGGAGCGCAGCGAGATATTCAAAGGACAGTGCACGAGGAAAAATAGGTAATTTTGCGACTGCCAAAATAACTAGTCACCTCGGTAAATAGGCATAACAATATTTCCTGAACAACTCATGAAACTTGTAGATGTATGAAGTCAAAGAAACATTGAGGCGTATTTATTTTATCACTTATTTAATTATTTATGTGTAAAATTTTTAATATACGTTTTTGTTCCATGTAGCTATCTTTACCATCTTATGAGATTCGATGTTTATAAAAATGATTTTTGCTCAACATATGGATATGCTTATAATTGTGTGTGTGTATGTGTGTGTGAGCTTAATAAACACATGTCTACATTTGTCTTCAAAATAGCGCCTACGATTCTGTAGAACTTGGGCCAGTGTCCAGGGCATCGATTTACGTTAGCTTACCAATCCAATCAACGTATTCAAACATGACAGAGAAGGCATGTTAAACACTAAAGTTTAAGTGGCCAAACAAGTGTACATATTATCTTAGCTTTGTTAAGCTAAGGTCTAACTTCAAAAGGTTCAAAATACAATCAAATTTAAAATACAACCTTAAGTTTATTTAAAATTTTACTTTTCATTATTAAAAATTCGATTACAGTACAATGACTTTGAAAGTCATAGGTAATTTTGGTTGTGGTTGCCTTTATATCGCGGTAATTAAGACTTTATTGCAACAACCATTTTAATAATATATAATTAAAATAAATTATAAGTAAGTTATGATGTTATAAAATAAAGGATAGAGAAGGGGACAAAAATTTCTTAACTTTGGAAGCCAATTTTACTCTCAATTCCTTAATTTTAGAGAAAAAGTTACTCAAGAACCTTAAATGCCTTTACTCTATTGTGAATCTAACCATTCAATGACCCACTCAAACACACCAAAAAAATCATAAGCAACGGTCCAGTCGTCAAGTAGGAGTTTAGTGACTTACAAAGGTACAGAAAAGTATAAAGATTTTTAATGGCTTGATGGCAGCAACACCTATCGGGTCAAAATTTTGTGATTTACTTCTTAGACACTAACTGAGTTAAATTATTAGAGTTTGCTCCATAAATAAAAAAAATATAAATAACTCGAAAACCAATACAGTTTCGAATTGTTAATTGTAAACCATCCAAGAACTGAATTAAATACTCACAAAAATATTAATTATAATCGGTGTAGCCGTTTAAGCGGAGCTCAGTGACTTACACAAGTACAGAAGAATTATATAATTATAATAAATATAGTAAATAACAGTAGGTATTTTAAATGTAATAAATATCCTTGTATATTATTTATGTGTAGCTGAAAAAAAAAATTTTCCCAGGAAAGGTAGACCTGAAGGTATACGGGTGTATGACGCGAGGGACCGTAAACCGTACAAACTTCCTTTACGTGCAAAGTATCCTGAAAGAGTTTTCTACAATTCGCGTTTGTTTCTTTTCATGATGTATGAGGTTTCTTCAAAAAAGTTTTTTTATGGTTATTATGTACAAAGTTAGAACTCCTAATACGTTCGTGTGTGTCATCACATCTGATTTAGAGTGGTGTTTATATTTGTTTTGGTTCAAAATTAGATTTAATAAAATGACCGTTATTTATATTAAAACTTTGAAATTATTCACATCGATAGAAAACAAGTTTCTTAAAATTTTAAATAACAGTGACATACATATTAGAAAAAAAATAATTATAGGTACTTGAATAGGGATTTATAACAAGAATATATGTGATTTTTAGGGTTCCGTACCCAAAAGGTAATTAGCGGAACCCTATTACTAAGACTTCGCTGTCCGTTTGCCGTCCATCTGTCCGTCCGTCCGTCTGTCACCAGGCTGTATCTTCGTGAACCGTGATAGTTAGGCAGTTGAAATTTTCACAGATGTATTTCTGTTGTCGCTATATCAACGAATACAGAATAAAATAAATATTTAAGGGGGCTCCCATACAACAAACGTGATTTTTTTGCTCGATATTGATAACGGCAACAGGTAGACGCTTAAAATATTCACAGAATATTTAGTTATATAGTCGCTTTAAAACTAAATAATTAAATTAAAATAAAACAAATATTTAATGTTGTATGGGGGGCTCCCATACAACAAACGTGATTTTTTATCGCCGTTTTTAAAGATAATGGTACGATACCGTTCGTGCGCAAGACCGACTCGCACTTGGCCGGTTCTTTTTTATAAATCAGCTATCAGCAGACCCTGGTTATCTTTTAAGAACAGAGTACTTGGCAAGACAAATGAAACGTGCGTATGCAAAATCTCAATTTAATCAAACACCGGGAAGCTTTGATTACAGACAACGGGACTAAATAAAATCTTGTAAAAAGAGTATCTGTCAGTTCTAATAAAAATTTCAAAATTATAAATATGGAGACACATGGTAAAATTTTTTTTGGCTTAATTTCATTTGATACCTGTATCGCTGCTAACATCAGACGTCTGTATTGTTAAAATGAAGAAACTGACTTACTAAAGGAAAAACATGATGAGCTTAATCTCTTTATTACTTTACATATTCAACCACTCAAGCGGCTGGCTAAAACATTGCGGGCCACTCTCTGATACTGTACTGCAAGTATGATTTGCCCCAAAGAAACTTGTGCAAGATATGGTCGCATATCGTAGCATGTTTGAGAAAAAGGTATTTGCGTAGTTCATTCTTAGGGGATTATAAATGTGTATGAATTTCTGTCAATTTCGAAGCTTAATGCATTAAAAGAATTATTGGTAGTTAGCCTTAAAGTTAAAAATATTAACGTGTTTAACCACTTCTTAAAAATAATCCCTTAGGACATACAACAGGGGTGGAAATTTGTATGACAATTCCGATATTTCTTTAGATAAAACCAAAAACAGTTAAATGCTTTAACAATTTTTAAATCCAGACAAACAAAAGTAGCAGGAAAAAGCTAGTCTTCCTATAAATTTCATCAAAATTGGTGATGAAATAGCGAAACTATAAAAGGTTGTGACCTTTTTGTCATAGACTAACATGAAGTATTCAGTTTTACCATTAAGCTATACGTGTCCCTAAAAAGGTTACGAAATAAGAAAATTATGTAAGTATTGTCTTGCAAACAGGTACTATTTTATAATTTAAAAGAAGGGTCTAATAGCAGTTATCGACAACACAGGATTTCAACCAACAGGAACGTGCTCTTAGGACTTTAAACGAGATTTACTTTATCGGAACACGAACTGTTGGAAAAATAGATGGTGTTTGTGAATTAGACTTTGTTTATCATTTAGAATATTAAACACGCCTTATATCATACCACTATAGCTTTGCCAGATAAAATGATTAATTTGTAGATATAATAGGTTTAAACTTAATAATTATATATAATAATAAAATAGCTAGGACTTGAAACTGCAACCCTTAACAAGTAAAAAAATATTGTTAAACTTAAGTACCTACTTACTTCTCTCTTCGCACTGCGACTAATGGTCACCAAACTGATTTTCTGTTGGAACCTTCCGTGGTGCATGGACTCGTTTGATAGTTATAAGGCCTCTGAATTGGCGTAACGACTGCAGTGCTGCCATATGACAAACAGCCAGAACCGACGGTTTAACGTGCTCTCAGAAAAATGTGCCACAAGGCGGTCACCCATTCAAGTAGTGCGACCACACCCCACGTTGCGAACTTCGCATATCGTTTCCGATAGACAATTGTCAGTGGGCAACGAGCACTTTAAGTTATTATCAGACATAATACTGCCTAAACATTGTGTGAATATGACGTTCGCAACTAGTGTGTATGTTTTTGGAACAAAAACAGAATTTTGTACTGCCAGTATTGTAACTCGATAGCTCAATAGGCAGAGCACTAAAGTCATTTTGAAGACCTTAAGGTTGAAAATCAAAGTTTTTTGAAGTGAAAACTTCTTTAGCGGCGTTGTGCACTTTTTTTGATATGGGTAAAAAATGATAAACTCGCGGCAGGTCTCACGTGTCCTGATCGTGAAAATTCGTAAGACGGATGGTAAGTAGACAGCTGGCGCGGCGTAGGAGAGGGAGTATCCCCCTCTCTTTCTACGGCGCGGCGAAAATGTATGCCTGCGCCTGCTGTTTCGTTTAGGCGGCGCAGGGCGCTTGCGCGAATGGTCGTGTGTGTTTATGTTACAGCGTGCTACGCGCATCCATGGATGGTGACAGCTGATGGCTCGACCGTCTGCGTAGTGGCCATACTGCTGTGTATTCGTAAAATTCGTGTATATAAAGTGTTTAAAATATGGAAATTGAACAAAGTGCATCTTTGTCTTTGTAAAATACGGAAACCGTAATGCCACGCCTATATTAATTTTTTTTTTAGTATTCGCGATTATGAGTAGTACAGGGAGGTTGGATATGGAATTTTAATTCTATGACAGATTGCGATGTCAAATATACTACGTCAAAAAAGTAAATAAACAAACATTATTATTTCTTGACAATGTCAAAGACATGTCTAGTGACATATTTGAGTGTTAAGCGCGAATCGTGTGTAAAGGTTTTCACTTCTGACGGCACTCCCAGAGTGCAACTCGTTCTTTTTTTTATTTTTATTTGTTTCACCTTTCCTGGAACATCATTCCCTAACGAGCAAATTAGGAGATAAAATGGTATGAGAATTAACTGTCAATGTCGCGGAAATAGGCTAGTGTAGCGTAAAACTTTTTTGCTCTAAATTTTTTTTATACCACTAAGGTGGCAGACAAGCTTACGGTCCTCCTGATGGTAAGCGGTCACCGTAGCCTATAGACCACCACCACCAAGGGTGATGCCGATCGGGCGCTGCCGACCCTTAAAAAATCTAATAACTTCTTTCTTGAAGAACCTCATAATAATAAAATGTTAACAGCTTCATATTTTTTTACACCAGTAAGGTGGCAAACAAGCTAACGATCCACGTGATGGTAAGCGGTCACCGCAGCCTATAAATATTATCGCCCATACCGTACACCTATATATGCATAGGTAAGCCTAGATTTCACTATATAGCATATCCGGTTGTCACGAAGAGAAGCCAGAACCATATCCCAATCTAATATGCCTTGTCATTGCAGCTGCAGGTGCAGCCATACTGCTGCAGCGTGGCATAATTTAAAAGGCTTACAATATTACAAGCAAGGAACATGTCACATTTTACCATATTTCATTTCTTTGCTACTACTTGCAGAAACGCAATAAAACGTGCTCACTTAATTTACTGATTTAAAGTATCTTCGGACTTATATAGTGCAATAGGACTAGAAAAAGGTTTTTAAAATTTCAAAAATAACGTCCCTAGTACATTTTAAGGCATTTTTTACTAATATTGTCAATCTTAAAAAACATATTATTTTCTAATTCCAAATGTCATACGCATACACGAATGATGACTTTTATCAAAATATTTAGGCTTAATAAAAAAACCTGGTAACACAGTGGACATTATTATTGAGGGGTCATGGGGACTGGTTACGCAGTGGTAATTTGAGTACGAAATGAGGCATTTTTGTGATAAAAAAATCGAGAAGGGGGAATTCATAATAAACATTGAGTAAAACTACTAGGACAATATTTCGAAACATCTACAATTTTGTAAAAGTGTTTATAAATTTTGATTTCTGTTTTAGGCACTAAAAAGTATTTTGGCCCATCTGCAGAAATTTTCATTCTATGGAACCTTATGGAACCTAACTTAATGCGTGTACTTTATTTATTTTGTTGATTTATTTGATTTTAACAAGTATTACGTAAAAATTAGTTATTTATTTGGATATATATTGTTAATGGTTTATTTAATAATAATGTAATTTAGTTTGATTCTATTTCGTCTAATAGAATAATAATTTTAAATAGATTTATATTGAGGGGTCCGATCAATCTAGTTAGATTTTTAAAATCAATCATTTCTTAATTTCGTTAAACACTGTTTCGAAAAAAAAAATTCCAGTAATGCGCTATTATAAACCATATTTAGGATAGCCTGGGCGGCATTGACAGCAGAATCGCAAACACATTCTTCTACGGTATAAAAAGCGACAGCACGTAACTCAACTCTTAACACTAGAATAACTTATGTAACTATAATAATTAAATAATAATAACTTTGGACGTTTTTGAACGACAACAGTTTGCAGGTTATTTTTTTTTAGACCGAATTGAATAATCGTACGTAACCCTACCCAGCTAGGTCAGTTTCCGAACGGCCCCTTAGTTTCAAAGAGCAAGGAAAGGAGTCATTTTTAGAACTACCGATTGATGAACAGTCTAATATTCGGCTTATTGCATAAAATTAAATAGGTAATTTACAAAAGGCAATGCCGGAATTTGCTTTTATTTTTGCGCGGCCATCAACCAAATCTTTTTAGTTTTGTTCATAATAATGCAGTTTTTCTTATACCATTAAGGTGGCAAATAAGCTTACGGTCCGTCCGATGGTAAGCGGTCACCGTAGACTGCGGACGCTTGCAACACCTGAGGCATCACTCGCGCGTCATAAACCCTTCAAAAATCTTATAACTGCTTTTCCGTTAAAAACAACTTTGGCAGGGAGCTCATACCACAACCTAAGCGTTCGCGGGAGGAAGTTTTGCTGAAACCACAATGTACGTGACCATTTAGGTTCTTAGGTGTGAGGGTGAATTCCTCCACAACGTAACAAGGGATGTTTTCACAGACCGTTTAATAAGTGTTTTCAGTACTGTCATCTGCAAACAAACCCGCGGTCAGTCCGTAATATAGCAACTTCGAAAAGACCCCGGTCTGTGGTGCCAGGATTCAATCGAATGCCTCCCCCTAACTCGCAATTGCTAGTGCCCATCGGAGTTTGAGATACACTAAAAGGTCACCGGTTGAGCGACCGTGGTGAAAGCCATATTGACGGTCGCTATCCAGGTCGTGTTTTTCATCACCTTGGTAAAACCACTAAACCCAGTTATAAAGGTTAGAAGTAGACAGATAAGTGTGTTTATTAGGACATATTTAGTTGTCTTTTTCGCGTAGACATCAAACAAATCTTTGTTTTTGGGTAATACATCGAACATAGCTTAGTATGAGTCGTTAACACCTAAACTCAGTTTGAACAGTTGAAGCAGCAGCTGAATATACCCTTAATAAAAACTCTTACAGCTATAAACTCTTATACAAAACTAAACTAAACTCTAAGGTTGAGTTGCACCAACTGACTTTGACGTTAACCAGCCACCATAAATGAGAGATTGTATGGATATTTCTATCATCAGCTATTTTTTAAGTTAATCAGCACTATGGTTCGCTGAACTTTGACGGGCCGGTTAAGTTTAAAAATAACCTATAATGCAAATTTCCATACAATCTTCCATATATGACGGTTGGTTTACGTCAAAATTAGTTCGTGCAACCCAATCTAATTCAAGATTATTACTAATCATAAGCAAATAAAAAACACAATGAACAAGACAAGAATACAATTAAAAACACCATGCACCGAAACACTAGTAGCTGCTCCTTGCCTTCCTTGACAATAAACCGTGTCCAACAATTAAGTACAATAACATAAGCATAAGGCATATCATAGATATAACTGTCTTTTTCAATAACTTTTTTAGTAAATAAGTTTAAAAAATCTGTAATAAGAATTTAATTAAAAATTTGAAAAACACGCATTGTTCCCTCAATTTGGAAGAAAATTAAGAATTAAATAATTTAGACATAGAGGCCATAGTAAACAGTGAGATATCCAAAAATGATGCTGACTCAATCGTAATTAATCGCAAAATTTTATGATGTAAATATAAAATTTTAAAACATCATTTATTTAATGTAGCTTTTCCGGGCGGGACAACGTCTGCCGGGTCAGCAATATTATAAATGCGAAAGTTACTCCGTCTGTCTGTTATCTCTTCACGATTAAACCGCTGTAACGATTAAGATGAAATTTGGCATGGAGGTAGTTTGAATTACATAGTTTGAGTTAGGACATAAACTACTTGAAAACGTCAAGTGTGACTCGTTTTTCTGTGTAATTGAGGAGTTGCCGTTGAAATCCAACACCGATAACCGAATTTAGGGCGGATAAACCTGTGGGCAAATTTGGCATCGAGATAGTTTGGGTGCCGGGGAAGGGCATAGGCTACTTGATAACGTAAAGTGTAATTCGGTTTTTGTTTCTATACTTAAGGAGTTGCTGCTAAAATTCTACACCGATAACCAAATTTAGGGCGGGTGAAACCGCGTGCAAAAGCTAGTCCTATTATATTATGTAACTAGCTGCCAGCCCCGGCTTCGAATGGATGGTGTAACTAATGAAAAAAATGAGACAAAATCTTCCGTTTGGAGTACTAGCAGTAATAAAATAAAATTACAATAATAATTCGATCATACTTTATTGCAATGTCTTGTAAATTGTACTGCCATAGTAATAACCATAGCGGTACGAAACCTTTTATAATTTAACCAGTATTATAAATAACAAAACAAAAATATTTTTTTTTTTTTATGTTTACTTATTTGTATATATAATATCATTAAAATAATTAAGTAACAAAACTAAAATTATCTTAACTAAAGACCTAAACAATTAAATTAAATTTAAAAACCTCAGACTCATAAAAAGAACATTTCATCCAAAGTAAACCCCTGTGGTATAGTACCATTGACAGTGGCGGCATTACCTCTCTGCACAGCCAAACTTAGCCTTTGAGAGAGGCAGCATCACAGAGCAAGTAATACTGGGCGCTGGCGCTACTCGGCTGCGCGCGCGAGCGTAATATGGTTCCGAGCTCTGTGGGTAGCATCCAGCCCTTAAATCACCAGACACAAGAACAAGGCTTTGAGATAAGTCCTTAACAAAAGACTTTTATCTGATGACCAAGGGCCAAGTGTCTCAAATACAAGTGCCACAAATTCATAACGATTAATTAATGATGAATGTTTAAAGTCACCCCATCAGGTCTCTTTCCATCGTCTCTAAAAAGTCCACATGGCTCTAAGTTTGATGGAACAGACACAGTAGAAAGAGCTCTCCTTATGACGTCATTAATAGTACCATGGCGGTATATGCGGCCTGCACTTTTTAGGCAAGAGAGGCCATGAACACCTCGCTCGTCAACACTGTGTCCACAGGGGCAAACATGTACTTCACAAACATTAGTACCAAGACGCAAACAAACAGAAATCCGTGTCCCGGTTCAAAGGTGTGCCTAATTTAGATGAGGGTAGCGCATGTAGCCTGTGATCAGACTCTCTTTCTGAAACCGCCAAAATACAAGCTCGATCCTTTATATCCGCACATTGTTGAACAATATTAATATGGGTTTGTTTAACCGATGGCAAGTGCCATAGAGTTTGATTACGGACAGCTACAGGAGTATTTAGTTAAACTCCAAGCACTTCTAGCTCCCCTTAGACCCACTATCTCATCATGAGCAAAACTTGGTAGATTGAGTATTTTACTTATAAGTTAAGTTAATTTAAAGTGTGCCGTGAGTAGAGGCCAGAAAAGCAGGAAGGGCTAAGCTCGAAATCGTCCTAATACCCAGCCCACCAAACTTGATAGGAAGAGTCGCTTGGCTCCAAGATCGATCGCTAAAAGAGATATTAAGTATTTTAGATAAAAAAACTTAAGTTGATGGCATAAAGTAGATATGATCAAAGGGAATTTCCAAGTGAGGCTACTGCGTAATAAATAAATAAATTTGGGTGTAAAGAGGCACAGTCGAATTAAATATATAGCAATATGTGGTTCAATTTCTAAGAGTCGACCGGATATTTCATTAAATAAATCTTATTTTGAATTAAGGATTTCAGGTATCGCATCACCGAAAATTTGACCGCCAAGAAGTGTAAGAGTGCTTTTGTCTCAGATGCGTATGTTAGGAGCAAGATTATGAAATTTTGCCAATATACTGTTGCTTACAGTTGTAGGTATTGTGTCTGGAATAAATAACTCACACTTGCCGAAATTAAATGTTAGGCCAATATCTACAAACCGCTGAATGACGAGCTCAAGGTCTTGCAGGACACTTGACGCATCTCCACCAAGTGAGCCATCATCTAGATACCAAACATTAAGTTTAGAAGTAAGATACGATATTAAAGGATGTATTGCTAAACAAAAAATCATGGGACCCTGCGTATCTACCTATTGATATCCTACGCTCGAGATAATTTCATAATCAAAGTAAAGTAATTTAGATGGAGTGCTGTAACTTTGCCATAAATACTCAAATATTTCAGGTACAACGTTTTCTAATTAAAAGCATCTTTACGTCTATTTTAATGAAAACTTCATATTC
Organism: Apoda limacodes; assembly: GCA_946406115.1. Classification (NCBI taxonomy): domain Eukaryota; kingdom Metazoa; phylum Arthropoda; class Insecta; order Lepidoptera; family Limacodidae; genus Apoda; species Apoda limacodes. Next base: position 25,384,549 of record OX291540.1, read on the forward strand.
TCCATAATGTTCGTGTAGCGTGTACAGCGGCTTCGCAGCCACCACTGATACTAAAGTGTACCAAGTTGACGAGGACTCAAAATATTGGTTTGCTTGTGACGTAAATTATGGCAACATAGCTTTGACGCCAGCCGTCTCCGAGTGCTGCCGATGGCTATAGGGCGGATAACACCATCTTTTTTGTTTAAATTTTTGCAATTTTAATATTTGCCCCATACAGTAAAGGAACAATTTCATCTGGTACATTTATGTGGGCTGTAAGTTGAGCAACAAGAAAAGTTTCTGGTTGCCCTACGAATGGCCCAGTAGGATCTTCAAAATGTTGTGGAGTTATTCCATAAACCACCGGCAGACATATACATAATTTAGGACATTGAAAAATATATAAATAATTTATTCAATATCCTAATAAGAGTTATTAATTTCAATAAAATCTGATATAAATTTGTTAAGATGCGTATTACCGTTTAGACTACAAAACATGCGATAGAAATGGACACACATAGATAGGTATATACAAACGCTTGAAAAATATTTCCTCCTTTGGTATTCTGGTAAAAAAAAAACACATTACGATATAGCTTCATAGCGCTCGCCATAATGTTTTTGTTCAAACTTCGAGGTTGCAACTCTAAGAGTCGTGAAATAAAATAACTAACTAAAAGAGAACAATCAAAGTTTCAGTACCTTTGAAACTGAAGGCGTATTATCTAATAAGCTGAATGTCCTTCAAGTCTCTCGTAAGTCCAAGTAGCTGTAACACTTTTACGTCTACGAGTTGTTTAGTTACTGAAGTACCTATAACTAAAAAGGTCGGAACGCATATATTTTGTTTTAGGTCAAAATTTGTGTAACATTTAGGCCTTTCTTATTTCTCGTTTTTATACATTTTAAAATATATTATTAATGATTATCTCTTGTTGTCTTAAATCTCTTTGTGATTGAAAAATAAATATACTTACTTTACTTAGTAAATTACTTTACCCAATTTGGGTCACAGTGAATCTCGAGATACAATGAATTATTCGCTACTAGCTTTTGCTCGCGGTTCCAACCGCCCTAAATTGGATTATCGATGTAGGACGGCAACGGCAACTAAGAAATTATAAATAATAAAACCGATCCACACTTGACGTTTTTAACTAGCTTTGAGCGTGGCAGCACAGATACACCCTGATTAACCCGGCCCATGCAGAAATAGAGCCCTCTTCTCTACTCCTGACATGGATAACTCCTGTCCAGCGCGTCGTAGTTGCGGGGGTGGACACCACATACTTCAGTAGTCTGTAGCCTGCTGGTGGCAGAGTATTGACAGACACCTAGTTCTGCGGGGTATAACGCAGAACCCTTGCCCAGTGTAACGGGTGAAGACCGTAACGGTTTTCAAGGCGGAGATGATGGTCATCGGTACGGCGGAACAAGCGGATAAGGCACACGGATTTTGACAGGGGCAGCAGAAACTGTGAGCACTGCGCAAAGGCAAAAACATAGCTTTGTAGCAGATTTTCTTATGCGCCGCCATAAGGTTTAATCGGTCAAGATACTGCGGAGTGCACTGCACTCCCAAAACTGTAGCAATGGAAAGGTCATATAAGGTTAATGAGTTTCTTGACAACAGCCTTTACGACGAATATTTCTGTGGCAGTCTGAATCCGGCAAGCAGAGCCAAAACAAGGCTACCCCGGTCGTCTTCAGGCGAAACCTCAATAGGAACATGGAATGTAAGAACGATGTTAAATAGAAGCACTAAGGATAAAGGCAAAATAGAAAGGCTTCTGATAGAAATGGATAGATAAAAATTAATATTTTGGGGCTAATAATTTGGATGACGAATTATTGGATTATACATACAGGGAGTAAACAAGGAACAAATATAACTGCTATTGAACTGAATCGTAAATCGGCTTCAGCAGTAGAAAATACTTTACACTAAAGTGATCGAATTACAGGAATAAAAATAAAAACTACACACACACACACACCTACCTAGATATTCTTCAAATATATATGACAACTGAAAATCATCCAGATAAAGAAATAGAAAAAATGTATGAGGAAATAGATACCATAATAAAGTCACTTAATACAAAAGATGAATTTATAATAATGAAAGATTTAAATGCTGTTGTAGGTGATAAAAGAACAGAAAATGTAACAGGAAATTTTGGATTAGGAAAAAGAAATAGAAGAGGAGAAAAAAGACTCATTCAGTTTTGCAAAGAAAGAGATCTAGTTAAAATAAATACACATTATGCGCAACCGAAAAGAATATTATGAACATAGAAAATGCCAGGTGACTTTGCAAGATACCAAATAGATTACATTATAACTAACAATAAGTTTAAGATCAGAATTAAATCATGCATTTATTCCTGGTTATTAAATCCTGGTATATTAATACCGATCACAATTTACTGCTAAATAAGCTAGATATTTATTACAAAAAAATAACAGAAAAAATAAAAAAGGTATTTTATCTCAAAAAAATAAAATATAAGGATAACCAAGAGAAATATATTAAAAACTTAGAATATAAGTTAGAAATAATTAAAAATGACATTAAATATAACGATTAATTAGTCGTAGAAAAAAAGATGGTGCAATATTAAAGACATAATTTGATTTAGTGCTGAAAAGTGTTTAGAGAAATAAAAAAATTATACCAAGAAAGAAATGGATAAGTGACGGCACTAAAGATTATAACAGAATAGGATAGAGTAGGAGTATCCTGTTACCGAATGCACCGGCTAGGTGCTTAGGAGAGAGATTTAGGTTAGTAGGTTCAGAAGCAAGCAAAGAAAATACTTTTCAAGGGTAAGGCAGGTTATAATGTATACTCTTTCATGTTTATAATAACAATATTTAATTGTCAGTAGAAACCTAACCACATAATTTTTGTGTATAATTGGTAAGTCAATAATCATTATTTTTCTAATCACAGTGTGGTTTATAGTTATAAGTATAACGAAACCTTTCGGCTCTGCCGTGCTCTGCTTGCCGTGACTGAGGTCTAAGAGAAGGGTGCAAGTCTCTACTACTGCGAGAGCCGGTGCGCGTCAGCCTGCTAGCGACGTCAGCACTGAGGGAGGCCTGGAGTGCTCTATGCTCCAAATCCTCGGCCTGCCTGGAGTACTCTTTTTAATTCAAATCCTCGGCCCTACGTTGGTCGGCACTATAACAGGATAGAATAGAGTGGGAGTATCCTGTTATCGAATGCACCGGCTATGTGATAGGTAGTTTTCTATTGTTGTAAAATAAATAGGTATTATTATAAGAAGGAAATTTTCCAACTAAAAAAATATATAAAGGTTAACAGCTATTAGATTTTAAAACAACTAAGACTATAACTCTGCCAAAAAACATAACACAATCAAATGCGAAGAACATAGGATATTGAGTTTAGTATCCCAAGCGTCTAAAATATTATTAAAAATTATACGAAATAGAATAAGAAACAAAGTAGAATTTCAACTTGGGAACGATCAATTTGGATTAAGAAGAAACATAGGCACCAGAGATGGAATTTTTGCTTTAAATATTATTGTACAAAGAAGAATAGACCTAGGCATAGATTTACCTACATAGCTTTGATCAACCTAGAAAAAGCTTTTGATAACACTCTTAAGGTACCAGGATCGGCGGATGTCTTCAAGGAATTTACCTTTAACCTTTAGATTATCTAGAAAACTGCCCAATGACCTTAGCTGTAATAAATAGTATTAGTTTTCTATAAGATTTAGGTCTAGGTTCTTGGCATTTCTGGGGCCTGCCCCTAAAACCCTGTTGAAAATTTTCAATCGTAAAATCATATGGTGATCGAGAATTAGGCACTGCAAAAGGGTATTGTTGAACATTTTTATAGTCCTTAAGCCTTTCCTAACGAAATGTAGATTTTTAAACAGTTTTTCCAATTTAACCAAATAATATTAATAAATTAAGTAAAAAAAGCCCACATTTTTTTAGATTTTTATTATACCTAGATGCACCATATCTATGACCTAGACTTATAGGTACTGTCAGTAACTTTGCAGTCTTAGGAACATCTCAATTAATAGGTTAATCAAAAACATAATTTAGTAGCCGATTTCGGAACTAAAATCCTTTACAAATCAGTTGACCGGTTCAATCCGTCATCGTGAAGTCAACGAAATAGAGCATGAAATAGATGGCTGTCGAAACTAGTCTATCACCAAACACATGCATTCGACGGAAATAAAGTTCATAGGATTTTGAAGCAGTTTTTGTCTAATGATTGTAACTAGATTCATTCGACACAAAGTGTCGTAACTCGACCGTAACCCCATTTTAATTCTATTACAATTTGGTTCAAGAGTACCGATAGGGAGCTTGCCACGAAACTAAATTGGGACTGAAACTAATTTAACGAAGTTACAATTCTACTTTTATGTGGCAGGTGTTGTCAAGCATGAGACTGAAATATTGATCCACTGGCACTGAAGAAAAGAAAATTTATCTACTAATTATGATTAATAAGTCATGTAATTTTAACAAAAGTATGTTCATAACTTAATTTGGCTATCTTTCGAATAACTAAATTAGTTCAGTTATATTTTTTTTTGGGAGTATATATTTCAGCAGTTAGTGTCCTGTATACTAATGTCAATTTTCTCGCCAAGAAGTCTTTTCCCGTCTACGTCATAATTGAGGGCGAATCACTTTAATTCGGGTGGACTGGACGGATGGTCGGTGTATCAAAGGCAGCTTACGCCCTTAATGCACTAACTATTAGTGTTCAGTACCAATAAATTCAAATGCCAATTTAAAAATTTTTAGAACAGAACAGATTTATCGCCCACGAAACCCGCTGCATGCTAAATTTCATAAAAATCGTTGAAGCCGTTTCCGAGCTTCGAATATATATATATATATATATATATATAATTGGGTATATTTATGTATAATTTATCTAAGTAGGTTTCATTTTTAAAACAACGTCGTTGTATCCGTGTTTTCAGGCAATGAAAAACTGACAAATATGACTTTTCTATTGGAGAAGTTGTAATAGTTTCATTTTTACCACCTGACAATAGATGGCGTTGTTAAAAAAACGAGCAAAGCTCGGTCTTTCATGTACTTGTATTTAATGCATTTTTAATTCTGGTAGTGACTATTATTTCAACACCTGAACAAATTTTTTAATTTTTTGTATTGCTGCATTAGTTTGTACTAAAAGTCAGTAAAATAATTAGATTTGGTTGTTATCTATTCCATTGATTCCAAATTGTAGCAAAAATTTTAAAACGTCACTATGGTATAAATAATAGAAGTATACCTATAACAAATATATCTCATAATAATAAGTGTGACATTGTGTTATGGTTTTTAGTACATTTACATGCACATAGTTAGTACAAGATTTTACCAATGGCTCCGCCCGCCCTAAATTTGGTTATAGGCGTGGAATTTCTCTGTCAAATCTCTAATTATACTAATAAAGTAAGCTATAGCTGTAGCTATAGTTATTTCTGCAGGAACTTTTATATTTTTCAGAATTAAAACTATCCTACGTCCTTCCCCGGTACTCGAACCTTCTCCATACCAAATTACATCTAAATCGGTTCAGCGGTTTAAGCGTGAAAGCAGAACAGACCGACAGAGTTATTTATGTATTTATAATATTAATATGGATCAGATAAATAAGCTTTCTGGCCTATATCGCCCTCTTAATGTATTTTTTCTTCAGGCAAATTATTATTAAACTTACCAATGAAAGTAAAATATCATTTGACAGTGTTAATGTGGGTATTAGTACTTACACTACGCATAGTAAAATTTTAAAAAACATTTTAAATAAAAGTGCAAATTACACATTTTTAATGGAAATTAATAATATTCTCAGATGTTTCAATTTTCACTTTTCCCACGATGCTTAATTAGAATAACAAAGATGGTTAAAGAGCTTTCGTTGTGTACTGTTCACTTATACTGAGCTTTGCAGAGAGAAGCTCAACAGCGAAAAAGGAAATTTTAAACCCTGACATTAACAGTTTTTTGCTTTGAACTTATTTACATAGAAAAAATATACATAAACCTAAATTGAGCATAATTTTAATAAAATATTTGATGCAATTTATTCGGCTTAATAATATAATAATAATAAATGTTAATTTCAGACCATGGTCCATGTAATAAATACACTTAAAAAACTATGTGAGTTGTACAGATAAAATAACAAAAGTAAAAAGCACTGAAATACTAAACTAATCTATATTTATTATTATTTTTTTGCGAGAGCGACAAGTGTTTGAAAGTAAAAAGTGTTTAATAAGTGAATTATTCGGCTCTTGACTTTAAAGCGAAGAAAACACACAACTTAAATTTCTGTTAGCTGTTGAGTATATCTGCTTTTGACCAAAAATTTAAGAGTTACCCCTTAAGTCAGACATACATATACACTTATTGACTACATTTTTTTCTTCGGACTGCCGTCGGATGCCAAAATAGATTTTTTTGCCTATCTTTTCTGCAAATTGGCATTTGAAGAGACAATCCGTACCGTTCCATTCATTTCCAGCGACTTACCGTTACCCGCCAGCTGCGCCAGCGTTTCAATCCAAGTTCTCGAGGAAGGAGTCACATAGGAAGACAAGGTCAATGACGGGGTTCTGAAGAGTGCTCAAAACTGCGGGCTGGAACAGCGCAAGCGTTCAAAAATGGCAATTGAAGAAACGGAGGATCCTCAACCACTGGAAGAAATGTGGCGTGTCCAGTTCGCATTAGTGATTAATGAGTCCGCATTATAGTAGTGTCATGTCCATCTTACAGCATTACCATGTGTGTCTCCGCTCCAGACACCAGTAAGACGGCGTAGATAAAACAGGTAGTGTAGGATTTTGTCTAGGATGTGGAGTGGCATGGGTAGAACCGACCGGTAACAGCACCCTTAAGCAGCAGGATGTAAATATAGATAAGCACAAAGCAGCAGGTTAAGCATAAATTCTTCTGTAAAAGTGGCGATATTCATGAACAGTGTCTGGTTTCTATAGCTTTGGTTACTATTCTAGTATTCATTGAGCTGTAAAAGTAAGCCTTTGCTGGATAGGTATTGTTTGAAGGCAAATCCAAAGATGAGGCGGTTGATAATACTAATCCAGCAATGGCCATGGTAATGGCCACTACTGCCAAGACTTCTACAAAACTTTACTTAAAAATCATTAAAAGACTCGATAAAATATTTATTTCATAAAAGCAGCGAAAGTTACATGTTTGATAAAACTAAATTTAAAATATCCTGCCTTTACTTTACCTAAACCCAGCGTCGCAGTGGCTATGGCGTTCAGCGGGTCAGTCAACACTGGCTAGTATTTGAAGAATTATTCTGTGCTTTCAATTGTACGAATGAGGATTATGCTCTTTTTTATTACAATCAGATCGGTTATTTAAAGAATATTAAGAGGCCACGCAAAGCAAATAGTACAGGATTTTACTGGAGCCTTTTCTGTTCAGAAAAGTTTTTTTTGTCCAGAATTGATGTACTTCCTGTGTTCTTTTTTTCCAATGTACTTCAAACTTTTTGAGTGAAAGTATTTTACTTCTGTGAATACAGACTTTACATTATTCATGTAATATTTGGATCACGTAGGCCATAAACTCAAAGGAAATTAAACTAACAAGGTTGACATCTGTTAAAAGATTTAATGCGAGGCGTCTCGCGCAAGGCGTCGCGGCTAAAGTTGTTACGGTACGAACGTGGTTATTTGATTAAAACGTGTTGCTTATTTAGTAAATACTGGCAACACATGAAAATTGTTTCTTTTTATTGCAATTTTATGTCATTCATTTCCATGAAAAAAAAAAATATCACATCATTGTATCTATACTATGTCAGTGATGGCGTAGTGGTCTCGGCGTTTGCTTGTGATCTAAAGTTTTTTTTTTCTAAAATTCTCAAGTACAGTGCCACAAACGTTTCTGACCTGGTCGAACGCGGTTATGTGTTTCGGCCCTATGGTTGCCAGTGTCATGTAAGTTCACAAACTATTATATATTGTGGCTGTGGGTTGTCTTTTGACTACCGGGTCAAGAAAGTTTGTTGCACTATACATGGTTTGTTCCTGGATTTTCAGCGAAAGAAAACCTCGTAAAAGTCTACAATGGCACCCTTTTCCCAAGGCTGTACCCTTTAAGGAAGGACCCTAGCAACGAATATTATACAAAATAACGTTTTTTGGGGATTTTGCTCGTTGTTCGAAAATTACCGCACCGATTTTGATGCGGATTCCATTGTTAGTAGTAGCAAGTGTCTCTCTTTTGTCCCACCGTTGAAGCGTAAAGTTATAACTATAAGTAGAGTGCACCAAATAAAATATTTTGAACTAACTACTAGTTTCTAGTAGAAATTTTAGATTAAAATGAATTGAATGATTTAAAATTCCATTTTGCCTTTCCCTTGCGACACAGATCTTGGTTTATCTATAATCTGAGCGCACTTATAACACGCAAAACTTTTATTAAAAAAAAGTATACGTGTCTCTGGTGTTAATAAATTTATGGTTAATATTTGAAGTTGTTTTAAGGTTTTTTTTTTGGCTGCTTAAACTACCAAAAGAAACAAATCATACATCATGATTTTAAAGACAGGACCTCGAAAAAAATTATACAGCATGCAGACAGATCGAAATCCTTTACACTTTTTTGAAATCGGTTAAAAGACGTATGTTTACTTACTAACTAACTTTGTTCAAAACGAACTACGTAAGTGTACGACTGTGAAGTTAGCTAGAAGGTGCGTGGTCTGAATATATCTGAATATATCTGTTGCTAGACACCCATCAATTCAGTTTAAAGTGTGTTGTTACACGAGACACAATGCACTGCAGTTTTCATATGACAAGATCCAAATCCTCCAGTCCTGAGTTTATCCATTTTTTTTTAAATGTTGTTTCACTTTTGAGTTCACACTATAAGAAAGTCGGTAGTGGCCTAAGGGTTTCGATTTCACCTTGCGTCCTAAAGGGCGTAAGTTAGAACCGGTCATATACCAATTAGTCTTGTTCTTAATTTTACAAGTACATTATTTATTCACACCACTGACTTTTCGGTAAAGGAAAACAAAGTGAGGAAACCAGCATACTTCAAAAAAGACAGATGTGAAGTCTTCAATCCGCACTCGGCCCGCATGTGGCCTTTGGCCCAAATTGCCGTCGGTGAGTTGGCCGTGCCCCAACGGTGGGGGCTTTCGGCGCTGGTAAGGATGTATTACCTCTTCACGATACCAAAAACAAGACACATGAAAGATCATATTGCTTACAAAAAAATATATTACGTCTATTAGTGCTTTATTTATTTATACCCAGTGTTAAACACGGTCTTTCACAAGGTTACTCAGCAGACATAATAGTTATTTGATGGTTTTTTGCGAATGATATGTTACAATCGTATTCTATTAAGTTATGTACTATGTAATTATACCTATTACTTACAATCGCAGTTGGCCCCAGAAAATATTTGAAAAATTTACAAGTACTGTTTTTTGTCATTTAATATCTTTTTTTTTTATACCAGGTGGCAAACAAGTTTACGGTCCGCTTGATGGTAAGCTGTCACCGTAGCCTATGGACGCTTGCAACACTATGGGTATCGTATTACTCGCGTGCTGCCGACCCTTCAAAAATCTAATAACTTCTTTCTTGAAGAACCCCATACAGTTGTCCTTAGAGAAAACCATGACAGGGAGCTCATGCCACAACCCAAGCGTTCGCAGGAGGAAGTTTCTCTGAAACCGCACTGGTCGCTTACAGTGACAGAGAGAGAGAGAGAGAGAGAACAGAGTTTTGATTTAAAGTGTGAGAATGAATTCCCTGCCGAGTGTGAGCGGTGCGATGGTAGAAAGTGGCCGTGGGCATCCTTTCGAACAATTCTACAGAACACATCCCATTAAACAAGCGGTAGAACACACACAGGGAGGCAAAGTCTCTCCTCAGACTTTATGGGCTCGATACGGCAAGTGATTATCTTACACCTAAGTTGTAGTTTGAGCATAAAAATTTAATTAATAAAAATAATATGAAACACATATCCTTAAAGCCTTACACAATATAAGCTATGGCATGGGTGGAATGAGATAGAAAATAAAGGGCTACCTTTTTGTTATGCGGGACAGGACAGTTTCATAGCTTCTTTAAAAACATGGATAACCTTCCTTATTGTACTATAGAGTCGTATAAATTGTAAAAAGGTTGATTTATATTCATCGTGTAAACCCAAAAGAGGGACCCACAATGATAGGTTTCCATTGCTAAGGTAAATAAATCTTTAAATTATTCAATGAGATTACTGAACGATTTCCACCAGCTTTTATTTTTGGGAAAGGACCTACTGGTGAATATTACGTTGTTTGAATAGCAATGTGATATGATATTTATTTTTACGTGTAGAATTTTATCATCACTGTCCGTGGCTTTATAAGCTTATTATTTTGCCAACGAACACGTTTTCTCTTATTTATTTATGTTTAACTTTTTTGTGGTTTTGCTGACACAAACTCAAAACTGGTCATCTTAAACACAACATCAAAATCAGTTGTTATCTATTTGCACTACTAAACATATTTCGGTAGATCCTTTAAACAGCTACTTATACATTTTCTCACCTAACTCTCTCTTCTCTCGTCTCGTATGAAGTGGGGAACGCTTTCAATATTTAAAAAAAAAATTGGTTCACAATCGCCAACAAAATCGCGGAACATACACACAAAAAATACTATAATAACGAAATAAATACTTTCTCCGTAATTTTTTCAAGTAGGTTGATAAGATTCAAAGCAGAAATATCAAGTAAGGCTACAGAATGGTGGGTTACAGGATGTTACTGTAGTTTTCTCTCAACCACCTCATCATCCCCATCATCAGACTCTTGATCTTATATAAAATTTTCCTCTGCTGCAATACACATCACTCATGCCACGGAGTAGAATTGGAGAAAGACGCTAAGGCCATATTCTGCCGTCTTATCATAATAATAGTTACCATAAGATGACTATAGGTAATTAAAGACGAAATATAGATGGATGATAAGGGTAATGTTGATGAAGGCGGTGATTTTTAAAAATCAAGTACCAAACATTTTAAAGTAACAAAGCAGTAGTAAAGCAAGTGCAAGCAAGTACATAAGTATTTAGTTTTTTTAAAACTTATATCCATATATACTACACAATATCTTGCTATTGAATTTTACAAATTGAAATACAACAAAATAAAAGAAATAATTTTATGCAAGAAAAAAAACATTAAATACAATTTTGTTTAACATCGTAATGTAAGAAATCAAAGAGCTCTATATAAAACAGAATCATCCATTATTTGACCTATTTCAAAGTCGTCACTTTTCGTTTATTCTGAAAGCTTTTCTTTTGGTTTAACTTAAAAACTTTTACCTCATTTACATTTCATCTGCGGTGAAATATTTACTTCGCAAAGCAACAAAACAATTTTCTGAAAAGAAACAAGGGTTTCTCCTGTTCGTCTGGGAATAAAAATCGACTAACGATTCTAAGAAAATAGATAAAGTCGTTTACATAAAGGGCATAAAGGTTGGTTAGGACGCTTACCGTGCAGTATGGCCTCCCAGATCTTTACAAATAATCCAATTTGACTTCCAATTTGCGGGTTCCTGCCCTAACCACGTTCGTAACAAAAAAGGAAATTCAATCAATGCTTTCCTTCAAACAATAGTTCATCTCGAAAGTACTTACTTTGTTAACTAACACAAAGATTAGAGAAAACAATAAGATCTTTTGTTACTGAAACAAATACGGGTAATTTGTATCGAAACAAAATACAACTTTTTTTACGTTATTCGCTGAGCAAACTAGTCATTAGCTGATGCTTCAATCATAACAGACGAGGTCTGTATTTTCATTGATAATACTTTAATAAATATTACAGTCGCTTGGCAGCAAAATTTAAGATAAATATGTTCTAGGATTACCTTTCAGATACAACACAAAGTCTCCAATTACCTGAGGGAAGAAGAAAATACACTGTAAATATATTTGTTTGCTATTTTAATTTTAATATAGGGTTATGAAGATAATAATGCTTTGTTATCTTGAATATCAGTAACAGAGTGTATTTGATGTGAGCGCCTAGGGCGACGGTAAGGGCTCCTGGAGGACACGCCCCATTGCCCTCGGTCCATGAGGGCGTTCAAAGCGCTCGCACGCTCGCTCACCAGTCCGGAATTTATGTGAGCTCGACCCGTTATTTTTAAACGCGTTTAAACATCGCTCGAACAGTAACAGTACTTGTTCGCACAAGATATTTTTCAACGTTTACTATGTGCGTTATTTTTAACGTTCCGAATAAACTTTATGACTTTAATCACGTCACAAATTCGCATGATTAAATAACCTGTAATTAGGGTCTTAATTTTTGTAATTTTATTAAAAAATATTTTTTAAATCAATAATGAATGAGGAGTAGGTATAAGATTTATTTCTGTTAGCATCTTTTTTTTTAGTAATTTAACAAAGATCCTATATTTTGCGTAGAATCTGATCAAGGGATGTAGTTGTCAGGTTAGAAAAATTTATATTTAAAAATGTGAGATCCTTGTTTTAGCTCTTGTTGCAATATACTTGAGAAAGTCAAGACTTGGAGAATCATTTGCAATCATTTTTAGAGTGATGTCTGTGTGTGTGTGTGTGTGTGTACTTATGTATGTATGTATGTAGACATATTATGGCTTTCGATTCCTCAATAACTACTGGACCGAATCGCTGTGATGACATATCACCGATACGCCACGTCATGACTTAGATCTGAAAGGAGTCTGAAATAAATCGGTCAAGCGGTTCGTTTTTTATCCGTAAAAAACTGACTTTTTTATGCACGCAATTCGAATTTTTTATAAGTTTATTAATTTCAAAATGGCGGATCCAATATGACGTAATTTTTTTTTGTAAAAGAATTTTTCTCAAGAGAAGTTGCATGTACGGTACTTGCTGCCGAACCAATTTTTTCAAGCTTATGCTTATGGGGAAAGGATGCTACTTAAGACAATTTTTAGGTTTGTTATGAATAATACCTAAGGGATTGTTATTTCAAACTTAGCTTCCTGTTCTATACAAAATAGGGCTTATTTTGTAGGACTATAGCCAAATCGTCTAGAAATATACAAATGACCCAACAAAAAAGTTAAAGTGAAAGCGCAAAAAAAAGAGATCTTATCCTGCAGTGGGTTGACAAAACAAGCAAAAACCTCCAAATCTACTGAACGATTGCAATTGTACTTGTACTAAGTTAGCCCAAAATTTTAAAATTTGTAAAAAAAGAAATGTTATCCAAATTCATTTGCCAGGGTTTTTAGGAAAATAATTTGTTATGAGCATGTTTTTGAATAAAATATATGTCTGTAGTGAGCCTTCATCAAATGGGGCAACTGACAAAGTGACAGGCGCCGCTGGCCCCAAGAGCTACTCTTGACGCGTAAACGGATTACTGAGGTCCCTAAGGCCCTTGTTAAAATCAAAGTGTTGACTGCGAACTTAATGGATGTCAGGAGCATGTCTTCTCTTCAGAAGTTATATTTGTGTCTAGTATTTTGAAGAAAAGGCTTAAACTTGTAGTAATATAACAAAAATAAATCCCTCTTTAAGTAATATAACAATGGCTTATTTGTTATAGTAAGTTTAATTTTATTTTATTCTGAAGTTAGTATTTTTTCTTGTTGTAGACTTAAAATTGCTTGAAGTAATTGCCGAATCTAAAGTTTTTAAGAAAAGTGTGACAAAAAAAGATATTTATTTGGAGAACTATAAGTCTACAACAAGTTTATTAATTTTTTTGTGTAAAATAGTATGTTTCACACTTCGAATTCTGCACGTGAAATATTTACATTTGTAATACATAGACACGACTTATAATTATCCAAATAAATATCTTTTTTTTTCACAAATACACGTTTTTCAACATTTTCCATAGTTTTACCAAAGATTGTATTATTTATAAAAATCTTTTTCAGTCACTTTTAGCTGTAGTTCTTACTTGTGTATTTAAATCTATATATATATATTTTAACTAAGGACTATGCTTAAACTGTAAAACTCAATGAACCCTAATTAACTTCATAGTAAGTTGTAAACATTGTTTGAGATTTCTATAGTAAATAATATTTTAGTTTTATTATAAAAATTTGAAACTAATCTATTATCTTTACTGTAAACGTTTTTCAGGGCATAAAGGTAAATCTGAATTAAGATCATGTAAATGTTCAGGATACTTAAGGTTACAGGTTAATTTTAAAATAGAGCTCATTTTCCGTGGCAAAAATATATTATAGATAGATTTACAGCTTAGTGTAAAAAGAAGAAAATAAATAATTACAATTATATCACATTAGATATAAAATTTTCTAAAGTTATCAGAAATATCAGTGAGTAGCATTACATAAGTTCTTAAATATAGATTGGAATATTCCAACATATTTTTACATTTAAATTGGGCTGACATCGTTTTGAGCATGTTTATAATTATAATTTGATACACTGGTATTAAAGAGTAAAAGAAAGCGTCTTGATTTGGAAAAGATGTAATATTTAAGGACTCATAAGAATTAACAAATTCATGAAGAAAAACACCTTTCCTAATAAGTTTATTAAAATCATTTTCGTTTGTAATTGATTTCTTAATTCTGCAAATTGGTCTTTATATAATATTCTATATATCTAAACTCTAGTAGATCATAAATTAAAAATAATCTAAAAACCGCAAATGAACCATACGACATATTAGGTTTATATGAGAATGAAAGATATTTTAACTTTTTTTGCGGAATTATTTTTATTTCTCAATCTTTAAAATTCAAAGCATGAACAATAAAATGAGCATCATAATTGTTTAGATTGTGAAATAGAATAGGAATGAAAAATGGAACACGATACTTTGTGCTACTAAATAATTAATTTGTGACTGACACCTCAAAAATTACTAGTATTCCAGTCATAGTCTACTGTGATTTCATCACCTAATATAACATAATTGCGATTGTCTTATAGATTCCTTCTCTTCATTAGTTAATGAAAGTGGACATTTTTGAAAACAATTTATCCTATGTATATTGCTAATATCTTTGTTAATGCTTTCCATAAACATTTTTGTACAATTAGGCTCTGAGTATGTTCTGTATATAGACAGTTTATCATCATATAAACATTTTATATAGTTTCCTTATGGTTTCCTTATTGTTCTTATGAACAAACTACATGTTCATGTATTGTTTACGTATATGACTTTGATGGATCAGGGACACAATAGGTGACGGGTTTTAAATGAGCTACAAAGTCTGCATATACCTATTATAAAATGTAATTTTAATATTCTTTGAAATTTATCAAAATAGATCAGAATAGAATTTAGAAAAATAGATACGGCAACCGGCCCAGATATGAATAGCGTCATTTCGATTCGTTATTTGTGTATTTACCAAGCGTGATAAATACAAAAATGACCATTTCAACCATTGTTTAAAAATAATAAGTTAATTTGTAATTAATTAGAACATTTTGTAAAGTTTTTTTTTCTTTGTTAAACTCTAATTTAAACATATTAATGCTAATGTCTTTTTGTTTTTCTACCTTGGGTATATCAGATAATTTGATTGGGAACTGAATATTATTAAACGTTAGTTTATTTTGATGCCCTAAAGTATGATGATACCCTATCGGAATGTGTATTTGCAGGATATAGTCCACTTAAAACATTGTTGATCGTTCTTTTTTACGAATATACGAAGATCCCCGTAAGGGATTGAACTTATTAACATGCATTACTAAGAACTGTTTTTTTTTAAGGTCTACCATTTTCTTTTTTTCTAAATCACTATGTGTCATTACACATTTTATTTTTAATGTCATCACTTAAAGGTTCTGAATAATTTTCTAATTCACCAATTTTTATCCAATTCCTAATAGTCAAATTTAAAAATTCAAAAGAATTTTTTAAATCTTTTGTTTCCTGATCAAAAACTGCATGAATAATAAAATAGTATTGATTCTTCAATTGATGCTATAAATACTTCACGAGTGATAAACAGACACATAAAGTAAATTATGATTAAGAATAAGACATTTCTATTTGTGTTTCTTAGATCGTAAGTGCTGAGCATAGAATCTTTGGTTAACCAGTAAATCACATATTTGACACATCATGTCCTGTGTACGAGTTGTATTAGAAGATGTTGACGTCGATGCTTGTTGTAAATCTTTAACACTATTTTCAGCTTTTCTCTTTAAACTTTGACCGACTTGAATTGAAGATTTTCTGTAGGTATAACATGTCAAGTCATATCAAGCGTGAACCGACACGTCTCCAGGTTAAGTTTTTGTAAAGCGCGAGTGGACACACCCCTAAAATCTTGAGATACACCCTCGGGGGACTAGTTTTTGGAATGTCACCACCAACATCATTGTAATTAAATAGGAATAACTTAATTATGAACGAGGAAAAACATGATAGACCCATTACGATAATGATGTAATTACATAACAAAACAACACTGTGACGTCACGCGGTAGTTTTGGTCAAGCGTGAGTCGACATACCCCCAAATACAGGGGGTGGTTTTGAGAATGGTCAAGCGCGAGTCGCCACACCCCAGACACAGGGGGTGGTTTTGATAGTGGTCAAGCGCGAGTCGCCACACCCCCAGACACAGGGGGTGATTTTGAGAGTGGTCAAGCGCGAGTCGCCACACCCCAGACGCAGGGGGTGGTTTTGAGAGTGGTCAAGCGCGAGTCGCCACACCCCTCAGACACAGGGGGTGGTTTTGAGAGTGGTCAAGCGCAAGTCGCCACTCCCCAGACACAGGGGGTGGTTTTGAGAGTGGTCAAGCGCGAGTCGCCACACCCCAGACACAGGGGGTGGTTTTGAGAGTGGTCAAGCGCGAGTCGAACGGGGCAGAAAAATTTGTGAGAATCCCCACTACTTACAGTCAAAACTCGTAACCGGTCATTGCCTGTAACAAACAGTCAAAAGGGCTTTTAACTGCAGACGATATTCAAAAGTGCTTATGACTAAAATATCGGTCAAAACTACTTTTGACCGTCTATCTAATATACGTCAAAACGGTCAAAACTCTTAAAAATTAAGTAGGTTATTATAATTCCCAAAAACAGCATCCGTAAAGTTTATTTTTAAATGCAATTTTCTCATACAAATATCAAAAACATATTAAACAAAATTTATTTTTTTAATAAAATAGTCATATTTAGAATTTTTACTTTAAAAAAAATATTCTATAATGCATAGATACAAATTAATATAATTTCTTGCATTTTGAAGATCAATATAATAAAAACCCACAGAAAAGTGCGCAAAAAAATTTTCCCCCTTAATTAATGTGTAAATATCTACCGGTCTTGTGGGATACGGAACCCAAATAAGACAAATCTTTTATGTTAGCTTATATTTTTGTAATAATATTTTGAAATATTAATTCATTTTATTGATTTACGACCATGACAAAACATTGTCATTGTCATATCAAACACTTTTATTATATAATCCCCGGTCAAAGTGATTTAAACTAACACTCGGTCAAAACTCTTTTTAACCAATGGTTTTTAGTCAAAAGGATTAAAGGATTAAAGAATTATCTCCCTGAATAATGGTAAAAGTCTAATTCACCATTTCTTAATCGAACATAATAAAATATTTTACGATAGCTACATGAACGGTAGGTATATGAAATATACTTTAAATAATAATTAAATATTAACTGTCTACAGCTTATCTAATTGTGAATGTGAGGTTTCAGTATAAAACCGCAGCCATGATGTGCGTGTAAGCATTCGAATTTATAATGTAAGTACATGTAGGCTTTCTAATTCGTGAAGATTGTCTTAAAAGATGGCACCCAAAGCCATGAGTTTCAATCTTTAGAATTATGTTAAAGATGGACATAGATTTCGAGATCTATAATCTGTACTATGGACTGCGCAATAGCCTAGAATGACCATTTGTTAGAAAGAGACAAAGAAAACGTGTGGTTTCTTTTCTCTTTCTATCAAAGCCCGCCGTTTTGTTTGTTTATGTTTATTCAAACAAGTTAGAAAGAGACGCCACAGGTTTGCTTTATCTCTGTTACACTTTTCACAGACTAATGCTTCACTACATAGTATAAAACAAAGTCGCTTCCCGCTGTGTATGCCGCCTATGTATGCTTAGATTTTTAAAACTACGCAACAGATTTTGATGTGTTTTTTTTTTAATAGATAGAGTGATTCAAGAGGATGGTTTATATGTATAAAACATTTATAATATAGTAGAAAAACACTGAGGTTTAGGACTTTTAGAGGTTTCTAATGTGATGTCGTAAATAAACATATTTTTTTGCGCTTACATTGCAAACGCTGGCTGAATCCTACGAGATAGATAAAAATAATGTACTACAGTATTGTACACCTTAAGAAGGTCTACAAGAAAGTCCGCGATGTTATATGTCTATCTCTCAGGGATAACCCACAATAACCATTTTTTATCCTTTACTTTTCACGATAAATAATAGCTTAATTACGAAGCGATTTTAAGTAATACAGCGTTAATCCTTATCTAATTAGGTACCTTAAATTCGTTGTGCATTTAATATAGATCAATATGGCCCTTTACAGCATGTAATTTAAATGAATATTTTTGAAGATATTACAGATTTAAAATGTAGGGACATAGCGATTGCGGCGCAAGCCTTATAAATAGCGCAATTGCTTGGCATGGAAATTCGAGGACGAATTGAAAGGCATGTGTTGCTAACAAGGAAAAGTAAAATTAGAAGAAATTCGTCCTCCACCTGAACCACTTCACTCTCACCTTATAGATGATCATCCGAAATCCAACAAATCAAACGCCGTTATAATAACGCATTTCAAATGACCTCTTTCAAGAATAAGCAAGTCGTTGATCGTATTATGCCTACATTTAAAATTCGCCAAACTTTCAACGTTGCCGTATAAGTCATCTTTGGTGGCAGTCTTAGATTTAAGTGTTAAGTGTTTTTCACATGGGCAATTACATATATATCGCTCTTTCAAGAGTAACCTCTAAAGAGAAAACATGTTTGTATTGTCTAATGTCAAAAAAGCAGTGAACGTTGTATATAGGTAAAGACATTCTGTAATATATTTAGAATCAGCATTGCAACCGTGCGAAGCCGGGGCGGGTCGCTAGTATAATAATAATTCGTTTCACAGCTGTTCTCTGGACGTCTATAAGGATAGATCTGTATGAATCATTTGTTTAATTTTAAAAGATTCGCACACTATGCTTTATGGTATAGGACCATAATCATCAATTATTATATAGTAGAGCATAGAAAGCTACTTCGAGAAAATAAGAAAGAAAATTCTCAAGGAGTTTGTGGAAAGAAACCGGAAGGAAGTCTTATAAAATATATGTATAAAAATAATAGTTTAAACTGAAGATGACGCAGTTATCTTACGAAGCTTTGAAGATGTCATTCCTCAACATGAAAAACAAAAATAAATCCTTTGCCGGGTAGCGACCACAAAGGAGAATAAAACCCTAAATGTACATGTACATTATAAATTTGAATGCTTACAGGTATAGCACACCTCATAGTACCTTCTAATGATACCTGTGATTAGTGGCTTTTTGCTAAAGTCTAAAGGTAAAGAGAGAGAAAGAGGAAGAAATAACTTCGCTTTGCCTATACATAAATACCTATCAATTCTGTTATTTATTTATTTTATTTAGAAAACTAACGGCTGCTACAAATAAGAATTAAAATATTGTACAATTATCTTAATACAAGTCAATTATATGTTCCCTTAGAGTAATTATACAGAGTATATATATAGGAGAGGTTAAAATAATATATGAAATAAATTTATGTTTAAATTTCTACTACAATTAAAAGTCTTATATAGATATTATAACGAAAAAATTATAAAAATGATTATTTAACATAGGATAAGATTAAGATTTGATAAAAAATTTGTACTGTTAGCAGCCTTTGAAGTAATTGAAACTATATTAACACAGTTATTGATCACTTCAGTGTTAGAACTTTCACGTTTGGTTTTTTTTTTTGTAAGTGAAAACCTGCACTTTTTTTGTGATGGTTAAAAATGTTAAACTCGCGTCACGACACGTGACCTGATCGACAATTCGTAAGACGGAACTAGTTTTTATTTTTAGTGTATGGCGATTAAGAGTAGTACAGGGAGGTTTGATATGGGATTTTAATTCTATGACATATTGAGAAATATACTACGTCAAAAAAGTAAATAACAATTATTATGTATAATGAATGAATGATGGGAATTAAACAGCTAGTATAGGAAAAAATTAATAGTCGTTGCCGGCACTCCCGGTGTGCAACTTTTTTTTTTAAATATAGGTATGGAAGAACTTATAATGTAACAATAACTTATAACTTCTAAATGTTGCCGTTTCTAAAAGCTTTACACTTTATACACTTCTCTTGGAGATGTCAGAAGCAGGGATTGCAAGGTATTCTCCGTTTTATGAAATGGCCGTTTCTGAAAGCTTTACACTTCATACACTGCTCTTGGAGATGTCAAAAGCAGGGATTGCAGGGTATTCTCCGTTTTATGAAATGTGAATATTTTATGTTAAAGGTTATCCAAGATTAAATATTTAAACTTTTAACATCGTCTCTTAAATAAAACCTACAATCATTCACAATGGGCTGCGCAAAAATTAAATAGGTAGCTAGATATAATTATATAATCTCAATTTCATACAATACAGTAAGTTTCACACAAAGCAGTTCACATAAGATATCTGCCTCTAAAATTCTGTTATATTTATTGAAAGATGTCAATTTTATGTGGGTGTATTATTTTACAGACGGACGGCGATGACAGAGTTCCGTTTTTGCTATTTGGCTCCAAAACACTTATAAGAAGTTAATGTTTAAAAAAACATTCGGTTAATACACAAGGACCTTTTTAAACCCATAAAATATGTATGACTGTCCGTATGTCTGTGCTAGTAATGCCACAAAACGGATCGGAGTAAATAAGTATACATCTATCAATCATGCATCATTATCATATCAGCTCATATTGGTACACTGCTGGGCATAAGCCTCCTTCCTCTTTGACGCGCCATTTCTCCTGATCCTCTACCTTCCGCAACTAGGCACCCTTCTAAGGTCGTCGTTCCACCGGGCTGGAGGGCGTCTACGCTTCACCTTCCCATACGCGATCTTCACTCTAAGACACGTCTGCTGCATCAGCCATCAGTCCTCCGACAGACGTGGCCAGTCCACTGCCACTTCAGCTTGCTAATTCTGCATCCCTCGCTCCATTGCGTGCTGTGCTATTTTGAACTTGTGAACTAGCACAGCTGTAAGTGGCTACGTTTCGGTATATACCTACCATACATATAAATATAAAAAAATTGCAGTAAATAAAACTCTTAAATAATTATTCGATTGATTGCTGCTCATAAGAACTAAAACTCCATTTAGTACAGTCAAATTATACACATTTTTAGGCTTAAGAACTTTACTTACTTACTTGGTAGAGTTTTGAATTTTGGTGTACATGTTCATTAAGCCCTCCCGTTGAACATACTAAAAGTCTTCATCGATGGCTGTTGCGCTCGTACCGACATCTTGGAAAAAATGTACCTATTTTTAGATTTTTGCTTATACGAGTATCTCGGCAATTATTGCTGATACGGAAAATATGTTTATTTGAAAACTATATTTATTATTGTATCTCTAGTATTTTAGTTGTAATCTGGCGTCAAAAAGGAAAATATTTATTTTTTTGTTGCGAATACTGTATATTGTATTTTCTGTTTACTCCAAAATTATTCAAATATTTTTTTTAGACTTATTTCGTGACGCTACCAAGAGAGAAAGAGGGTGAGACAGATGAGAGGGTGGATAAGAGAGAAAAAGGGAAGGGGAGGGAAAAGGCAAATGCATTATGTGACATGATGTGTATGTGAGGGTCGGAACGTGGCCACGTTTAGGGCCACTTAGTGAGTATAAGTACCACCAAATAGCCACAACTGGCTATCGATATCGAAAATCCATGACCAGCCATCAGCTGATCATCGTCTCATAGGTATTCCGTACTTCCCATTAAAACTTAGGCAACTTATTCCGATTTACGTTACTTTGTATGTAAATATATATAGTTAGCAAGCACCGTTTATAAATAGTACTGCAAGACTACCAATGGCAAAGCTCTCTGCAGACTGATTGACATAATCAAATTTAACATTAAGACAGCTACTCTCTTAAACCTTAATGATAGCAATAGACTGGAAATACTTGACATAGCGCTTTTACAGAACACAAGTCTAAGTTTTTGTATCTTGCTAGATGTATTTTGTTTTAACCTTCTTCCCGTTATTATTTCCCTGTGACTCCTATCCGACAAAGGCTGGTAACTCGGACAAAGCTCTTAAAAGCTTATCAGCTTATAGCAACTAGATCTCACCATCTACATCTCATTCATCGAATCTCTTACCAGTCACTAAGCTAAGCTACTATCAACGAGTGCTCCAAACAAGCGTTCACCGGTACCTGAGGACATACAGTTACTAATAAGTGAGCCTAACGCCGCACGACGACAACGTAACAATTATCCCTTTGTCAAAGACTAGACTCCTTCTACAAAAGTTTCAAAAATGCTACAGCTGTAGTGTAAAGCAGTCACGAAAACATGATGGAAGGGATCTATTGAAGCTATGAAAGTCGACAGACACCCTTAGCGCCATGCCTGCCTTCAAACGTCTAAATAAATCCCTGCGTTTGAAGATGACTAAAAGGCAGACTGCTTAGAAACAACTAAGACCCAGATTAATAGTCGTGGCTTAGACAAAGTAACATTCTAAGACAGGGGCATAGTATAAGCGTAATGTAAATACAACAATGAACATAACTGGGGCCCGTTATAATAGTCGTTGCTTAGACAGAGTATTACTTATTGCTCAGACATAGGCTTAGCTTTAATAATGTAATAATAAACACTGCTTAGACACACCCATGTTCCTAAGCATGCTCTTATTCTTAGCTCAGCCTAAGTTACGAATTTCCTTTACTCGGGACACAAGCACGTAATGTGTTAACAATATTTAAACATGGATTCAAATACTCAAATATCCATGAAGTACTTTTTCTAACTGCTTTCGTCGTCTAATTTTAGGCTACCAAATGGGATAGGTGTGAGGGGTAGGGAAATAATTCTATTACATAAGTACGTACGGTACCGTCGTCGGTGCGCAAGTTAAAACTCGCATTAGCACGATTTTTTCCTCTTTATGGCATTGGATGCACGCAGGCACAGGTTACAAGACTTACAGCCTAGTCGATAAACAAAATAATTGCTTTTTTTAGGTACAAAAAAACCGAAAGCTATTTATGATAACCGCCGATTTTTAATCCGATAAATATGACTAATAGCAATAGTAAGTATTGTATAAAATTATCCAAATAAGACTTTCAGAATAACTAAGGACATTATTTAGCAACGACTATTAATCCGGGTCTTAAAGTCGTAAATCGTAATGATTGCTTAGCACTAAACCAGCAGACACCAATCATGTTCGCGAGGTAAACCGTGAACAGTCAGAATGAGTTGCGCTGTCAGTCGCTTGCCTCTCTACCTCTTGACATTGTGGACGAAGTTTTGCAGGCTATCAAGAAATTAAGATTTACCCCCTGATTATTATTATTAAGTATTTTGAACGGAGCGATGTCGAACTACATTTTTTCGCAGCGTAGTTAGGGTGAAAACGTCCTGAGCCCTCTTCGTATGACGAGTACGATGTATATACATCATTTAGTTTAATAAACGCTTTAAGTAAACTTTATTAACGGGTACTACTACCACGGTTACGTAATTTCATTGACACTATAGACTTCGTCACCATAGTCATTTCGGTTTTTGAGCAACAGGGGCAACTGCATCACGGATTTCACGGAGCACATCTATACCTACAGGAGCGCTATTTTTCGACGTGGCGAAAGTGTTTAATAAATACTAACACAGACGTTTTTAAGCTGTTAGATTTATAAGCCGTTTATTTATAATACACTGAGATGGCACTAAACTCATTTTTATTTTAAGCACTAGTGACTGGTGGGTGACAGATTCGATGACCATATTAATATAAGAGATCTAATTAAAGCAGGGATGATATTTATGGTGAGCTGATTATTTTAAGAGCTTTATTAAATTTGTCCCAGTTTATCATAGTCGAAGTCGCAGTAGCTTCGTAGGCCTGGGGCCCAAAGGACATAATAACCATAAGATTGTTAGAGCACACATCTAGCACTTACACGGAATGCAAACTTAGGCTTATGTTCTGTAGAAACGCTATGTGGAGTATGTCCAGCCGCTGCTTGTCAATAAGGGCGAAGTAAGTAGCAGTCATAATGTTAAAATTGAGTTTGTTTATCAGTCTGCCGAGAATCTTACCTTTGTTCTACGCAGGATAAGTGGTCTTTATCGGATCCAGACGTGATGATGATCGGCTGATAGTTGGTCGGTCTATTCTGTTGGCTATTCTTACTCACCAAGCGGACCCGAAAGACGTTTCGTCCTGCTATACACATCATGTCGCATAATGGGTCTGCCCCTTTATTACCTCTTCCGTTCTCTCTTTCTCACTATCTCTGTCAGTCTTTCTATATCTAGGTAGTTTCACGGAATAATTTTTTGAAATATTTGAACTATTTAGGACACAGATGAAAGAAAACAGAAACAAAACTGTATATTGATAGCAAGAATATAAAAAAAAAATGTTTTAATGTAGGATTACAGCTAAAGTATTATTGTAGATACATAAATAATATATATAAGCGTTTTTACAGGAAATTTAATAAGTTACAGTTTTTGTACTTATATTCGATTTTATCGTATTAATAATTATGGTCGAGATATATACAAAAACCTAAAAAAGGGTAACTTTTTATCCAAAATAGGGGCGCGAGCGCAACAGGTCGATAAGCACTTTTAGTATATTTAATGGGAAATTATAATGTACACAAAAATGTAAAACTCTAACAATCAATATTTTTTCATTTTCTAATTCGATCGGACTGATTGCTCAGCAAAATAACTATAATGATATAACAGTCTCCAAAGTGTAGACATTAATTCAACACTCAAGCCATAAAAGCTGCAGTAGAAATATTATCCGTGAAATCAGCTCTGAGAACGGAAAGCGTAATTGCAGAACTTTGAAGGCAATATTATTTGAATGCGACTTCTCAAAGTGATCAAGTGGAACTTTTTAGTGGAGATCTTCTTTAATTTATTGTTATAACAGTTGTCAGAGACATTGACAAATTTTGTCAGCAGTTTCAACAACTGCTGCACCAACCTATTGTGAAAGGGTTGTACTTATTCAGAAACCTTCCCCGGCGTGTGCATAACAACTAACCAAAATTTCATTAAATTCGGTATACTCTTATTTCGCGAGTCCGACTCGTAATTAACCCTTTCGGAAAATCCTTTCTTATCGGATGCCTACGTTATACAAAGAACACACCCTCCAAGTTTCAGGTCTCTACGATCAACGGTTTAGGCCTTGCGTTGATCCGTCTGTCAGTCATTCAGGACAAAGCAGTTTATACGTATAAAAGCAACGTGATGATATTGTGTCCCTTAAAGTATTTAACGCTGTCCTACAAAATTACTATTTTTTAAAATTAAATGATAAATTGAAGAACCTAGGAATAAATATCAATGGCCAAATTGTTTCTTATATCAGATAAGCAGACGATTAATATACCTAAAAACATTACAACACGACTTACATAAAAAAAGTAAAAAAGTGGCACCATCTATAAACGTGAATAAAACAAAAATTATTAGAAGCACAGGTGAGATTAAAATATGATATATACTTATAACTTAGAAGTACATATATAAAGAATAGT
The DNA here is from genome assembly GCA_946406115.1 of Apoda limacodes. NCBI lineage: Eukaryota > Metazoa > Arthropoda > Insecta > Lepidoptera > Limacodidae > Apoda > Apoda limacodes. The sequence goes on from OX291540.1 coordinate 25,410,453, forward strand.
ATATATATATATACCTATCTGTGCCAAATTGTACCATTCCTAAACTGGCATAACATAGTGATGAATATTTACATTAGCTTAGAATGAATCATTAAGTATTTATTAACAAACTTGGGTGCTTAAGACAAAATCACAAATCTAAAAACAACACAGAGTTACAGAAAGAAACTTATTAAACATCAGAATATTAGATTAAGTCAGAAAAAAAGATACAAGACGGAAAAGCAAATGTCAGGAAAAAAGAAATAAAGCGTAAAAGCAAATGTCAAGATGTAGTAAATGGAACTGGGCGGAACACGTGACGGCGAAATGTAAAGAGAGAAAGAGATATTATGTAAGATATACGAATTAATTGCTTTTGAAGGTGCGCTACGGACACGAACCACGTTTGATAAAAGAGAATGAAAGGAAAAAGGCAGGCCTTTGTCAACAGTGCAATAAAAAAGTAATAAATATTTAAAGTATATATTAGTTACAAAATGATGTATTAGACTTAATTATATATCTATTAAATTAGTTAGTTTTTTATTTATGAAATTGAAAATATAAGCCGCATCTGGACTAATAATAATTGGGGAGCACCACGATAAAATAGATTATTTAATAACATAAACAAGTTTTTTAATACCACCTGCTCAAGAAGTGTCCAATTATTATATCTCATACAGATCTGTCACAAAGCATGATATAGGTGAGTCATATTTATATCAACTAAAGTATATGTCATTATTCGTGTAAAAAAATACCTAGCCGGGCAATAATATTGAATTCAAAATCATATACTCCGCTTGTTGCCACTTGCTCTATCCTTAGTCTAGCTTAGTCTGTAACGCTTCCAGTCACACTGATCCCGGTCTACACTCAGGAATCTTCCTTCTCTACCGTAAATAAGTTTTGCGAACTATGTGGCCTACGCTGAGCTTAATAATTTTTTATGCATGTCGGCTATCTACCTGCATTGGAACTTTTTATATGCGCTTAAAACACTTTGTATGAGCCCAAAAGTTACAAAGCAACGCCTATTCTAAGATGCAACTCTGCTAATCTGCAATCTTCATTCTTAATAAGAAACACAGTCCAAAGTAAATTTAAAAGGATGTTAAAATAGAAAACTGATTAAAGAACAGGATTTGAAGTGTGGCTTATTTACAGAGATCATCCTAAATATGGGCCCCAGATCTCAATTTATCTATCCTTAAGTATATCGACAATAAGTCTGTCACTGGTTATTCCTTGTCAACTATGACATACATAAATACAAAAATAAATCGTTACAAGTAATGACAACTTTTAAAAGATGTCATTCAAATAAATTTGGTTAGTCAAACAAGGGTCATTGGTCAACTAATGACAACCTAAATGAACAATGGGCTATTCGAATCTATGTTAGTCACGTACGTTACTGCATTAGCATACCACAAATCGTTTTTAGTGTCCTTCCTATCCTATGACGAGTCTATCTACTCGGATTGTCTATCTACAGTTTCTCTTTGGTAATTCGGAGCTTTTATTTTCACGCATAAATACCCATAAAAATACATAAAATGTTTTGATGTCAAAAGTTTTGAATCAAACTAGTAAATGTTTTTTGGCACAAAAATAGGCGAGGATCTTAAAACGGTTTCAAACAATTTTTATTTCGATAAAGAATTCCTACAGATATTTTTTTCTACGGGACATTCCTCGCGTCCTAAGAGCCCTTGTAGACGTCCAATACAAACGTCGTCCAGCTCGTGTACGTACACGCTTTCATTGTCTTTACCTACAAAATACCGCGCAGGCGGTCCGTTTCTTCGTTGACGCGGGCATTCGACTTCAAGGAGTAGAAAACATTTAGTTCTATGTATTTATAACTTTTTAGTTTGAAAACAGTGTAATTTCTAGAATAGGGATAGAATAGATGTAATAACGGAAAAGACCAAGGCATACTCTATCCCCATCGAGAGTCCCACGGAAATAGTTTTTTCTGCGAGTCAAACCATGGGGAACATATAGTTTATTATATTACGTTTGTATGCTATGAAAGTTCCTATATACAATACCAAATGACCTAGAAACACATTGATTTTGCTTTTCATAACAAGAAGTGTTAAAGTCAAATTTCGTAAGACCGGGCTAAGAAATTAAGTTGAGAATAATGCACGAGTTACTTTCATAATGTATTTTCAGCGCGGCAACTTTGGTAGGTAAGGCAGCCAAGACATAATGTTATTACTAAGCTTGCAGCATAGCATGGCAAGCACGCAAAATTAAATTTAAAATCAGTATGCATCATTATTAATTTAAAGGTACACTGTCAAGTAAAAATAGTAAATATAGCTTCATGGAATAAAAAGCATATAATGTTTTTATTTTACAGGTAAATGATTAAATAAGTTATTAAATACGCTTCAATATTCCTTTGACTTCATAGAGCTATCATGAGTTGTTTAGGAAATATTGTAAACTATGTAAGTGACTAGGTATTCTATGCTCATCAGTTAGTATAAAAGCAAAATAACAAACATAATTTCTCAGTGGTCTTCAGACTGCCTAACATGTTGAAGGCCCAAGAAATGATCGATTCCCCGCAGGAACAAGTTGCCTAGTTTGTGCCTGATAAATTCCAGTAAAGGTAGGAGAATATAGAGTGCCCAAGCTACAACAGTTGTTGTTTATAATATCCTTGACTAATTCCTTTTAGGATAAAATGTTGTGTCGAGGACAAGTTTTATTTTTGGGCAAAAGAATGCGGTCATCAAAAAAAATTTTAAATAAAGTCTGACTTCATAGATTTGACCTAAACTATTTTAAGTAATAATAATATAAAGAAAACATAGGTAACTAAAGACAAACATAAATGATTTATATAATAAACGAGCCTTTGCCCATAATACAAGGGAGCTACGGAACAGTCTAGAAAACCCGGTTTTAATAAAAACTTCAACATGAGAAAAGTCATAGTTGTTCAATTGTTTCTAGTTCCACACGGACCATAATGACATGGCTAGTGAGTACTTTGAATAGGAAATAGCCACTCTGTAAGCAAGCACGAGGTAATTGTAATGCTGTGCGGTCACTGCGTACTGTCACATTTAAATACGAGACTGCTGAGCATGCCAATAACTTTTTCACTGCTTCTGGAATTGAAGTTTGAGAAACAGCAAACGAACTCTCCGACCACCCGGTCATAAAGATTTTAGAAACATAAGATTCTAAAGCATTGATTTATTTCGTTCTGTATCAGTCGCAGCTCGTCTTTGTGAATCATCTTTTAATTTACTGACAATTTAGTTTTTGCTACGGGTTTTGCCAAGGTTTTCAATCTGTACCACAGCTTACGTTACATTTTTTAACAATTTCTTATAAATTTTATTCTTCTTCTTATACATTGTTACTCAGACAATGTGATATACCAACGGTTAAACACCGTTTTACTTTTCTATCGTTAATAAGTTTCGCTTAAGAGGCTTCCTGACGTCCACTGGCGACGCTAATTGATATTTTGATTTCCTCTTTGTTCAAAGCGAATTTCAAAAATGTGTTACTACAGAAATATGTAAGCTATTTAATGAATGTTTGGTACTGTTTTTAGGATAAAACTGTGACTTGTAGATAGCACTTCTGCTAAAAGTGGCCGTTTTTAGTAGATATGCTATCTACAACTCGAAACATAACAATAAATCCTAAAAATCCTTACTAATATTATAAATACGAAAGTAACTCTGTCTGTATGTTATCTCTTCACGCTTAAACCGCTGCTATTCAGATAAAATTTGGCATAGAGATAGCTTGAGTCCCGGGAAAGGACATAGAATAGTTTTTATCGCGAAAAATTCAAATGTTTCGCGGGAATAACTATGACCGAGCTTACACAAACTGCAGCTTGTTATAGCAAACTTCATAAGTACGAGTATAATTAAGGAGTTGACTTAAGAGTCCCACGCCGATAACCAAATTAGGGCGAGTAGAGCTGCTGGCAAAATGAATTAATTACAAGCCCATTAATATTATAAATGCGAAAGTTTAGATGTTTGGTTGTATGTTACTCAATCACGCTTCAACCACTGGATGGATCAGGATGAAACTTGGCACACATATAGTCTAGGTCTTGGAATTAGACATAGGCTATTTTTCATACCGGAAAATTCAACAGTTCCCGCGGGAGTAACTATAATCGTATTCGAACGAACCATAGCTGCAGCTATGGCTGGCTATAACAAACTTCTTTAGTATATTTAAGAAGTTGCCATAAGAATCCCAAGTCGATAACCAAATTTAGGGCGAGCGGAGCCTCTGGCAAAAGCTAGTAGCTAATAACTGGTTACATATTTCTGTAGACGCACATTTTTGAAATTAGCTTTGCACAAAGAGGAACATAAAAATATCAATAGGCGACGCTAGCTATCAGGGTTAACGTTCTGAAATTATGACAAAGATATGTCATTACAAAACAATGTCTTTTTACAAGTCTTTATTTACTTTCACTTGTCCGTTGTCTTTCTGTAATGAAATCTTCCAAGTAAAATTTGACACACGTCCCGGTTTGCGATTGAGCTGAAATTTTGAACGCATATGTATATCGCGTGATAATGCAATATTATGATGACTTGGAGCTATTCTGATGATGGAGCTGGAAGGTGGCCTTAGGAAGTTTGTAATGAAACGACGCAACCCTATCGAGTTTGGACTCGTATGATTCATCTTGACGAGTACCTTGTCATTGAACGTGGTCATAGGAAGTCCGTAATTAAATGTTAAAAGAGTAACTATCGAGTTTCTTTCCGGATTTTTTTCGGTAGAAGTCAACAACATTGTGAACCGGATTTCATTCATAACTTTAACGATTCAAAAGTGTTTGAAGAAACCTATTTTGAATTAAAAAAAATGACTTTGACTTTGAAACGACACAATATTTGGGCTCGTTTGATTCGTCTTGACGAGTACTTTGGTTCTAAATGGTAACCAGGGTTTGATGAGGAAGCTGGAAGGTATCTCCGTAATAAAACGACGTGACCGCATTGAGTTTGGGCTCGTTTGAATTGTCTTGGATAAGGATGATCGTTAAAATATAACACGCTTAAATAAATCTAATAAAAGCGTAACAAAACGCATTCCCATATCAAATGCCTATACGAAAACGTGAATCAAGCTTGATATAATGTACCTATAAAATGTTATATTTCATATCAAAATTAAATTATTTTTAAGTTTTTAGTAAAAAAAATTAAGAAGAAAATCTTTATTTTTATTTATTTTATCGCCCAAGTCCACTAACTTGGAAACAGGCCCGTTGAAAATAACTACCTTTCCGTCAGTTTAACTTAAAACTAACTTAAAATGTTGACAACCATTATCTCCGTAATAAGCAACGACATTATGTAAGTATTTCATCGATAAAAATGTTTTATTTGCAAATATGGAAAAGCGGAAGCCAGGTGTTCTGCATACGCATATTAGCGTCCAACGCAACAATTATTTAAACACGTAAACACAATGGATTAATAGATAGGATTGTATTAAAACGTGCGGATATGGCGTGCTTTGTGCTTGTACTTGGATTCAGAAAACCGGTGCAACGAGAATGAATCACGTTGCAATTATAATAAATGTTGTAACTGTGGTGCAAAGGTGTACTTGATGATTGTGAATTTTTTTTAATAACTTCAAGAATACGTTAATTCGAGGCAATTCTTATGGTTATAACAAAAACATTATATGTTTTTATACTCAAATCTGAAATCAACGATCGCAAATAGGTCTGTAGAATCCTAATTGGTTGAGAAGAAAGAAGAAAAGATTGAGTCCTCTCTTAAAACACACTAAAAATTAAGTTTATAATTAAAACCGAGTAAATTATGTACCTATAATAAACAATTATTCAAAAGAGACTGAAAGCATTATCTGTTACTCAGTATAAGATTTACCTGATTTCTTAATAAAATGTATAAAATAAAAGATTTTAAGCTTAAAAAAAACAGGCCAAGTGCAAGTCTGGCTCGCGCGCAATGGGTTTCGTGCTAACTTATTATAATATGTTGAAGAGTTATATCAACTGTCTTGCCGCAAGTGGAAGCGTACCTTTCACGTTCTTTGACTCACATAAGCGATAATCCAGATAATTGGAAGGGTTAAGTAAGGCTCACTCTCAATTCTGGAAGTTGTCCCATGAGTTGGTTAAGTGTTTTTTTTCCCAACTACTTACAGACTGACTAATGCTGTTGGCGGCAGATGACCGTAATAACTACACGCGGACAAACTTTTGCGGCGGTGCTGCCTGCAATCTGCTGCGAAAAGTTAGGGCTGCCTACACAACTGCACAAGGGTGTGCAGGACACGAACCTAGGTTAATCTTATTATAAATGAAGTATCGGTGGCCGGCCACAAAACCATACTCCATACATCAATGTAATTTGATGTATAACGCCATCCACTGGCAACTTTTGTTACTAAAAGTACTAACTGAACATCGTTCTTCCATCATGAGATCAAGTCTCACAGGTTTATGCCTTTATTATCAGTTTTTGGATTTTTTCCGATATTTGTGATGTAACATTTTGCTTCTTGCCAAATTTCATGATTCTAGGTCAACCGGAATTATCCCATAGGTTTTGATTCATTTGTGTCAGAATATGCGACCGGCGAAATTACCGTTTTTTGTGTATATTTTTTTTTACATTGACTTAAAAGCTTGATTACTATACAACTTAAAGTGACAGTAGGCTTTAGTATTTGATATTAATTTCAACTTGATACCTCCACACGTTCTTTAGAAAGAGTGTCCTGACAGGGAAACTGCTGGCCGGCATTTTCATTTTTGCGCCCAAAATGAATGACTATGGAGCCATTCTAGAGCTTTTCTAGGAGCCATAAGAATACAATAAAGTACAAAGATTTAATGCTCTTTACCACGCAGATAAAATAGATTTACAACAGAGAGTGATAAAAATGGCCGATACGCCAGAGTACACGGTGTCGTGAACAAGCCAAATGGTGTGGCTGAAGTGTACCCTTGTAACGGTTCTATGGCAGGGGTAGATAGTTCACGCCTGACTGGCTGCGGAGATTGTTTGTATCGACTATAACCACCACCGCTCCGTGAAATATATGTGAGTAGCTGCATAACAATACTAAAAGACTTTATAATTAAAAAGTTTTGATAATTTTAATATATATATTTAAGGGTAGTAAGGTAAAAATTACTAACGAAAAGGCATTTATAAGCCTAAAGCCAAAGACCAAAAGTTTTGATGACTCGAGTTTGTAATTTCTGTACCACCCGTGTAACAAACAATGTTTTTCATCACATTTGCGAGTAAATAAATAAAAATATTAAGTGAATAAATAAATAAATTCACCAAACTAATTTAAAAAACACTTGTATTCATATTGCTTGGCACGTAGTTCATATTTTACAGCTACTGAGCTTTTACACACATACTTGATAGAATAGGCGGGTTAATAACTTAGGTTCAATGAACACGTGTTTCGCCTTGAAGACAGTAAAATGTACAAAGGAAAAGCCCAAGGGAGTAATTAAGGTTTAAGCACTTACTTTGCCTACACGTAATGACTGTTTACGAGTAACTGTAATAAAAAATATGATTGCATGTAACAAGGAATAGCGCTCTTGTGTCATATAAAAAATAAGTTATTGATAAGAATGATTTCAATAACTTATTTTTTGATAATTGAACATTTTGGTTTATTTGTGGACTATATAATGAGAACAAGAACGTCTATCGCAAAATTATGAGCGATATCCATTTTCGGGTACTATGGTTTTGACTAGGGTTGAATAGAATTATTAAAGAAAGCTCACTTGTTAACGTCTTATATTTGAATAGACTAAATATATCTAAGTATATTCTTATAGTTGGTTCGCGTATGTAGTTGACATTTTAACGTTGTACTGCGCTAATGTAACTTTAACTTGAGTACAGGGAAATTGCGATTTCAATTTTCAGACTTATTTAAGTAACTTTTTATCTCAAAAAGAAAATAATTACCTATATACTTATTTTATTTATAAAAAATTAGAATAATGTATATAGTTAATAAAGGTATTACTTATTTATGAATTCTAAAACAGTCTGCAGAGAGTCGCCTGCCAATCCTTTAATTAAAAGTTTAATCTAAGCGAAGACAGGCAATGAGAACGACATTAATATTCAAGAAAATTTGATGCGACAGACATTCTGATCCACCTCACATTAATCCTTTCTTAAGTATAATTAACTGGTGTTCAAAAAATGAAGACTTCAATTTACCTATATAAAAAAATCGAATAACCTTTATTGAAATACCTAAATATATACATTTTTATAACAAATACAGTCAAACATTCAGTAATTAATTTTATTTTTAAGTAGAATTAGTAAGTCACATTGTCAGATAACATTTAGTTGTCACGGACAATATTATTTCAAAGCCTTGCCAAGTCCTAAAAGTGTTAAAAACGTACTGTTGTATACAAAGTGTTGACAAAGTTGTCTATTACAATTTCATCACTGACGATCCAGTTATAAAACTAATCAATGAAACGAAATAGACTGTCACCATATAGAAAACTAAATGACATCTGGCGATGTGACTTAAAATTCCTAACTCTAATAAAAAACAAAATCAATTACTAAATTTTCGACTATCTTTGTTATAAAAAATGTATATATTTAGGTATTTCAATAAAGGTTATCTATTTTTTTATACAGGTAAATCGACGCCTTAAATTTCTGAACACCAGTTAATTATACTTAAGAAAGGATTAATGTGAGGTGGATCAGAATGTCCGTCGCATCAAATTTTATTTCAATTAAAGAATTGCATGATAAAGTTAACAATTAATAATATTGATAAATAAAAAAAACTATCTTCATACAAAATATTAAATATGTAGTACCTAACTAATAAAGATACGTCATGTAAGTACAAAAACTTGTAAGAGTACCTGCCTGTATGTCTCTTTAGATAGGAACTACAAATTATTTAAGTGCTAGGACAGAGTAGCGCAGTAGTAGAACGTGTGTGTGAAAGGTCCCGGGTTCGATTCCCGATAAAGAGCAAACAATTTTTTTTTAAACCACCGTGGTCTATGGACGCTTCTAACACTAGAGGTATCACTCGCGCGTTGCCGACCCTTCAAAAATCCAATAACTTCTTTCTTGAAGAACCCCATACTGTAGTCCTTAGAGAAAACCTTGGCAGAGAGCTCATTCCACAACCCAAGCGTTCGCGGTAGGAACTTTCTCTGAAACCGCACTGTACGCGACCATTTCGGTTCTAAAGTGTGAGAATGAATTCCCTGCCGATGGCGAGCGGTGCGATGGTAGAACGTAGCCGTGGGCATCATTTCGAACAATTCCTCAGAACACATCCCATTGTACACAAACAGGGAGGCAAAGTCTCTCCTCAGACTTAAGGGTTCGATACGACACGTGAGTTTGGGATCGTCGACAATTCTCACAGCCCGTCGTTGAACCAAGTCCAAAAGGCCAAGCTGGAATCAGGGTGCACCAGACCAGAGATGGCAGCATTAATCCATATGGAGCCGAACTTGCGACTTGCAAAGCAGCAAACTGTACCCGACGTGAAGTTCTGGCTCGCTTTGTTGAGAACACCTAGTTTTTTGGACGCCAGCTTCACCTTGTCATGCAAATGATATCGGAACTGAACATCGCTGGAGATGTGAACATCAAGGATTCCAATCTCGTGGAGATGGAGTGTGTTCTGGAATTATGGGACTACAGTGAATGGGGTTTATTAGCGTTGAACGTGCAGACTTGTGTCTTCGTAGGGTTGAATCGGACCAAGTTTACCCGTCACCAGTCAGAGAACTTGAACAGTGTGGTCTCGATTTGAGACACAAGCTCTCCGCGGTTTTCCTCCGCAACAGAACGAGGGATGTTTGCATGAGCCGTGTAATAAGCATCTCCAGTACTGTCATCTGCATAGCAATGCATGTTGCCGGACAAAAAGCTAGCCACCCATTTGCACAAACCCTCGGGCACTCCGAAAGATGGCAACTTCGATAGAAGACCCCGTGCCAGACCCGGTCGAATGTTGCCTTCGCTATGTCTAGCCTACATGTCAATGAGGCCCCTTACTCTCAATGGCTATTGCCCATCGGTGTGTGAGATACACTAGAAGGTCACCAGTCGAGCGACCTTGGCGAAAGCCATATTGACGGTCACTGACCAGGACGTGTTCTTTAAGGTTTCTTAATATTGCTACAATTTGTTTAATGTATAATTATTTCGGCTCAAGTTCGTGACTGGGGCGGCGAAAGGATCACCACCTATCCCGTTTGATTGATATCCGTAAACCGTCAGCATACGTTCGTAATATTTCTGACACAGTCGGTGTTCAGCGTGTACCCTTGATTATAATAAGATAGTTTGCTTTCCCTTGCTAGAGCTGTAACTATGGATAGATTTCGTCCCCGTCTCTTCAACTGTCCCTGATCGAAATTTCAGCTCAAATCAGGGAGGTTATTGAGAACAGTCTCGAGCTATTCGGACTCTGAAATTCGAGAGAAAAATGTAACCTCTCAAAACCCGTAAATGTACTTGCATACATTTTTCTCTCGAATTCCAGAGTTTGAATAGCTCAAGACTTTTCCTAATATCCCTGTTGCGACGTAAACGATGCAAAAACAAACTCACTTTAGAATTTATAATTTTGGTGTTGGATATTGTTTTCCAGTATGTTGTAAAAGTGAAAACTCGACAGCATCGTTTGTGTGATATCTTCACATTTTACAGTATACATGTGTATGCCATGTGTAAGACTACCACTGAAAGCATATAAAATGCACCTTGCATTTTATCTCCCTAGTGGTGCGGAAACGAGTGCAATTTTCACTGCCTACATTCACTGCTCTCTACGTTGAGAACGGTTCGTTGAAACAGAAATAAATAGTTCTTTTTCTAGAATATCTTTTAGAACTACATTTATAATTCAGTATTTTTAGGCATACGAATTTGGATTTTGTTAAATATTATTTTCTATGACCATAAATATTACATTACGTCGAACGTCACTACCGAACTCAATTTCTAGATGTGTTTTTTTTTTAAATAACAAAGATTTATCAAAGGAAACCTGTATGTTCTTCAAGTCAATTTTCTTCGGAACGGCTATAAGTCTTAAGCTAAAATATATAAAGTACAGGTGCTTAAGTTGATGCGCTGACGAGTAGTAAAATAACTAGTTACTTAAATAGACTTCAATTTTTCCAAAAGAACTAATGATAGCTCTATGAAGTCAAAAAAACGTTGAAGCGTATTTTATCACTTATTATTATTTATGTATAAAATAAAACTTTTTTTAATATACTTTTTGTTCCGTGAAGCTTATTTTACTAGTTTATGAAATATAGTTGTTTATGTAAGTTACTAGTTAATTTCCTCGTCGGTGTTTATAAACTTGTAATATTTTCTGTGTGCTAACTCAATATTACAAAAATATTTCCCTGACGGGAACCAGTGTATTTCCGTTTGTCCTAAAATCTTGAAAATAGGTAGTTAGTAGGTAATATTACTTATTTAATAGTAGAGGTAAAGTAATCTTATAATTAAAATTTCTAGTTCGACGATTTTTTTATTTGCGCACTTAGAAAAATACGGACTATAAGAACACAAGTCCCACTTACAGGTGTTTTATAATGACAATAGAAAATAATTGAGGTAGTTTAAAATACAATATTGTTGCTTTCGGTGTCGACAAAGGTAATAATAAACTAGGAGCAAAAAATAATTTTTAGCTAAAAAAATCAAATTATAATAAAAATATATTACAGCGATTTTAATATGTACGTGCAAGACAAAAATAAGCATGAAAGTTAAGGAAAATTCCTATAAAAACACAATAAAACCATTCTTTGCTATCTAAAAGTTTTCGAAAAGGGGAAAATGTTTAAGTGAAAAACTACTGATGTTCTTCACAAACTGACTAAACTTTTAGAGCGTTAGAAACTTAAATGCTATAAAGTATCAATACTTTTCTGTACATCTACCTCATTCGATAAGGAAAAGGCGAACTTTACTAACGAATAAATGGCATATTTTCTTATATCAATAAAATTTTACATTATGTAGCCGTAAATAGAAATTATATGGTATATTTATTCTAAAAGGAATCAGTTATCCCGTAGGGATTTTTGCACGGGATATAAACTATGTTATATGCAGGTTCTTTAAGAAAGGAATGAATAGATTTTTATAGGGTCGACGTGATAAAGCGCCCGTGTAATGCCTCTGGTTTGCAAGCGTCCATAGCCTACGGTGGCCGCTTAGTACAAAACCAAAAGCACGTTTGCCACCTTAGTGGTATAAACAAAAGACCAAAGCTCTGGAAAGAAATCTAGTAATGCTATAAAATTCAGAGTAAAAATGTCAAACAAATTTAAAATAAATAACTCATAAATACATAAAGTAGGTATATTAATTTGCCTTGTAACATCAGCTTTTTACTTTGTAACATTCTCCTTCTTTAGACATTAGATTGGAGCGGAAGATGACCAATGTAGCAAAATTTTAAAAAATGCGCACAAGCCACCGACAATGCGATCTTGACTGTTAGTGACTCAGGTTTCAAACATTTAGGACGACGTTTTTGTTCGATGATCTAACTAAATGTGTATTATTACTAGTCTTTCAACAAATTCTTTTGTGCTTAAGATAAGTTGAGTCTGTTGATTAGCCACTCTCCAGGGTTGTTGATTGTTAAGTACAGTAAAATTTTACATTAAAATGCATACATAGATATTATGTTAAACTAACTAACTTCAAACTGAAAAAGCGATATATACAATTCTTGTGAAATTGATGAAAAAAATATTTAAACGTGTTGCCAATTTACGTAAAAAGAATGTTTTTAACAAAACGAAGCGCCACCTAGGGTAAATTCGTCAGAAATTGCCGTACAGGAGTGATGGTCAGTCAATATTTTCTAAATACCTACTTTCATAAGATGAAGCTGAATTCGAGCAACGCTCCTCTGAACCAACTTAAAAAACTGTGTCTTAAAAATAATAGAAGGTTAGTAAATATGCTTACATTGTGAAAATTGCTATTTTTTACGATGGCCTTCACTTTTCTCGCACTAATTGCGATGTGTGGTTAAATAATATTCAAATATGCATTTGAGTTTTGTAAGTGGCTTTTTGCTTAAATGTATATTTTGGAAGTTCTTAGCTTCTAAAGTTGAAAAATATGTACAAGAATCTCGTAGCGTGCGCGTAAATGCAAGAGATATTATATGTATAGGTTCTCTGTGACCGCTGTATTGTTTTGCCCTTTGAATAGCGAGATTCTACGAAATGAGGGGCATCTAGCAGTACCTTTTACACATATAAAGGTAACAAGGGTTGTGCAGATAATAACACTTACGCAGGTATTCATCACGCACAGGGTACATACGGGTTTTTGTAATCAGTAAAATGGACTTGCTTTGCGTGGTCCAATTTTATTTTACAAAAATTACTTAGCTAGGAAACAGCTTTATATCGCTAGGCTAAGCCTCTATAATCCAGGATTAAGAAACCTTTCCGGTAACAAGTAGATATACCGATGCATTAAGCTGAGCTGAAATGTATGCCAGCCACGAGTGTGTTGTCGTTATACGTAAACATTAAACACACTGTAAGTTCTTAAAAAAAAAAAAAGGGAATGAAGCATTAATTTGCTAATAATACGTTTAGTGTTTTTAGAAATTTCCATTCCTTTCTAACCAATGTCGCATTCGATGGAACCAAGGAGAGAAGCAGTGGGCCCATTCTTCTTCAGGGATCTCTTCCACGGCGATTTCATTTGCAGGCACTTTTTTGCACCTGGCTCATACCAATACCTAAGCTTGCCCAAATCTGTTGCTCTAACGATGTTCATCAACATAGGCTTATCGAAGTCCATCATAACTTTTGACTAAGACTACAACAAAAGTCGTAACAAATCACAGACCGAAAATTTCCTCGTGTCAAATTCATTTTCAAATTGCCAATTTATAGAAATAAATGACTTATGTATTTTATCAGGTCACCAAAGAGTTCTTAATTCGAAAATTAAATTATTTTTCATTGAATTTGTTTTGAACTAGCCAGTTCTAAAAACTTTAAATTTGGCACAGAAATAATGTTTTTAATTATTAGCGTTGCAACATCAAAAGTTGGATCCAAAGATTGCCAAAATTTAAAAATATATTTAAAATCGAAGTATTTTATGGGTACTGCTACAGTACCTTTACTTCAGGTTACATACTACATCTTCGGAAATACTATTTGCTATCATCTATATCGGATCAATGATCATATAGATCCATTTAAAACCAACGTAATAGATTCGTGTGCTTTTATATCACCTAGGAGTTTTTAATGGATTTATCATTTCTACGGAGAGCTTCATATAACCATAGTGTGATAAACAAAAGTTTCCACTTCTTACAAAATGTGTAGTCTAATCCTTGAAGATTGCGCTAGCTGTCTAAATGAAACCATTACAGTTAAATTCGTAATTACTGTTAAGGCACTAAGATTTTCATTTTGTTGACAGATTTATTAATAAAGTTTTAAAGGTGTCTTTATAAAATTATTGCGTTACAAATATTTGAAATGCGTAATATTTAATAACCAAATTTGATGTCTTAGAATCCATGTTACTAAAATCTAAAGTTAAATTTTTTATCCGATCATGATACGCAACTATTTACACGAAGTTTTTCTACAGTACTTCAGCAAAAATTGCCGAAAAACTACCGTTTATTGGTCAGAATTTTTTTTAGGAGCCAAAATAGAGAATTTTTCATATATTTATTGTATTACGTGACCATTTTTGAAGAAACTTGGCATCGTAATAGTATCCATATATCCATCAAGTCATCACGCAGGCTAGTACTTTTCCTTATTCTGTGGCAATTCTAATGCAGGTTATGGACTTCACGTACCCTGGTGTTGCAAGAGTCCATAGGCTACAGTGTACCATCAGGCGGACCGCAAGCTTGTTTGCCACGTTCATGGTATGAAAAAAAAACATACAATTTTTCGAAGTTTTTAGGTTTTTTCCACGATGTATGTACACTTCGGTCTGATACAGACTGATCAGTCGTCTGGGATTATATGTAGGATTAAACTTCTTTACCACTTTCTTAGGGTTCCGTACCCAAAGGATGCCAACGGACCCCTATTAGTAGGCCTGCGCTGTCTTTCTGTATGACTGTCCGACCATTAAAGGGCTCTATCTTTTAGACCGAAATTGATAGAAGCCTGACATTTATATACAGAATATGTGTTATAATGACGGATTATCAAAAAATAATAAATATTTAAAAAGTAAAAATTAATCCATACAAGAAACACGATTTCGTTAATAAATAAATTAAGCAACACATTTGTTTGTCGGAAACGATATTCAAAGTAAAGCAACGTCGGGCTTGGTCATTCATTGGATGGATGACACACGTTTTTGTTTTGTTGTTGTTCATAAATTACGTAAATTGTGGAACAGAACACTCAGTTTTCTTTTACTTCCTAACGAATTGCTATCACCACTAGTGGCGATTGTTACGGTGGACTTTGCAAAATCCTAAACTATTAGAAGGCATATCCAAAATGAGGGCAGGATGCTCATGAAGTGTAGCGTCTAAAAATGGTTTTTGATGAAGTTATGTAATTATTTTATTTGTTTTTTTAAAACTTTTTTATTTCTGGTCTTAGGCTTTAGTGTAAATTTTTTTGCCAATTGTGATTGATAAACACAATGTGTAAAAATACAATTTAGCTAATAAAAGCAATATTGGAAAAAATCAATTGAAGACACAAGTGGATTTTTTTTCTTTTTTTTTAAATTTTAAACATTGTAGGTTATTGTGAAGATGAAAAATTACTCGGATCGAAAACATGAATAAAAATTGTTTTCCAATACGATTTTTTTTTATTGGTTGTGACGTATCGCTAACGACTGTGGCGTTGAGTTGGGGTCTAAACAAATTGCCTCATCTGTCCATGCCGGCTGAACCGTTCAGCGGTTACGATCGCACGATCTAGGACGCCTAGGGAACGTTCGGAAATTAACCTATTAACTACGACCTATGATTTGATTACGACACTAGAGCCTTCAGATTTAAATTCAAAACGTTCAAAATATTAATAAGAATTATTGTTGCTATTAAAAAAAATATTTTGTGATGTTTGAAGACTTAACCATTTAAGATCTGGGTAATAACAAGAACCAATTGTTTTTAAATAAATTAAATGTGATATTAAATAGAATACCTATGATATATATATAAAAAATATTTTTATTTTTATAGCTAAGTCAGTCAGTTTCTGACTGTTTCTTTTATAACTATATAAATAAATATCTAATCGAAGTTCTACAAAATATTAAGTGCATTGGATTGTTTTTGTTTCGATGTTGCAAGCGTCCATAGGCTACGGTGACCGCTTACCATCAGGCGGACCGTAAGCTTGTTTGCCAACTTAGTGGGATAAAAAAAAACATTAGGTGATCCTATTTAACTTGTGAAACAAAGACAAAGCGGTAAAGCCGCCTGACAAATTTAACTTAATCGTGTATTAAGAAGCCTTTCGTAAACAAGTGCTGATTGGGTGCATTGTGTGTCAACAAGTAATCTAGAATAAG